>VZRZ01006832.1:723806-748885 GCA_013398175.1 Climacteris rufus | reverse complement strand
ACTAACATGTTCCCATTCAGGCCTCTGCAGAATTGCAAAATCCCCTACAGCAGTTGTTGCAAGTGTTCGCCAAGTTGGTTTCAAGACGTCAGAGCCTATACCCGGAGCTAATCCTGAAGTTTCCCCAAGTAGTTTAAAACTGTAACTTCTCCTAGCTCTTCTGACTTTTTTCTTCCCTCTCTAAAGACAAGCACTGCTGCTCTGAAAATCGAACTGTTGCTCTAAATAATTTTGAAATATCCCAAAATCATCAGCATTGGCATCTGTGCTGAAGGTGAAAGTTTTCACAAGCAGGCAAAGCACAGGAAGTCATGAGAATCCCTGCCATTTCTAGCCATGCTAAACCACACTCTTGCAGTTACTGGAAACCTTTTTTCTACCTGATTCAATTTACCAGGCTAACAGCCCAAATAAAACAAACTTTGGACTTTTTCTCTTCTTTTGAATCACAACCCTTTTTACTACTTATTGCTCTTCAACTGCATCCAGCAAAAACGGAATACCCCGCTCATACTTCCCAGCCACAAGAATTTTAGCAGCTACAAGTGCTGGCTTATATGACTCTGCTCCTAAACACATTTTTACAGTTTGCCTCATAAATGTAAACACGTATTTCATATATCATTCAGCCAGTACTCCTGCAGCAGCAGCAGCCTCCGAGAGACAGGCAAGGCATAAAACTGAAGACAGGAACCACTTAAGCCATCTGCATTTAGTCAGCATCACATGCTAGTTGATGCCTTAAGACTGCCCCAGTACTTTCCAGCTTTCTCTCCTGGAAAGCTGAACGTGCACACAGCTGTTCAACAGTATTTGCACTCAGAAGGGAGAATAACTTGTTTGTTACGCATCAATTGTTCCCAAATCATTTATCCCACCATTGCTAAGGCGATTTTCTGTGCACTGAAGTCATAATCCCTGATGTTACTTGTACTGTTATTAGGTGTAATGAAATTTAAATCAGTTGTAAGATCATCTACTACATCAATTATGAAGATTTTTTCTTTACTGTAATCCAACATTGCAGTCTCCAAACGTCATCTCCCAACTTCTGGATGGATGTATTTGTGTCAGCCCAGTCTGCATTTGAAAACCAAGCAGTTTTGGATCCCCTCTCTCCAACTGTTTGTACATCTAAACACATGAAACAGCTGAGTTACAATGAATCAGCTGACATATTAGCAGCAGAAGTTACAGGTCCTTGGGGACAGACCTTCCACCAACACCCCACGTCTCTCAGTTTCACGTCTCCCTGCTTCCTCAGCAGGGAGAGTGGTTTCAATGGATCCTGCAATACAGTAATCTAGCCAGCCTGGCCTATAAAAGCGTCCTTTTCTTTAAAAGCCAAAGACAAATCATTGGTTACTATACTTACTCTTGATCAAGCCTTTCCTTGGTTTTGTTGATGAATTTACTGGTTTTTTGATAATAATTTATCAATGTTAAGCAATCATCACATTCTCCCCAGTCAAAGCTCTCTAAAAGGAAAGGCTGGGTTTAAGATCCAAAAGAGAAAAAGAGGGTCCCAGACAAGTCCAAGGCTATGCAAGTGTTCCAAACTAATGCAACATCCAATCTCCTACTGTCCCATTTCCTCTGCCAGCTCCTGGACACTGTCACCTTCATACACTCTACTAAGTATTATTCCCATCTGGACACACCTATACCACACTTCTATTTTTTCTTCTATTTTGTTAACCTTCCTCTCAAAAAAATCTTTACAAATACAAACTTTATTCTAGTTTTTAAGTCTTTAGTCTACTCTTTATTACTTGCCTGGTTTAGATCAAAAAGACTGCAGTCCTTCCTCTTGGAAAGACTGCACTTTAAGTGAGTATTTTATGCAAGCATATTTTAAGGGTCCGGGACAAGATTCTTAGAGCAGAGAAACTGGCAGTGGTAGCAGGTGCTTTTGATAAAATTTACCTTATTGAAAAGGACAACCAAGTTCACTTGAAGCAAAGACAAAAAAAATTATTTTCCCTGCCCACAACTCCAAAGCTTTCAATCAATTCCATGACCAGAAACCTCTGACTTCAGTGCAGCAATGCTCAAAGCAATGAGGCACAGGTTCAGCATCTTGCAGTAGGCAGAACCAGGCTGCAAGAAAGCAGAAACTGCAGCACCAGGAGAAGAGCCCATGGAGAGGGGAAAGGGAAATATGCTTTCATTACTTCAAGAGAATGTTGGCTACAGAAGTTGATGGTCACAAACCCAACCCTCTTCTCTAGAATCACACCACCCTACTTTCCAGCACTGTTGAGCCTGCCTTTCCTTATCGTACATTCTAAAAAATAACCACTGCCCATAGGCCCTAAATATTCAGATTTACTAAAAAGCTTTCATTTTCCTTTGTTTTGGCAGAGTCATGTGTTTATATATTTCTTACTGCTATACTCAAGAGAGGGACATGATTAAAAAAAAAAATCAACCAGGACTGATAAGAAGAGAAGCAGTCACTCACAAAAATGCCATTACTCCATGTTGATTGGCTACTGTCCTTCACCCAAAATCCACCTTATGACAGAGGTTCACAAAACATGGATCTTTCATTGAGGAAGTACATACAAGTATGTGTGCATTAATAAGCTACAACTAGGACAAAGTAACAGTATATGTAAATTGCTCTCTCCCTCCCATACTTATATGTGCTAAATTCTCATAAAGAGACCTCTGAAATCTGACTCTGATCACTTGATTACAACCACTGATAATATTATACTGAGCACGGCATCAATACTGACAGATAAATATGTTAAAGGCTTTCAACACCAAAAATATGATTCATCCTATAATGAATCATTGTAATCAGGGCACTAGTAATAACAGAAGCAGTTCTAAAAGAAATAAAAATCCTAAATTACATTCTACAGGTAAAATAAAAATATTTTCATTTTCTTCAATTCATCATTAATGGCAAAACCAACATCCTAACAAAGAACTAACAAGAAAAGCCATGTGTGTGGCTGTGACTCCATGCATCTAAAGTAACTACAACCACTCTTCTGTAGTGAGTAAAGATCTACATCATGCTACAAAATACTCTTACTCCATACAATACTTTGCATTTACAGTAATACTTGGTTACCATCTAACAACTCAAAATACTGACAGTACATATAAATAAATGATCTTACTTCTTGGTCTTACATTTGGTTGTTGATTATGGAGAATAAAAATTACTCAATTGCCAAAGAAAAAAACAAAAATTACAGAGAGAATGATCCATATAAATAGTCCAAGGTACTCAGCATTCTTTGGTAAGAGCCATAACTTTTCACAATAAAGCAAAAAGTAAAGGAAGCTATTTCCAAATATTATATTAAATTATTAAAATTAAATAATAAATATACATTAAATCACTATAGTACTGTAACGATACATCTCAAAACATTGAGAGCATTACTATTTGCACATTTAAAAACAGAACTGGTGTTTGATATCTGAAGGAGAGATACAATAGTAATGCACTAATTAGAAGCTAGGGATTTCTGCCTTTGCTTATCATGGTCAAACCTAAAATTAACATTTTCCACACTAACTTTATATTTGCAGGCTAATTCCTATGTAGAATGAAGGGCCTTTCTTTGTTTCTGCTGTCCTTGTTATATACAAGCAATTTTTTTTATACTGACAGCTACTAGAAATTAATTAAGATGAAAATCTTTTATTGTACAAATATAGGAAGTTTTCGTCTAAAAAAACATATATACCTGAACTTCTCAAGCAAAAAAAAGAAAAATGCATCAAAGGCCACCTTAAAGTTCTCCACCCCCTCCTGGCCAAGCTAACAGATCCTGCGATTCAGTTATTCAAAGGGCCTTTGGACGTCTGGCCGGAGTGTTAGAGCCTGAGAGCACTTGACAGGGCCATCAGTATCTGAGACACTGACTTTCTATTTGGACCGATGGCTTGAAGACAGTAAAAAGTCTCTGCACATCAGTCCTAACAGATGGGAGACATTCACTGAGTGGTTCCCAGAATCCTGGAGCAGAAAATACATCTAACAGAACCGAAGAGAAAGTGATGTGTAATGCAGGCACATTTCTCAAAGTCTTTTATTTTAACTCACATCTATCTACCACTGCTGCACAAAAAGAGAGCCTGTTTTTACAAACACGTATTTCTCTATTGTCTCCGTTGTCACTAAAACCACTAAAACTTGACAGAAGGGAATCCATTTATTTTTACAACCACTTTGTAGTTGCAGATATCCAAGAAGTCGTGGTATTTGGTTCCAAAGACTGGCTGATGTACTCTCCCACACACAGGGCTCCCGCCTGTCTCTCCCTCTGCTGCCCCTGCCACCTCCTGAAGCCAGATGGTTTCCTAAGCCAGGTGTGTCCTCAGGAGCACCTGGAGCACCTTTTCCAGTGCCCTCTCCTCCCTGCAGAAGCACAATCCAGTGATGCTACCTTGGCAGCTCTGGAGGTTACCACCACACCAGGCCCCTCCGGGGAGTACTAGCAATGCTGCACCAGCAATAAAAAGGATGCCAAATTACTGTGGTTTCTGTTGCCTGGTGTAAACACATCCCACGGACCCGCTCTGCTGCCACTGCCCCCTCTGCAGTCCAGTGGCAGGAATAGCTGCTTTGTCCTCTATGGCTCCCCAGAAAAGTTTGCTTAAGTTTTGCAGAACAGATAGAAAATGCCTTTTTCATAGAAACTTTTTTTATCACTGCTTTTTGAGCAACTTGTCTGACTTCCTTAAAGATAACTGAAATTTCAAACCTATCCTTACAGAAACAGGACTGAACTCTAGATCCTTCTATCTGAGTCACAAAATATGGGATACAGTCTGCTGGGAGTGGGGAGGGAGAGGATGGGTAGTAAAACACTGTTCTCATTATTGGCTGGTGATAAGATCTACAGTTTTAAATGCTCTGCACAAACAGGAACAGTGAGGCAAGCCAAATTCCACACTGGGAGATAAGCTGCAGTTTACAGGAACAATTTATTCTATATATTGAAAAAGCAGATCCAATGAATAATTTTTACTTTTTAAACAGCTGCAACCTATCAAGAAAACTTATCTGGCGAAGAGCCCTTTGGGGCAATGACTGAAGTAAGAGTATGACATAGATATTGTCTGCCCCAAAACAGAGCAATCAAATAAAAGGTAATCACTTGATAGATTATGAGTGCAAAGCAAAAATTAAATTCAGAAAGGAATAACAGAACCCTGAAGAGAATGGCTATCCCTTAAGGTCATCCACAAACCTCGAAGATTTTTGGGGAAGATTTTCTGTTCCACTTCCTCTACTTTAAAGGCCACTTACTGATGCAATAACTCAGTCTGCAAACCAAGTCTCAATAGTGCCCTGAAGCAACAGACCAATTACACCCAATCTTATCCAAAACATTCATGTTCCATCCCTTTCCTGCCTTTGCCTTATGCTACTGTTCTAGCTTGTTCACAGGCACATCCCCACTCATAAATGTGATCCCTTTGATGGGGTACTGTTTACAGAAAGAAAACTGCGCACTTCTGATGCTTTCCTCAGGGAAAGGGGCTGGACCATTTGCTACAATGCCTGAGAGGTACTGATCAATACAATACAAACTACCATGCTGCACATGAAAATAACGAAAAAGTAACAAAACAAAGGGTCCATAAATCTTCTTGAACTTTTGGGAAGAATGATTAACTGAAGATATCCTTACAGCAGATGCTACGGGAACTTTGTCTTTCCCAAAGTAGGAGAAAACACAAGGTCAGAAACATTTTGCTCTTCCTTCTTCTTTCCCCCTTATCTATTGCAAACAGCATGATTCTCATACTGTATGAATGTCTAATATTCCCAAAATATGCTTTATAATATTAATGCATATATACAGTCCTAATGCATATATACAGTCCTAATGCATATACATGGATCATTTGTCTAGCACAAATTGTCTCTAAAAAGTAGCTGTTGGTCAAGTTTAAAATAATAAACTTTTTTCTCTACACATGAAAGTAATTTTTTTTTCCTCATAAAAACAGATTAATGAAACACTTGAAAAAAACTGCTAGTCGTCATCTCACCAAATATAAGAGCCACAGGCATGTTGTCCTGTTGCTACCTATATCCACTCCAGTGAACAAGATGGCAAGCACTTTGCTAAAATCAAATTAGTCTCAAAAATGACCCAACGATCAGTTTCTGTTGATTGTTAATATTTATATGTCACTCTTTTTGAGGTTTCCAATTCCTTAGTTTTTTCAAGCAAGAAGCAAAGAAAATTGGAAATAAAAAGCCACTGACTCTGGACAATGCTGTCCACAGCTGCCAGTACTGCTGAAAGAGAACCAGAGAGTCCAGGCACCAAACACCTCTAAGATGATCCTCTGCCTCCTGCTGAAGTGAGATTGTATATCCCGAAGAGGGGAACCATTAAGGCACTGTTTCTATGGCATTCACGAGCCAACAGGCCACAGCACTGTAAACTACCTTCCAGAGTTTTCTTTGCTATTGCAGCCATTCAGGAGACACCTGCTGGGGTTCACCTCACAACTGGTGGGGTTTCTGTCCTTCTCAATCCATTAGAAACCTGCTTCAGAACAGGGAAGGCACGGAGTTAGTTAATCAGTTTCTCTCCGCTCTGACTTCCCCTTACGTCCATGTCCTTGGTTCAGTTCTGCAGGACTACTTAGACAACAGTACCTGTGATAGCTAATTCACAGCTATTTTGTCTCTGCACACATGTGCCATGGAGAGCATCCAGGTACACTTCTTCCCATTTTCCTGATCATCCTACAGTTCATTTCTTGGTGATATGAATATATCTACAATGAACAAAGCTGCTCCAACTGTTATTAACATGGCTGTGTCCACATCTTCTACAAGGACAGTTATGTCCCTGTTGAAATTGCTGTGATTTTACTCACAAGGCTAGTTCAGTCACCTGTAACAAACAGTAGAACCTCTCTGCTGTTCTCTTCATCTCTTGTTTATTAATGAAGTTGGAACTAATTGGTGCTAATGAACTTATTTTAAAAGGGTGATTAGAATTAAAGTAACAAACACAACTGACATTTATCTTTACACCCAGCCTGATCACTGGCCAGATTTTAATCATTTTCTTTTCTTGGTTTTCATTTTCTCAGGAAAGATCATTATTGAGACAGCAGCACTTCCAGATACTTTTCAGGTAGGGCAATAGGGTGTATGGTGCTAACATCGGTAACACAAAAACGCTCATACTTTATATGTGGGACTCTAGGGACCACTTGGTGTGGTACTCTACAGCCAACACTGCCTGTTTCAAAGGAAGATGCAATAGGGACGTTCCCAGAGGGACGTTCCCACAATTAATATATGTCCCGGTTTAGGGACAAATGTAGGAGAAAACGCTCCGGAATGAACGTGTCGTCCCCCCCACCCTCCCCAGGAAAAAGGGGTTGCGGCTTCCCCTCCCCACCGCACGAAAGGAATTTCTTGGATTTAAAGTGAAAAAACCGATTTATTTAACAAATAAAGTGACCGTAGGCCACGGGGTAAAAAACGTTATCGAGGCCCCTCGCTGTGGAGAAAGCTGGTGGATTTTAGAGTTCCTTTTCTCTGGCTTAGCTTCTCCCAGAAGTCCGAGGCCGAGCAGAGCCGCCCCGGCGGCTCCTCTGCAGGGAGGGCCGGGCCGTCTTTCCCGGAGATCGTCTGATTCCGGACGAAGAAGCCAGCCGGAACAGTCCAAGAAGAAACAGCCAGAAGCCGCCGAGGATTCGCTATTGCAGTCCAGGGAAAAAGCTTCCTTTTTTCCGCAGCTAACGCAAGCCAGCTAGCCAGCTCCAGGAAAGCTGACTCCCCTTTTGCTACCTAGCAAGCACACGGAGGAGTGAGGGATTAAACGCAAACACAAACCGCGGCACAGGCTGGGCTCGGCTCACCCCCGCTCCACCTCCTGGACCCAGCTTAAAGTTACAGAACCCATTCCTGGGCCTAAGCAGACGATAGGGGAATGAATACATGTCATAAAATCACCCCAAGACAATATACCATCCTAATCCCAAGAATTATGAATTTCCTTACAGTCTGTGACCAGATTTAAAAAGCACAAACAGAACATTACAGATATTTCATCTAGAAATATCTTCTATCAACTATGGTTCGGGATACTCTTCTTTTCCTCATTTTCTCCGTCCTCTTTGCATTGTCCTCGTGTTTGAGTGTCAGTCATGTTCAGGGAGCAGAGAAATCTAGTTACATTATTCAGAAGACAAATATTACCTTGTATCTGGTTTGATTTAGTTACTTCTGTGATTATTCTGTTGTTTTCACGCTACCAGACATGGAGAGCAGAAGCTCCAAGCTCATCAATACTTCATTTGCTATGACACTGCCTCCTACCAATTGCCTTTTTGACATGAACATACCCAGGAACGTCTGCATGTCTTTACATCAAGCTGCTTCCATGTTTATCAAGCCACAGTCCAGGACACACCCCACTGCTGAGACACAAAAGGTAACAGGAGTTTCAGAATGAGAATGTCTCAGCCAGAGATCCAGCCACTGACTGATGTACTTCAGAGCAACCCACAGTTCCTCCAAATTAAACTCAAAAGGTACAAAGCAAAGCCTCCAAGGCTATTCCAGTGTCATGAAACTGCCTTCACCAATTTTATGCCATGATGACTCAGGACACAAGCTGATGTTCTGGCAACACACTGGCAATGTGTTGAAGAGCTAAAGAAGGCCTGGGTCCTTCTGTTTTAGGAAAGAGAGTGCTACACTGAAATAGATACCATCACATTAAAAACACATTGTGCAGAAAGCAACACCATCTTGCAACACTCTACACCATATAAACCTGTTTTGGGTGACACACAGTTTACCATTAGGTCTTTCAGACTTTTCAGACAGGTTGCTTTTATTTTTTTAAATTCTACAATTACAGATAAGAGGCTTTGGTTGCTTGGTTAGCACCTGAAATTTCAACATGACATTATGATCTGTGAAATACCACCACCAGAGAATCTCCAGGCCTAACCAACAGTATCTTTAACAAGAGCATCTGACCTTCAAATAAATAGGGCACAAAGCCATCTCTTCACTGAACCATCTCTTAATGAAGATTAAATATATTCAAGTCAAACATCCATCTTCTTCCTTTTCAAACAACTCTTCAAACCTTTAAAAGGTCCTAAACAACTTAATTTCTTCCACAGGAGCCAAATACAACCTCATAGATAGCCATCTTCTCATTCCATGTGTTAAACTTTTGCTGCACAGGTAAGAATCGAAGACTTTTTAAAAATGATTGATATAAAAATAGCCACTACAAAACAACCAGATTTGATAAGATGAATGGACAGTAAGAAAATGCCACTGATGTTTCTGGGCAGAGTAGGACCTACCAGACATGAGCCAAAGCTGCCTGACACTGCACATCCATGTTAAAGCATCACTAGGGCTGCCAGCTTTCTGTGGCTGCGCAAGCCATCTGCACAGTCAGTGTGTGAAAAAGTCGTGGCTTCCAAAGAGCATTGTCCCCTGCATGTACACTGTACAGCCTGTGCATGTGACTGTCCAAGAAATCTCAGGCAGGCATAACTGCACAAGGATTTAGGTGTCTATGTACAGCAGAATAATTTCAACAAAAAAATGAGAAATTATACAGACCACCTGGACTATCTATTCTTGGCAGCAGCCAGTGTTCACTGATAGCAGATATTACAGTCCATCACTATATATATTTCTTCACCATTCCTCACTAATTACTTCACTAAAGATGCTCCTTCTTAACAATCCCACTGAAGATGAGTTTAAAATAATCTCCTGTAGAAGGCTCCTCCTTAGTCTGTAAACAATAAGAATTGCTTCTGTATTCTGTATTTCCCAGCTCAGGATGTTCTCCTAGGCTGCAATTTTCTGATACATGTTTGTAAGGAGCAGTGGTGGCAGACGAGTCATCATTTTGTTTCATTTGTGTAGGATTGTTAAGTGTCTTGCATCCCAATTAATGAGAGTTAAAATCCACAACACTAAACCTAGAGTTCTACTTTTAAAATATAGCATGGGTACATGTCACAGTGCAAAAAGGTGACACTGCAGCTGGGAATGATCATGCCTGCTCCAACAGCATGAACTGAAAGGTTTGTCATGGCAGGAGAAACAGTACCATGCACCACTACTTTGCATTACACTGCACTGAAGGCCATCAAGCAAGATGCCACAGTTCATTTGTACTATGTGGCATTATTGTATCTATATCACACCTTCAGATCAACCTAAAATTAAATAAGCATTTCACCTTTTACCCCACCACCACCATTTAAAGTAGATTTATTCACTTATAAACAGTTCTAGCATTCGAAAGCCAATAGCACAAGTGATGATTCGTAACAATTATGGATACACAGTAATTTTTCTTTAAAGCTACGGGGAAGTCATTCGATCCCTCATGACATTTCTGAGATCTGGTTTCTCATCTTTGATTCTATTCCTTGAGGGAAGTGAAAGCATTGCCCTTTTATGGAGATATGTCAATGAAAACAAACAAACAAACAAAAAACAGTTTTCATATCATAGAATGGCCTGGGCTGGAAGGGACCTTAAAGATTATCTAGTTCCAATGCCCTTGCCATGGGCAGGGACATCTTTCACTAGACCAGGTTGCTCAGAGCTATGTTGGTTATGCTTCTAAAACACATGTAACAATGCTGGTGAAACAAACTGGACCTGAAGTTAGAATCTGACCCTGTAACTGAGACAACTGCAACACGACTGTATCAAATCATAAAAAAATAAAGGTTGCACAGTCAAGCATGGGGTGGATAACACACAATTTGAGAGCAGGGGGAGGCTTATACTCAATAACCTGCAAGTGGCAATACACAAAACACCTTCCAAAGTGGTAGAGGATGCAGAAAAAGCTGAGGGCAGCAATAACTACAAATGGTTCTACTGGGATAGAAAGAGATTTGGGCAAAACTGGTCTGCAAATTATTGCACTCCCTGTCATTTGTTTACAAGCAATTTACCCATGATTTGTAGGAAACAACAACCAAAATACATATTTTGTGTGAAATAAAGACAGAACTTCATAAAAAAATCTGCAGATATGAAAATAAAAATTGATTGAGAAGTCATATGAAAGTTGTTTCTGATGAAATATTGTAAGCGTACAAGACAATCAATTTAGATGGAATAAAACTGAAGGGAGGTATCAGGAATATTTACAAGTACTCCTGATGTAAATGTTTCTGCAGGATGCTTTTAACATTAAACACTCGTTGTGGTATATAATGTTTGCACTCTGAGCCCGGGGTGGGCTTTTTGTTGTGTTTTTGTTTGGTTTTAATTACTGGAATGTTTTGTATCGAAAAGGATGAAACCACTGACATAATATGTGGTAACAGAAAAATGCATCTGGCTTAACTCTGCTGTCATCTGTAGTGTTCTTGTTATTCAACCTTTTTCCATCACAAAAATCTACCAGAACTGTGGCCGGTATCAAGGTGAAATTGAGAATACACTGCCCAGCCTCTGGCTAGTACTAAGTCCAGCATGTTCGCCGGTTTGTTCTGCTAGACAGAAACACTCTCCTTGGTAATGTATGTAGTATTTGTTAGCAGCTGTTTATAAAGCCACAACACAACAGTGCTGTACAGACTCAGTTCCTGAATATATTCTTGTAGATTTCAAATTACACAGCAAAACCTGCTCACCACCTTGTTTTTTTAATTATCATTTTTGTCTAGGAAAACACTGCTGTAACAAATATTACAAGTGATAATTACCATGACACAAAATAGCCAGTCACTTATTGTGGATGTGGCATTATGCTCATGTTATCCATCCTCAGATTTCCTCAAAGTTACTCCTGATGCTTAGAGAGGTACAAAAACAATCATAACGGTCACCAAAAGAAATTACACAAAGAAATTAATTTCATTGACACCTTCACCACTTTCCACACTGTCCTATGCAAGTGGTATTCTGTATAAAACTACAGATTCATGTTGTAAAAACTACCAAAGTCTTACTGAAATGTTCATGTGACAGCTGATACTACTAACCTTTTTAGTTTTCATCTATCAAAGACAAAACAGATTTTAATGACAGGAAGGCATCGTTTTCCATTTTAGAATTCAATTCTCTTCTTACTCCCAGGTAAAAAAGTGGATTCTTTCCCAATATTAGTCAACAAAGTACAATATTTTCCATCTTTTTTTTCTTTTTTCATACAATTTGCAATGGTTTAATGGTCTACTTTCTTTGACTTCAGATCACAAATGTCAAAGCTCATTCCAATGACTGAGCATGTGGAATGTTCCAAGCTAATGAATGCGAATATTTATAGTCACAGAGGGAGAGAACTTTTCACTAAAATTATTTTAAGAATTCTCTCTGTATGCGACACAGAGAATGGCACCTCCTTCTTTAGCATAGAGTCTCAGAGGAGCACTGTTATTAGTTTACTCTTAAAATCATACCAGCTAGGAACATAGGCTTGGAAAGTTGGAGGAACTGCAAATGCAACCACATCTCACTCTGCACGCTGTCAGGCAGATTGTCCACAATTTCTGTAAATTCAAACATCCTCCCCCCTCAACTTCTCCCCTCTCATCTTACTCCCTCTGTGATGCTCTGCTCCAGTCTTTCTACACTCCCTTTTCTTCCTAACACCAGACTTTCTCTAGCAGGCCAACAATCATCAAAGAACTTCTGGGAGAACAAAACCCCTACGATTTAATGAAAACTCAAAGGTTAAGACAAATAAAGACATTAACAAATGAAGAGATCTTTACACAAAACAGATGAAAAGGAGAAGCTTCAGCCTGTGAGCAGCTGGCAGTCAGGTTTTGGTGCCTGCTTAAGATCCCCTTTCACTGAGTCCTCTCTGCAGTCCTGGACAACCACAGCCTCCTCCCCACGGCTCTCCTGAGAGCCCCCAGTTAGTGTGTTACCTACTTTGGACAAAAGAGACGTGGCCTTCATGGAGAATGAGTTACTTCTGCATGACTCACTGAAAGCAGCATTCACCTGACAGCAGGTTTTAATACAATACAAACATGAGCACTTCTAGAGGAGGATTACATTACTATCCTGTAGATACACTGTATTTCGTGTAAATTAGAGCACTGCAGCTATATACTATCTTTGCATTTTGAAAATTTACCAGTTTTATTTAAGGAATAAGCTAACTTTAGAATGTCCATCATTTCTGATCATTCTTCCCCCCAGAAAAATGAAGGTGACTCAATTTATTCTTTCTCTGTTGCACATCTCAATACAGATATAAAAACTGCAGTGCAGCTGCAAGCCTCCTGTAGAGCTGATGGCAGTCTCATCTCCACCATCCCCTCTTGGCTTTTCAAAATAGATGAACCATATTATGTCCCTCTTATTTCCCTTCAGCAATCTCTTCTTACACACACACAACCTTGACTCTCTTCCCCTACACCAAGCACAACTCAGCAAGTCACTGATTCCTTGCTTAGGGTAACCTTTGCCTTACTCCACCTTCAGCACAAAGTCCTAATATAACTGGACATTAAGGAAAAGATGTAGGTAGGAAAGTACTCCTGGATCCCTGGTATGATCTACCTGACAAAAATGACTGTGGAGATGTGTCTGACAACTTGCCCAGTAGAGAGCTCCCCTGGGCAGTGGGAATTACTCTCTGTCCTCTATGAGACAGGATTTTGCTGTTTGCACAGCAGATCTAAGCAGAGGATGAAATTCAGGGCAGTATCTTTCTTTACAGCATGCTGGGAGTAAGGAAGCCCAAGAGTATCCTAGTAGGGCACTTCTTTTTTTCAAATAAAGATGATGCTACTCTTACAGCCCTGATCATTGTGGCTGCAGTAGCAGGTTCAACTCACCCCCTGGACCGCTTTATCAGAAAGGTATTGATCTCTGACAGCACACACAGATCCCTTCCCAAAATATCTGTGTGCTTCAGGCACTACTCCAGACAGACAAAAGGGAAAAAACTGCTTGACTTGGGACTTTGAGAACCATGGGTCTCATAACTTGGCCAACTAAAACAGATTAAAACCATATTAATGACAAACAGTTTGGCAAAAAAAAAGATGGCACTTCCGTGCTTCAGGGATGACTGCTAAGCATGAAGAAATACATGACAGAACCATTGAGTACAACGGCTGGACATTTTTACTGATGTTGTGATAACATGCACAATCAAATTGCGGCAAAATGGGAACTAAGACAAAGAGCGCATGTGCACACAAAAATAAAAAAGTGCAATTTTACCATTCAAAGTTTTTTTGGTTTGTTTTACATCTCATATTCCATCCTCTTGTGTAAGACCGTATAGTTGAATATTTTATTCAATTATTACATGTAAAATAAGATAAAGAACCATGCACCCAATGTACATTTGTTCTTCACTTTAAAGGAGTATCTTAAAAAGATAATCACTAACTTATATAGCCAGAATAGTCACATGTTTGTGTCTGTACATGATCCACAAACAGATTTCCTAACACAAGATATTCAGTTATAAACAGCAATATGCAAAGCACGATAAATCACTTTGAAACAAGCATCTGTAATGACACAGCCTCCAAAGAACATTTCACAAGCAAAAGTATTATTAAAACAGTAACACACATTTTCAGACTGATTTCTCTCAGTCTCAGTTTGCAACGAGGGACTTGTTCTGACGATTTGAAGATAAACTAAAGGGCAGACTCAGCTTGTGACAGTTTCCATACGCCTGCTCTCCTGCCTGCCCTGCCTGCTCACTGCTGTGCTGAAGGGATGCTCTGTCACAAGGGATCCATCAACCAGCCGACCAGCAAGGCTGTTATGCAACGTGTCCATCTGTGGTTCCTCTGCTGGCACTGACTGCTTGCCTTAGGAAAGCCAAGAGTGTCAGCATCCTTGCTTTGCAAAGACTCTCCTTGTTCTTTAAATAACTCCAAGGATGACGTTTGTGTGACTCCTCGCTGCCATATCTGGCTCATAAAGAGCAGCGCATGGATTCCTGGCAGTACAACACCAATTGCATTGCCCCTGGGACTGCAGTACTGGAATTGGCAAAATCCTGCCCTTCCAAAGCAGAAACCCAGCAAAAAAACCTCAACAGCCTACAGAACAGGAGGTGAAAAAGCAAGGGCTTAATCCCCAAGTATTTGATTTTGCCTGACTCTTCATCCAGGCTAACATCTGATGACCAAGCCTGTTTCTGGCTGAGCAGACACCCAGCCCAGGAGGAGAGAGAGAAAGCTGCTCCCTCCTGCTCCCACTACTCAGTCAGCAACCCAAGCAAGCCAGCATGGGAATGCACAAGGCTCCCACTGGTTTCTGTGTTTCTGATACAGTTTCTGTGCTTCTGCCCAGATAATGGAACTGCTGGTAACCACAAAGGTCTGTCCCCAATGTAGTGGTGTTTAGATAAACACACTCCTAAGTAACACCTACACATTAGCAAAAGATGAATAATTAGAAAACAGAGATTTTCAACTGGATAGTGCTAAGTGCAAACATACAGCCAAATATACTTTAAAAAAAGAAAGAAAAAAAGTTTTGGCCAATTTCCATAATTCAGCATAATCCAACCTTCCTTCAGCATAAGTCATTCCCAAGCAACATACCTGAGACAAATTAAAACCTCTGTCTATTAAAGTGAGAAAAGACAACTGTACCATAAAGCTACATGTGTTGGGCTATTTAAACATATTAGTGTGTTGGCAACTTCAGAAGACAGGTGTTATTTTTGTCTCAAGACTCAAAAGGAGCATGTTGGAACCACCTTAATCATTTGATGGTGGAACATCTGTCAAAAAAATTATCTTTACAAAATACTTCATGAAAATCTAAAGCAAACTAAAACTGAGTTGTTCCATGTGTGTCCACAGTCATGCCTCTTCTAGACTAACCAGTAATTCCAGACACACATCCCAGCACAACATTGTAAGGACCAGATTTTCAGAAAGTGTTAAGGTGAAAACTTTCAAAAAAAGAAGTAAAAATCCAAAAAAAGGTCGTTGCAATCAGTTGTTGCAATCAGACAATATGATCAACACCTTCACGCATCACTCTTGAATCAGAGATGTGTAGAAGTAAAACTGACTTCACATTTTAGGCTAGAGGGCATCAGAGTTATTCAGGGGAGCCCAAATGTCTAGCACAACTCTGCTGTGGTATTATTCTCATGGTGAACAGTCAAGATTTCAGATAAATCAAATGCAGTAATCAAAAAAGCAATCACAGCCTTCTTTTTTGATTAATCTCCTATAATTTTTTATTCCTCAAGAATAGGTGGTTTCTTTCTCAGTTGATTTTTTTTAAAAATACCATTATTGAAAAATCAAAGAAGACTCACTAGAATCAGAGAATATGAGGCTTTAAAAGCTGCCTTCACAAAAACTTTCACAAGTAATTTAAGTTTAGAATAAAATCCAGCAAGCAAAGGCTGTATTCTCACTAAATATAACATGGAACAGTACTTCTTTAGTATGTGCAATATGTTCTCTAATGCTGCAAAATGTTTGCAAAATAACATCCAGTATTTCTGAGTTGTTCTGAATGGGTTGGGGTTTATTACATCAGTTATGAAAAGAAGTATTTGCTTCACAAACTGGTAGAAGAGAAACAGCTATTACAGAGAGAGACTTTCTCTAATGATTTCTGGCATGGATCTGCATAACGTCTGTTCCCAAAGCTAAATTACAGGGACAAAATCTGTGGGGGTCAATATTTATTTTTGTTATCTTAAGCCTCACTTCAGCTTCAATTTCTATGAACACAAGTCTAAAAACAAACATTTAGAGAAGCTTTTTTGCAGCCAGAATTTTAACTGTACTTTTAAATAAAACTTTGGAGTATCCATTTTCCCAATTTTTTTTCCCATGGAAGTTTTTGTCAGATGAAAATCATGCATCTTAGAAGATGACACTGCAAAGCAACATGTATACTCTGGAGGATTTCTGCACATTTATTGATTGCATTTTCCCACATTAGACTGCTGGGAGAAATCAGTAGCTGAGATTTTGTTTCAGTTGCCCACAGTCCTCTATACTAAACAAAACCCAGATATGATAAAAAGGGTGCCCTTTTTTACCCTCTTACTTGCACTCAAGAAATATTTCATAATATACATTGCCTTTTTCTTCTCTAGTTAAGATATAATTTGACAAGGTAAGTTTAACAAGTTGAACCTCAGCTTGCTAACATGCAGTAGCAATTGATTGCATAATGCTTTTTAAAATTCATTCATAGCACTAACAAGAATATAGTTATTGGTGGAAAGAGCAAATACCTGCTCCACTCAGAAATCAGCTGACACCCCTGGTGAGTCGCTACTGGATTTAATTTCCATTAATTTTCCACTGGAGAAACTCCCAGTAGGGAACACAAAAGACTCAACAAGAAGTTTCTGCAAGTATTTGGGTCCTTTAGCCAAGTGATCCTTTTTCCTGTGTTATTTTTAAGCTAAATGTGCTAAAATGAGTATTTTTGCACATGACTGACTATTCCAAGCCTCGTGAAAACAACCAAAACACAGAGTGCCAGCAGTGTGCTCCATGAAATACTTCGAGAAGTCCCCAAATTAGAAAAATCAAATGGTCAGCTAATGAAAACTATGTATTTTCTTCAAATATATTACTTTTTATTGTACTTCTCATAAATATCAAGGGTCTAAACCTTAAAATACAGTTTGCACCAGAAATTTTTTGTTTTCCCTTCTAAAACAGAACCTCCATCCACCCAGGAAATGCCTGTTTGGCATTTACTATAGGGTTAAAACGCATTGGTATTATGACTTTAGCCCTATAAAAGGGAATTTTATTAATTACTTCAAATTTATTTACTGATCTATTTAGGTAAATGAAATGCAGAATTAAGTGACAGCTAAGTGGATAAACTGCCATACATTTGTAAACCAGGAAAAAATGCTCCCGTTCATTTAAAACACCATTCTGGATAGGGAGAACTGTTGCTGTTTTACCCGGAACAGAGCACAGAACCCAGTGCAGTGAGAAGCAACAGAAGCAATTTATTGTTGTATTTTCCCCTTATATATGGTAAGAACCCATTAGGTGATTGGACAGTGGTCACCCACCCCCCGGGGTGACTGGCTGAAGCCCCACAACACCCAATTCCAAAACACACTCTGTCTTGAATCAAAACAGATCAGGAAAAACAGCAGGTGTCCAAGCGTTCTCTTGTTGTTTTCATAGTTTGCACGGGAAAGAAGAATTTCTCAAGAGAGGCCCTGTGCAGCCACAGGAGTACTAGAAATTGCCACATGAAAATGGGCACATCGGGTCACTCTGAAACAACCGTTTTCAAAATGCAAGCTCCTGAAACAATAACTAAACAGGAACACAAGTTAAAATCTGTACAACCATATATGTGTATATATTTATTTATTTATGCACACACACACAAGTCAGCTCCAAGTTAGCAAGCTGAGGTCCCCCCAGATAATAAATTTGGTGCTGGGGAGAAGGCAGCACAACAGCACCACTGCTTTCCATTAATGTGACAGCTCAGGTTTAGGCCCAGGAAAGGCACCACTGGGCACAGTGCCAGCAAAGTTCAAACTTGCATCCCCCATCTTCCAGACAAAGCTCTTACAACTGCAAGAATCTGGAAATCCCAGCTGCACCTCAGGAAATCAAAACCCAGCCCCAAGATTTAAAAACTGCATTTTGTTGAGTTTGTTAACACATGAAAGTAAGTGGTGGTTTCCCTCCTTCCACCCTCAGACCCATCTTCTCCCATTACACCTATAGTCTGCAGTATCTTAAAACATACAGCAAAAAACAGAAAAACATATGCAGGTGGCTCTGGTAACAAATCTAGGACACCCATGCCTGTATTAAGGCTTTTAAATGTAGTGAAATATTGCCTCCAGCTCGACTACTCAGTTTCCTGGGCACAAAACGGGTATAGCTGAGAGCACTGATTATTCCCACTCTCCTGCAAGCCACTTGCAATCACACTTGATTTGTAGTTTCCATATGCTTAACTACCATAATTGAAGGATGCTTTTTAGTCACAGTTCTGAAACCAATTTTATACCTTTATCAGGGCTAGCAGGAAAGCAGCACTATAGCTCTCCACTGCCCTGCTCAAAGCCCCACATTTTAATCTCAGTGCCTAGAACTGTGTGCTGGTCCATGCAGCACCCAGGGCTGCTCCAGCTGAAGGATCTGCAAAGGAAGTGTGGGTTTCTGTCAAGAAGCTCTTCTCTCACAGAAGCCTTTTCACATTTTGAAACCAAATGTCTTTAACACATCAGTAAGTTTTAGAGTCCACTGCTATAAGCAATAAATATGTTTTCAAAACACTCCTTTTGCAGATATTTTAGACCTAAATACATGGGATACATGACACTGAGTTTCAGTTAAAGGATGGGTTAGAAATACATTCAAAGCTGGTTGACACAGGGTGGGATACAGCTCCAGTATAGGACATCTATATTTATATATACAAATGAGCTATATGCCTGCACTCCTGTTACTGTCAACACAAACCTGGTCACAGTAATTAGCAGAACACAAGACCAGACATTACCAGCAGGCTTACACTTGGGCTTGCCTACATTTAGGTACCCAGCATCTTTGAGATGCACTAGCATATTCCCCTCTCCCACCCACAGTCATTAGCCGGCTTCATAGATCACATCCAGAGCTCCACACAGGCATCTCAAACACCTGATGGCACTAAAATGGCACTGGATGTTTGTGTCTGGACAACTCCATGTCCCACTTGGTGTTTCCTTCTGGGTAAGGTGAACGGATCTCTAAGTCAATTGGCCTCTGTATTGAGGAAATAACCAGACCGTAACAGCTTACGTAAGATAGTTACATTCAACCCTCTGAAAGAAAGATCCCATTCTTACTTAGTTTTTATAGTATAGCAAAATAGTCCAAACTTTACATATGAAAAGGTAAAAGAGCAAAGGAGTTTGCCCAGCATCAGTTACACCACCACAATCAGCTGCTGCTATCAATTCAGAAGTGAAACACAGAGCAGATCCTCCTCCTTCATCAGTCCTGGAACCAACAGCATCCCCAACAGCATTCCAAGGCAACTTTACATAACAATTAAGTAAACTTCACTTCCACAAAATCAAGGTGTGGGTTTATTTCAAAACTTCTAAATTTGGGTAGCAGGCTTATTTTTGCTTTTGCCTCTGAATGCAAAGATTAAGTTAATCTTTGAGCACAGCTGTACAGAATGCGCTGTAAAATACTGCAAACTAAAGTGTTTATTCAAGATTATGCATTTTTTACAGAGGGACATGTTAGGTTGTTAATGCTGAAGTCATTTGGAGTTCACCTCTGAATAAGTGTATTTTGGCACTGCTCCTATTCATGGTATGAAATTAAAAGATTACTATTTTGAAAGTATACAAGCTGGAATGGTACACAATTTGTCTGTGGCAGATAAAGCTGACTATAAGGCACTCAAACTGCAAGTCTATTTGCTTTTCTCCAGAATTTCCTGGAGTGGGAGAAGGACAGGGAGCACTAGCAGGCTCACAGCTGAAGCATTTCATAGGTGCTGAAGAGCTGTTACCTGCTGCCCAGGCTTCCATAATATTTTCATGAAGTTAAAATACATCCTGCTTCTTCATCTGTGCAAGTTACAGAGACTACAAGAATTACACCACATCCTTCCACACGTTCAGTAGCAGGAGTTTTTTTAAAACCTACCTGTAGTACTATATACAGAAAATATTCTTCCTTTCACTTCAGAGAAGAAGATGGCTAGTGCAGAATTGCCATGCTCTAACTGACTGCATAATTTTTAGAAAATTATTATTTTCTTACAGAACCACTTTTTGGTGAACGGACTGATAAAATCTGCTTAGCCTTTTGACTGAGTTATTACCCCTACCTTTTTGAGTATTATTCCAGCAAAACAATCTGTTTGTTCACTTTTGGGATATTCAGACAGACCCTCCCAAAGGCAAAGCTGGAAGGAAGACACAGTGCTTTCAGAGCAAACCTCCTGCTTACTTGAACTCAAACATAACTCAAACCCAACCTCTACCTGATTTCAGATTTCCCTATATTTGTATTGCTTACTGTCCTAAAGCTACCAAGACAGATGCATCAACAAGAAGTGGCTAACGTACCTTACATCAGGAGTGAATAATGCTATAAAGGTGTTACAGACAGCAGCAATAATTAAGAGTTCAGAATTACAGAAGTTCACCCTATCCTCATCTCAGGAGGCAGGTGTCGCACTGAAGAAGGCACAAGGTACCTACGACAAACCAAAATAATGTTGAACATTTATTTACCTTGCTTCTTAGAGAGGTCCTGAAGTATTTTCCAGATGCTAGGCACAATTCTGCTCTCACCCTCTAAACGTGACATCTCAACCTAGCATCTTAATCTTTGGGAAAATCTGGTAAATGCATTTCTGAGGAGAATTTCACTGAATCTAAGTATAGCAAAGCACTAACACCTCTAGACCGCAGCAGTGCAGGAGGCAGAGTACGGCAGATGCAGTTCCCAGGTACTTTAAGCGATTTTCAAACAGCTGCTCTGACCCATCTGCAAAATGGCATGGTTTCTGACAAACACCCAGACTGGATCTTGAGACATTTTAGGAAGCTAACTTCATACATAGTGGAAGCAGAAGTTTTAATTTTTTTTTAAATTGTGTATGGAAAAGCATACCCTATCTTATATTAAATGCAGTCAAATGCCTTAAAACAGTGAAAGACAAACTTAATTTAGTTTTTAGGTACTTTCTAATGGTCTATTAAAAAAATAGTCTAAATGTGGCCTCTAGAAATAAAAGAACACACTTGCCTTTTTTTTAACAGCCCAAGTTTTATATTTAAATTCCTATCAGAAATGAAAACTCAGTTATAGAGCAGAATACTACAGTTTTGCCAATGCTACACTGTGTCTACACAAGAAACATACATACATACACACATTAGGTCTACATACCCAGCTTTCACAAAAAGGCAACTCAGATTGCTGCTGGAAACTAGTGCAAAAATATTAAGGAGCAGGAATGGGGGGAGAAAAAAAAATACCTGCTTATCCTTTTGGGAATGGTAGACATGCCATTCTCTACCAACATTGTGCAAGCAAAATAGAGAGTTCACTCTTTTGTTTTGCACTGATGCTTGTTTTTATTTAGTAGAAGCTCTCATAGGTCTTTAAATAATTCATAACGCAGTGCCTGTTGTTTAGTTCAAGGAGGGAGCCTGGAGAATGTTAATCAAACCAGAGATGAATTGGCACAGCTGGAAATCTGCAAGGCCCCTCCCCGATGAGCTCATCCCCTAGCAGTGCAAATTACAATGACATCATGCTTGCAAAGCCGCGGCCGCTCCCGCTCGCTCCCTGTCTCCTCCTCCCCACACAGGATTTCGGCTACTTTTTCACACAGCTTTTTTTCCCCAGAAAGATCATTACAGAGATATGTCTAGGTAGAAAGAACAGAAGCTGGAGGAACTGCACGAAAATCATGGGGTTTGTCCTCTCACATCTGTCGCAGCTCCAACGCAGACACAAAAGATACATCTTTCTATTTGGAGAAGAATGAAACTGTATTTATCAGTCCAGCTGAAAAAATACTTAACATTAGAGAAACGCTTTTGAACAAGCTCCACAAGTACTTTCAAAGGACCACTCAATGCTTTTACTTGCTTTTTCATCGAGCATGCAACTTGATGACCTTTGGATCACAAAAACACCCTCAAAAAGAGGACTCAGAGATGTGTTTGAAGAGGAAAATGTTCACACAGCCATGCTATTGGAATTTCAATTCTCTAATCCTGTCTCAATCAGCCATCGAACACTTAAGATGCAGATAAAAAAATATGCAACACAGATGAACAGTCAGAACTTACTAATAATGGGTAACAGACAAACTAAACAGTTAATAAAAAGCCCATAGACAGAAATAACATCTGGGAAAGAAATGCTCCAAGAACAATTTTGATACTAACCTGCAGAAATCCAATGTGTTTTCCTATTAGTCCATGAACAGAAAGGGCAGCTGTATTTGTTCACTCTTATAAATATGCTAGCCCAAGTCCATAACAAGCTTAGTAACTTCAGAAAGTATAGTAAACATTAATATTAACAAGCTCATTTAGGTCTATTTCACACTCTTCAATAATTAGAGTTATTATTTACTGGAGAAGTTTATTAAACTACTCATTGGAGCAGAAAGCCCAGCTCTGCTGTCCCATGCAGCCAGCACACCACTCAATGAAACAAAATTGGAAACACCTCTCAGTCTCATAGCATCTACTGGTCTGGTAAACAGCCCACACAGAGATCAGATTTCTTTCTTCACACCAACTAAGGGCATACTATATAAACTCCCTATGAGAATATAATGGGGAAGAAATGTAATCCAAGGAAATTTTTAAACTTTTATCATCATATATATCTCAGAAAACACACAGTAAGTATGCTTTCTGCAGTTCTGAAATCTTAGATACCTTTTATCCCCCTCTGTATAAGTCTTTATAACATACAACTGAGGGTAACACACCCAAAGCTAAGTAACGTAGGTTTAGTATGCAGTATCACCTCTGGTCTTTTAGTCCAGATCAAAACCAAGGGATCAAGTTTCTGCTTCATGTGAGAATGACAGGATGTGGCTGCAGGAGGTTTACAGGTTTTCTAGTTATGTTTCCAAACTCCTGCATTTTCTGTGCTTCATGTTGCCTGTTGAACCATGCTCTCTATAATCCACAGTTTGGAGAAAAAACCAGGCACACAGTGGATTCTCAATAATGTCTGAAGAGCTTTGTAGATAGCAATACAGAGAAGAATTGAAACAGGCCTCTGAAGGAAAAGAGTACAGCTTTTTAAATGCACAGGAAAAATAAAAAATGAGAAGAAACCAAACAGACAAGCTACAGAAGCAGCACACTTGACTGTGATGAAGGATGCAGGGCAGCAGGATGCACCCAAAAGTCATTAACACATGGCCTAAGCCAAGATAAAAGGTGAACCAAAGCAAAAAGGGTCTCCCAGCCACGCAGGAAGCACAGCTGCTCCCTGGAAAACAAAACTGGGGGGTTTTCAAAGTGTTAGAAATGCTTGAGAAGCACTTGAAAAAAGCCAGAAGGAATTGTTTAGAGGTCACAAGGAGAGGAGTTGCAGTGGGGCAAGGGACCATTAGAGACTGACACAATCGGCCTGATATGAAAGCAGAGGAGGAAAAAGGTCTAACTCTAAGGTTAGAGGACTTTTTTAGCTTATAGAACTTCAGTGCTATAACTCTGCACAGCATTTTTAGTGTCTAATACAGTGCTGTCATTCCTGGGCTAGGACTTTTTTCAGCTACTAACAGAAGAACAAAACAGAAGAGGTTCTTTGCTCAATAAACTATGAACTCATTTTCCTGTTAACAAGCAGGACACCTTGCTATACCAAACTAGTACAAGTCCCAAATTCATTTTCAGATATGAGATCAAGAAACCTAAATGCAAATGCTAAGAAAATAATAAATGCATTAGCAAAACCACAGTTTAACCACACTACTAGCTATAGCACTGCAAAGGTAAGTGCTACCACACAACACCAAGTCCAAGCAAAAGGACTGCAGGCACCCTGTGGTTCTATGTTTTCCCATTGCAGTTATCCATCAGATGGAACAGTTCAAAGTTCTTCTGGTGAGTGGCAAGTGAAACATCACAGGCTCATTTCACAGGAGGGCACAGTAAGGCAAGGCCTGACCCCCTCAGAGGAGAATTTCTGTAGGACTTTGGGACATGTACAGAGGATGCCATGAAACAGCACCTGCACAAACGCTTCGGCTCTTCCTTGAATCTCCTGCTCCTAGAAGAATCCTGCCTAGTCTTCCTATGTAAACAGCTGCACATTGATATGCACAAGATTTCAGAAAGTAAGATTTCAGCAGAGGAAAAAAAGCCAAAACATCCTATCTGATCCAAGTGCAGATTTTTAATCTTGTAAACAGACTCTGTATTATGAAGAATTGTTTGGAAATCTCCCATGTTAGCATCAAAGTCTTTGGCAATTAGCCCCCAGATCCAAATTCTGTAGTTTCTTTCTACCACAGTTTGAGGATACATACTCATCCTTCAATATTTACTCTACTTATAATGTCAAACAGCTTGTACCTCTCCCTTCTCCTTCCTTCCCCCCCTTCGCACCCCCCC
>VZRZ01006832.1:685589-723765 GCA_013398175.1 Climacteris rufus | reverse complement strand
CCCCCCCCACTGGATGCTTGGAGTTAATCTGGACAAAGTCTCATCAGAAAGTTTAGATGAAACAACAGATTGTTTTATCTCTCTATGCTATTACTTCACCACAGAAGATGGTAACAAAATGTGCCAGTAATGCCTCTTCTTAAAACAAATAGCGTTAGATTTGTAATTCAGAAAAAAAATGTTTAAGTTAAGCTCTTCCACATTTTGTTTCCATCTGTACGAAACAAATATGTAATGCAATTTAGTGACTAATGGCAAAAAATTTTAGCCTTTAGTGCTTGATAAGCCTCTCCAAGCAGAAAATATATCAATCAAGAGTTTCATTATGGGAAAATTCTATTGACATAGAAGACTGTTCTTTATGTGGCTTTCAAAGGATGTACAGAATGACACTCACTTGGATAACCAAAGCAATAGGTGCACTTTTATTACTTATTATTAATATTTTTTAAAAATAATCTAATTCTGTAAAAGTTAATCCAAAAGTCTATGGAATATAAAACATCTTTTGTGGGGATTGTGTACAGCAATGCATCTTATTTACAATGTTTAAAGGATGGTTTAAAAAAACCTTCCAGAAATACTATAATTGCACGCAAGGCTTGCTTATGTGGCTTTTTTTAATAATGGGATGTGTTAATTTGCATTTCTTTGATTTGCATAACACAAGCTCAGAGCCAAGGACTGCTGCCAGTTTCTTGCAGGCAGGGATCTAATCTGTGAGATGCAAGATGTGCAGGTGCACCAACATCAGCTGCAAAAGAAGGTGCATGCCCAAAATCTGAAGAGGTTGTATAACATCAGGCAGAAGTGGCACTTTAAGGAATATCTAAAGATTTCTGGAACAAATCTGGTTGTGCAAGCCATGGAAAACACACAGCTGGATACAAGGGAATTATATAGAGAATATGCAATAAAAGGACTTTTGGATGAAATAACCAGAAAGACTTGAAGAGCTGTAATGGTTATAACTAAACAGAGTTGGACAACATAGAAGGATCACCAGCAAAGAAAGGACTATGTGCCAGGTAAGAGGTGGAAGTAAAATAAGGATTGAGAACAGAATTTTCACCCTAATGTAGGTCCCAGTAGACCAGAAAACACATCCAGATGTGAAAATGGGAGGGAAGAGATCCCCAGGAAACAAAACATGCCATCTGTAGGACAAAGCTCAAGGAGGCATGGAAGCTCCAGCAGAGGTGCTGAAATGCCGGTGGGCAGAGCCGAAGGGCTCCCTGGCTAGTGTAGGATTTCAGAAACCATCAGAGAAGACAAAATAGCACCTCCTCATTAAACATTTCAGTCTTCTGCCTTTACAGTTTCTCTGCAATGTGCTAATGAAGCAGTATAAAATATTACTAAAAAAGAGGAAAGAGAAAATCAGCTCAGTTCTTGTGCTGGCCTGGTTAAACAGGGAAAATCAATTCACCAAAGCACAGCTCCAGCCAATATAAAACACAGCCAAGTTACTGCTTACTCTCAAGTTAAAGAGAAATAGCACCAGCATAATAAGAAGAAAGCCATTTCTGCTCTTCTAAGCTCTGCCTGTCCCTAATATCTGCTGTAAGAGAGGGTTCACTTTGGTTAAATACAGCTCTTCCAGTTTCAATCAGATAAGGCAATACTCTGTTTTGGGGATCTCCATTACTCCAAACTTAATATAATATTTGCTGCTAGATAAACAACTGCAGGACACTAATGCAGTACTTCAGACCATCACATCAGTCATTAAGCACGATGTTTTCTTCGGCTGATTTATCTCTGCTTCTGTCATCTAACAGCAGACAGTCGTATTTCAAACACAATTTTGCTTTCTTTGGCTCAGAAGCTTCCATTATGTGAACCAAAAAAGAGAAGTTTATCAGACTGAGATTAGAGTATTTTATGCAATTCCATGCTAGTCAGTCCTTATGATGAGATGCTTGGTTGGGAGAATCTCACTGAACAAAAGTGAAGCACTGCAAGAGATGAGGAACATAAGGTGTAGGAACCACTGATGATGTAACAGAGCCGCTTCTACCACTGTGACTCTGACTGACACACATTCTTCTGTAGTACTGTTCATTTATATATACTTATAAAATAGGCACACATGCTCTATAGCCCATTTGAACTCTCCCATTTCTAGGAATTCTTGATAAGGCTTAGGTTGGTAAGTATGTAACTGCTGCAAACAGTACAGGTGCTTTGAATCCCCCACCTTACAGTGGCAGAGGAATCATCCAACTCAATCCTGTGGAGAACATCAAATGCATGAATATGTATTTTCATACCCCAAAAATGTACCTTCTGCTATTTACTTTTATATTTGGGGTAAGAGAGGTGCAAGGGTTGGTTACACAGATGCTAAGCGCTTCATAAAGTAAGCTACACTAAAAGAAGGAATTATGCTTTTATTCTTCTAAATCTGAACTGCTGTGAATCACATTCTTCTGTTTGAAGACCAGTATGACTGGAAAATGGGCTTTAAATCAGATAAAAACATAAAAATCTCATTCTTCACTGCCAGACCACTATTAAAATTTGCAGTTTAACAGCTCATCTGGATTGATCAGAGAGACTGGCAATAACCTAAATTGCTATGTGCAGCAGGACAGATAGTCAGAATCGATTACCAAGGCTAAAACCTCCCTTGTGTCAATCTAGACAATTCACTTAGCCCATCATTTTCAGAAAGTGGATGATTCACAGCTTGATAAGCTCATGCACAAGTCTCACCACAAAATGCCCTGGACAAATGCAAGTCTAGGTGCCCAGCAGCTTTAAAGCCACATTTTACATAAGTTGTGTTAAGCACCCAAAGATAAAACATTTTAAGTAAATAAATGACATTTTCATAATACGTATTTTTGACCATCATTTGAATCCAAATATGAGAAAAGAAAAAGTAATTTAACATCTAAGCAAAAGCAAGCACCTTTTTCAAGGCCATTAGGCATACAAGGCAGAAATGGCACAGGATTCTTTTATAAGAGTAAGATTTCACATGGAGGAGAAGGTATTTTGCTTTGTGTTTGGATTAGATGTTTTTCCCTATTTTCCAACTCAACTTTGACGCAGATTTTTGAACAACAGACCTTAGATGGGAAGTGCAAATGAGGCATAAAAGTCAGAAACAGAAGTTGCCTGTTAGTAATCAGAAGAATCAAGAGAGCAGAGCTGGCAGTCAGGAAGTCTCCACTTCTAATCCTAGTACAGCCCCTGCCTTGCTGGGCAGCCACTTCCTCCTGCTGCATTACTTCTTGAACATCTTAACAGTGGTTTTGCTTAGTGTTCTCTGTTAGTTTAGAACATGTTAGTGTCTGTAGAGCACTGAATCATAAAAATTCTGTACAAAGAACTATTATTTTTACTGTTAGCACAGTTCCTATCCTATACGCACTGAAGCAGACCTTTTTCCTCAAAACAATCATCTCTCTGTGCATGCCTGAAGTTCAGTTAAAAAGCAGAAAACATCATCTCTCCTAAATTACATGGCACATTAATTAGATGTGCTGCAGTACGTAAGTACATAACTGTGTGCAGACATGGACAAGGGAAAAGAAATGGCAAACCATTTGCACCAAGTGTAGTTAGTAAAGCAGTCATTCTCAGAGTGATCGATTTCTGGATGCCATGAGGTTCAATTGGATGATGTACTTGAAAATACCTGGGAAATGGTCCCTCACTTTTAACAGTGGGTCATGTGTACAACCATTCCCAGGTCTAACTTCAACCCAATTCCCACTGAAGACAATCAAAGTATTCTTGGCTGGGGGAAAGGCACAATAGAAGAGACCCTCGAGACTCACCTAAACCACAGACTTTTTGAATTCATGTTTGCAAGGCTTTACAGCTATGCATATATATTTGCCTATACTATACACACATAAACATATGCTTCATCAACACTGTTGTGCAGGCTGGAGTTTGTCAAACCTATCTCATGCATCACTATTCAAACAAACAGTAATCAAGTTTCAAAGCTGCACAGATGGATGGTTGCCAACTTCTGTGTTCCTCTGGAGTGTCAAACAATGCTTCTGTTTAATACCTGCTGCAAACAAACTGCATACAAAGTGCTGAATCCTCAAAGCAAGCCTCCCTACCTCCAGCAGCACTATGCTGTTGGGAGCCTACACACATTTTGGGGAACAGAGGGAAGGAGGTGTGGGCAGAAGGAGCAGCTGAAGCATATTAAGCTTTATAAAAAAAGAGATGACAGTTTAAATCACAGAGCTAGCAGTGGCGATAAGATCATTGATTTTCCAAGTGAACAACAGATATGCCCTATCTAAACTAGTTTTAGTGCCATCCTTTGGTGGATAAAAGTGGCTTTTCTGAGCTTTCAACTGTGCATGAACTATAGCAAATTTGGTCAAGTCCAAGCTGAGCCCATACAATGCATCAATATGGAAAAACAAGTGCTGGATTCAGTTTTCAAAACAGGTTACTCCTATCAGCACATGAAAATGCCACCAGTCCCATCTGATTATTCTACTCACTAACCTCACACAGGTACTGAACCAGCTCCTCTAATCCTCTCCACCACTATCCTACTTTCTGTGTTAAAACTGTAAAAGCAGAGGGGGAAAAATAATAATAAAACCACATACAGATACTTAAAAGGCATGATCAACAAAATTCCTCTCGATCAACACAGAAACCACAGGTATGTTTGGTTCCTGCTTGCAACGTGCTCAAGGGTTTCTGCCACCGTGTGTCTCTGCTGACTGCTGTCAGTCCTGGCTCCCATCCCATCCCATCCCATCCCATCCCATCCCATCCCATCCCATCCCATCCCATCCCATCCCAAATCTGACCCTTAGTTTCCTGGTGGGTGCTTCAATCCCTTGCCCTCAGCAGAAGGCCACAGCCTGAACATCTATGCCACAATGAAATGGGATGATCACCCATGGGATTTTCATTCTCAACTTTATTTCTGTAATCTGTATTAAACAGCAATTGCATAAAAGGCATCCCCTTCCACTATGTAAAATGATGGCTGAGAAAATAAATAAATAAATACATAATTAAAAAGAAGTGGTTATATTTTTCTCCATGCCCACTGGGGTATGGGGAAGAGGCAATGCATGCAAAAATCAATGAAGGAGGTTTCAGCTGTAATTGAAAAAAAATTCTAGCAGTATAAATATTTAAATGCTAGAACTGACTGCCACCTTAAATGATGACCTGCCCATAGGTAGAGACTTTGAAGAAGAGATTAGACACACAGCAAAAGGAGTAAATACAACTGATCTTGCAAGACTTACATAACCCATTGAGGACTTTTAACCTATGGGTTTTCTGTTTCAATGCTATAAATCACATTATGCCAATATCTATCATATCTTCTAAACAAATCTCTGATGCAACAGTATTTAAGCTACCAGTGTAGTAAGTGAGCAATTATTTGGCATAGATGATGATGATACAGGAAATGATGATACAGGAAATCTGGCAATACACCAGAAATAAAACAGGCAGTCATGCATATCCTAAACGATAGAGTTTGGGCATACTTTTTAAACAGTATGAGTTTAAGGTTGTTAAAATCTGTTCAAATATTTTTCATTAAAACAACAGTAATTCTCTCAATCAACAAGGCGAGGCTCTGCAGTAACAATAGCGTATCCATTTTGCCATCAAGATAAATGCTAACATAAACAATTTACTCTATGTACCTACACACAGATATGCTGCAAGGAAAATCTTTACCAATCACCACCTAGCCTTCTGTAAAGTCTTTTATAAATCCCATAACCTTTCTCTGAAAGTTGGGTACTGCACACGATGGTCAGACCTTGCAAGGGAAGATGCATGGCAGCAGAGCCCCTTCGCCTTAGCAGAGCAAGAGCAGCCCACTGTGTGTACAGTCCGGCACTGCTCACTCTGTCTCCAGTCCTTGCCCTCTAGAGGTAACTGCCCTACTGAGTAAGAATGAACACCTCCTGATAGCCTACAAAGGGCCTAATTTTGTGTGCTGGGAGGAAGCAAGGTACCCTTAAGCCTGTAGAACATAATTTCCGTAACACATTTGAGCAGAACTGGCAGACTAGCGGACTCCTGTCATTGTCTAGAGATAACTGTGCGTATTTTGTCTCAAGTACAGTGGGAACAAACCCCAGCTTGTTAGACTTAGCAATATATACTGACAAAACTAGTTTAGGAACAGAGGAAATCAGCCATGTGTTCATAATGGTTGTTCTCCAGGCTCTTGGCTGTCTATCTTTCACTTGGCTTGCAGGGCTTGGTTTGGGATTCTTTGTCTGGCATTTTTTAGTTTGGTTTTTTTTTTTGTTCTGTTTGTTTGTAGTTAGAAAGACAAGCTTCTTCAAAGTCTAGTGTTTTCTTTAGGTTGTACTGTTTACAGAAATTGGAAACAATTTGTCCCTCACTGCTTCCATAAAGAAAATAATGTGCATGTTGTTTGTGGCCTCACCACAGGCGTTACTCAGCAAATGTTAATTATCCTGTTGGTAACTTAGTGTTATGTAAAAACATATCCTAGCATGTATACACATCTGCCCTTGCTTATTAAAGGCTGTTAGTGTTGGTTAGCTCATAGACAAGATACTTCCCACCAACCAAAAGCAGATTTTGAACTTTCGTCTGTTGTTCACCATTCTCCACCAAACAAAAATTGTGTATGATCAACTTATATAACAAATGTTGATAATTTCACGGAAATAGTAGTAAAAAATGAAAACTGGTTTCATGTATGTAGTTAGCCAGATTTGCTTTTCCCCAGCTACTTCCTTCCCTCCACGAGCTTGCACAGCTCTCAAGAGCCTTCCTTCCCAATGTGGTGGGGCAGGCAAAGGTTACTTGGATATTTTCCAAGCACACAAATACATTCAGTGCATAATATGAGAACTATGTAATTCCTTATTGAAGTACAATATAATTTAATCTATACATTGTTTATAGAATACATCACAGAAGCATAAGGAGATTTGAGATGTATCTTTTGGAGGGGAAGAAAAATGTTTTCCTCACTGGAACTGAAGGGAATGCTTTAGAAGTACAACTGTGAAAAATGTCAAGTATATCAAAGAAGGTAAGGCTTGGAGAATTGCTGGTGTTCTTAAGGGATGGCTAGAGAAGAGTCATACCCACAGAAGGAACCTGGGGAGAACAAGTGGGAGGAGGAGAATACACAGCAAAAGGTGGGGGACTGTAGAGCACACCCACTTAGATTTTACAAAGCAGGAGGGCACTCCAGGCTTTCCAAGGTCCCCTGACATCAAAGGAATACATTAAGCTCAGACAAGCTTTAATTTTAAAAAGTAGGTAAGAAAGGCAGAAACACACAGAATGGCTAAGTATTTGCCACCCAACACAGGGACGAACAGAAGGACAACTTGTTTTCAGTTCTGAAGTCTGACCAAAGATTTTATCTTCCATATTAACTGTTCCTGTTACACTTGATACCAACTAAGCAAGCCATACTTCTAAGACCACTGAGAGACACAAATAACAAGAGTCAACTGTACTTTAAAAGGCACTGATGACACTAAGTACTGTGATGAACTAGATCTCCTTTATGAGGAGATCCATACACATATACAATCCATATGCACATCCAATAAAAACTACCCAGAAGCCAGGGTCTCCTCAGCTGTACCCAAGCAGTTCCCTCCATCTCAGGGGGATTTCACTGGTGAAGTGAGGCCAACATCTACTGCTGTGGAGGCTTAGCTGCAACTGTGGCTGAGGCACAGCAGCTGCTGAGACCTCAGTCCTTGTCCCATAGAAGGAAGCCACGGCCTGCTGGGCAGCACTGGTAGACAGGACATCTGCTGAGCTCTCATGGTTTCTTTCACAGCAACTGTATTTTTCCCTGGCTCTCAAATCCAACTCTCCACTGCAGATATGCTGTTTCTCACGTTCCTCTGCCATAATAATGAGAGGCAAACTCAATTAACACTGTGAGGAGTTTGGATGTCTGCACAACAGGTTGTAAAAAAAAAAAACCAAAACAAAAAATAAAACAAACAAACAAACCAAAAAAAAAAAAAAAACAAGGAAAAAAACCCCAAAGATAACTAAGAACATTTGCTGCATAATGTTATTCAAAGCTTCTATCTATAGAACCAAAACAAGCCATGTTTATTATGTCTTAAATCACGATGTGAAAGCTTGGGTTTGCACTGCTGTAATGTTAATGACTTATTGTAAGTGTAATACGTATCTAGTTTGGTAAGACCCGTATTAGACATTCAACGTAGATTTTCTCTTCAAGCTTCTTAGTCACCTCAGAATATAATAAAATGACAAAATTGTGCATTCCCCTACAAGTAATTCCTTCAGAGATTAGCAAGAGAGAGTAATGTATCTTCCTTTGTAATACTTTGAATTTCTGTCAACATCATCATAAAATATATACCACAAAATACAGCTAAGTGTAACCACAAACCTTTTTATGTGACATCTTTTAAATAACTTTCAACATTGATTAGATCTTTACTACTGCTGTTATTATTCCTGTGATCTGAAAGTACTCTAACTACATATTAGAAGTAGAAACATTAGTTTAGAAAGATTAACTATCAGCAAGGCATTTCTCAAGATAGTAGAGATGAGAGCACAAGGATATCATCAAACGTATGCTTGCCCTCCAATTACATATATGTGTGTGTGCATGTGTGTGTGTGTGTGTGTACATCCATGAACATATTATTTAAAAGCTACTCTGCAGTTACTGTGAGAACTACTCAACTGTACTCTTTGAGTCAAGGGCCCAGTGAACCCTATAAAAGCAACCACCATTATATAAAATAAATTAAGCAACACTGAGAAGCAAGAGATAACATGAGCATGCTCCATACTAATAGCCTTGCTACTAGGAGGGAAGAGAATAAACCATTTAATCCAAGCGGACACTGACAAAAGTCCATGATTTCAGGATGCAGTTCTGAGTGTTGCCTTAGGTTTTAACCCTTATATTTTTCAAATTCTGTATTGCCTGGCGTGTATGCTTTATAGCTCGTTAGTTGCTGTTCTCTACAGACATAACAGTGACTCTCTGGACTCACCCTTCAAGGACACTTGGACTGTCCCGGCCCCAGCTTCTAAAGGGGGGGGGAGCAAGCTAAGGGAGGTAGGGGGAAATTGCAAAGTTTTAATTGGTGAATTTATGCTGATATGCAAATGGACCAAACCCATAAAGGTGTGGAGAACTCGTGACTCATCGTCCATTTTGGGTGATGCCCCTGGGGGGCTGTGTCTGCCCTAAATGTACCTTTGAGGGCCTTTCGAATAAATACCCACCTTTTATTCCTTTACTCCTGACTAGTCTCAGTTTTTGGGCTAGCCTTTTCAGGCAACATGAGGAGTTAACAACCTGGGAAACAGCAGCCATAATATTCTTTCTAAATCACCAGCACAGACTTAACAGGAAGTGACATCAAACCTTCTTTTTCACAGGCACTTTTCACTAAAAAGAAATATCAAAATAGGTCCAGCACACCCTCATCATCATCTTTTCCCTCCTCACCCAGACAAGCAAGGAATCTCCTCACACCAAGCCATCAGGTGACAGTGCAGTACATGGTACTATGTGTGTGTGTGTGTGTGTGTACAGGAAAGTACCAAGTGCCTATTTTAACACCTTAACCCTTATTTCACTGCCTGTCTCGGCTTCAAGGCAGGCACCAACTGGCAAAAGAGATGATCCAAATTAAGATAAGGAGGGAAAGCAGGCAGAGCAGGGAGCACAAGCTTGGGAACACTGCATGAAGAATGCCTTTCACATACAAAACTTAGACTACAAAGTATTTTAACGGAGGTTCTCCTGAGGAAAGCATTACCTGAACACAGGCTCTACACTGCATTGTAAAGCTGATGATGATGACAGTACACCTGCTACTGGTGGAAGTATCACCCTGTGTTCTTCCTCAAACAGCCATGACATTACATTTTGGCTAACAAACCAAATCGAATTAGGAGCAACAGTTATAACAATTTACAGTATAAGAAAGAATTAGCAAAAGCATCAATTGGCTATTGACTCCATTTACCATCTGGAATACTGTTATTACTATCAAAAAATACATGTGTCAACACAGCAGCAGCCTCAGCGCAGTATGCCAGTGTTGATGCTGCAGAGGACAACTACTTCCATAGGATAACACAGCTCAGGTGTCCAACCACATGTGGGCTTCTGGTAGGACCCTGGAGAGAAGGAAGGACAACACTGAGATATCTATAATTTAGTATAATGTATAAGTAAAGAAACACTCTGCTACTATATTTTGGCAATGTTATTCTCTGCTTTTCTCTCAGTTCCCCGAGGAGGCTATCACATACACAGCCGCTAACAGAGAATGTTTTATCCCAAACCGAGAATGAACAAATTTTCTAAACATTGGTTTTATGCAAAGTGTAAGCATACATTTGCTTGGGAATGTTAAATACTTCTAGCAATGTCTCATCTCATTTTGTTTCTATTCTATTGATGAAAGAGTAAAGTATTTTGGGATGTTCTTTCTCTACTGGGACAACTAATAGCAGAAGTTCATATCCTAAGCACAACTTTGCCCAGTCCTCTGAAGGTGGTACTACCTCTGTTCCAGTCATTGGGTACCAAGCACAGATGGCCTGAGGTCACAGTATCAGATCACCTACAGGAATTCTTGTGGCAGAATTTAAAATACAGACCCAGGCAAAATTGCAAAGCTCTTTATGTATTGAGTTCGACTACCATACTTGAAGAACAAAAATTATTTTTTGTTGTTGGTTCAAGAAAATTGTGATCAGGTTAACTTTTGCAAGCTTCCAAAGAGCAGCTGTTCATCCAGGTACGGAGCTGGGCTTTCCACAGGGAACAAAAGCCATGCTGCAAGTCACCTGCCATACATGTGTGATGCAATACCACGTTACTGAGTGCTGCTTCAGTGACAAAATCAGATGGCATCTTTTTTGAAAGACTAACAACTGACCAAAACTTGCAGAGGATTCATGCAGACCTTGTGTATCTAACAACACTTCTGTTCCACCATTTTCCCAAAATGACTAGAGAGTTGGAAGGGAGAAGTTATAGCTTATATTAAACCATGCACATTAGTGAAACCACAAGAAGATGTGGTTCTGCTTCAAATAAAAATAACCTTTTAGAAAAATCTAATTTATGTACATATCCTAATCTAGATACCAGTATTTCAAAGTAGTTAAATGCTTCATCCTTTGACAATCCTCTTATTGTCACAAAACCTGAAGTAGTAATAGGCAAAACATGTATCTGATGCATATAAATCATCATGTAATAGAGATTAGAAAATATTCCTTATAGATATTAATAAAGGACATCTTAAAATAACCTTTCATCTATACAAACCAATTATACAGCTTACATACCACATGAATTAGAGTTATACAAGTTTCATTGTACTGTAGCCAACTTGGATACAAACAAAACACCTGTGACTCTGCACACGAAATGCAAGCACATTACTATAAATGGAGAAAAGCAACACTTTCTATCTCCTTTTCTCAAAATGTGTAAAATGAACGTTTTCATGCACATGATGCTAACGGAGTTAAGACAAAAACTTCTAAAAATATTTTACAAATAACTGTCAGTGACATGACTTCTCTCAGAAAGACGGGTTTTGTGTCTTTGATGGCATCAGTGATATAACACCAAATACCACTATATAAACTAGAATATTTTAATTTTGTAGCACTTCAATAAAATTATAGCTATGAACATAGCTATGATGTGCGTAAGTTGTGTAACCATATACACGGTCCTCCATTCATGCACATTTCACAGACACACAAGTTACAAACCATGTACCCATTGACTTTTTTCTTTTTCTCAGCACAGATGGCATTTCAAGAGGAATTTTTTTTGTGCCACAGCTAGCACAAACCACAAAGAAATTACTCTTATTGAATATTGCCTGCTGTTGAAGAGTGTTTTGAAATTACACTCCATTTTTTAAGGGAACTGAAGAGCTGAGAACAAGCCATGCATTCACATCAATGGCTACCAGAGAGAGCAGCAGCACTGACTGAATGCAGCTCTTCACGAGCCAGCGCCGAACGGTCGCTGCACATTAGGGACACATTTTTCCTCTGTGCCATTTTAGAGGAATTCACTGAAATTTGCTTCGTAATGAGATCACTGTCTGTTGGCAACTTCCATCACACAGATAAAATTATGTAGCCTTTTGTACTGGCTACCAGGGGAAGAAGATTTTAAAGAGAAGTAGTTATTCTTCGACAGATTCAGACAAATCTTCACAGCATTGTTTGAACATGGGATTTCCTAGAGAAACAGGAAACTTATTTACATGTGTACATGCACAAGCAAAGCCTCCTTTTGAAAATAATAATTACCTCAAATAATACAGACTGCAGTGTCAGGCGGTAGAACAACTTAGCTTTACCACACTTAATTGCACCATCAAATTTTCACACATTTTATTTTTCACTGGGTAGCAAGTCTGCAGTTAAAAGAATGGAAACTAACACCGGCCAAAAATCCAGATGGCTAAAGTCACCAGCTAGTGTTAGAAGTTGCCCTCTACTAACATTAATACTATGGAAACCCAGGAACAATGAACTAAGAGGTCGGTGTGACAACCAGGTGCTACAGAAAGTCCACCGGAGAGCCACTTTTTCATGAGAAGTAAGCTTCCTCTGTACCCTTGTTAGGTCTATCACTCTTAAATCCCGTCCTGCTCTCACAGGATCAATCATGGTAAACCAGGCTCAAAACCCATAATCACACATAGTTGCTACTATACCACATTACGTGATAATCACTATAAAATATAAAACATTACAAGCGAAGAACAGCAAAAGCGCATTTCCTTATTCATGAGATTAATATTCCTTCTGCTGCAAACATTAGTGGGAAAAAATACCTCAAGAGTAATGTTAACTAATCCAACATTTATGCTTTAACAAGAATATTATGTTGGCAAAATCCTGATGGATAGGCCAGCTAGTGTATCCAAGACAAGTGGTGAAAGAATGAATAGTACTGGTCACATAACTGGTTTCTCTAGAAGCTGCAACTGATCGAACGATGGTCATCGGGATGTCAGTAACGCAGTCAAGTATGAGATACCTTGAAAGTCTCAAATCTGCACACAGCATAACACAAAGGAGAGAAATGGGGGAACTGACAAAGGTCCACCGAGAAACAAATTATGCACAATTTCAGAGTAAATTTTTCTACAGCTGGGAATGTTACACCTTTTTCTACAAATGATCCTTTCCAATACAGTGCTGTGGCTCTCTGGCCATTCTGAATGGCAATGCCCAAGTCAGTACCACTGGCTAAGAAATACAAACTTATTTATACCAAGCTCACCCAGCCCAGTAGTCAGCCACTCTTAAAATGGGACAGCCCTACTCTGTTCCCAGCATGCTTGAGACGTGATCCATCACACCACTTGAAAGGTGAGTTTCCAACTGTTTACAGCTGCCAGGAATGCTGTAATCTGTCTCAACATCATGAGAAACTGCTTCAGTATCATGGCAACAACCAGTACCCACACCCAGGCACCCAACCTGGAAGATGGCCTTCCAGTTAAAGAAGCAAGGTGACTTCTGGAGCTCTGGTTTGGCTCTGTGGTAACTACCTGAAGGTTTTATTTGCAATGTAATGTACAGTTTTCAAAGAAATCTCTGCTACACTGCTTTAGCATACTGCAGGAAGATGAAAAGGCATCCAGAGCTTTTCAAAGGACATATACAGTCCTTCTATAATGCAAAGAAAATGTAGCATTAGAAAACAGCATCAGAAAATACATAGGTTTTTACGTCAAAATGTGCTAACAGACCTATTCTCTGACTGCTCTTTGGTTAAGATCCTTTTCCCATTAGCAGTCTGACCCTAGAAGGCACTACACCTTTTTGCAGCAGACCATGACAAGCAGTTTACTATCAATATTAAATATAATCAAGCTGTAATGATTGCCTGGATAAAATTCAATCAAGCTGCACACATATTTAACTAAATAAGTCTAGCAAAACAAAGCAACAATTTACTACTTCAGTAATTACCTTGTGTGTATATTTGGAGAAGCTGCTTTTAAATGTATGGTATTACCAACCATCAGCATTTTTACAGAAGCTCTGAAATATGGCAATGACTCTGGGAGTAGTTTTAATTACATAAAAGCAACCATTATCAAAGTTTCTAACTAACATGGATGTACAGAAAATGAAACTTCAGAAACAGGAGCACTTAATCTACAGGATTGCGAAAAAATTAGGAGAAAACCTCACACCTCCATGAAGTGCTATTGGGCCAGCAGGAAAACTGGAGAGCTCAGAAGCTCACAGAGCTACACTCAGTAAACCTGAAGCACACAATGTTTTCTTGTTTTCATCTAATTTGACTGAAAAGCCTCAGCAGCCAACAAAGAGTTGCTACTCTCTGAAGCTGCCCCATCAATCCCCTTTGCAAAAATTGTGAGAGATACAGGGAAAGGGGTTCCCCCAAGAGAACTGAGGACCTTTCTAAAACAGATGGAGAGTAATAATAGAAGACAATCTCTGAATAAACACCACCTCTGGATAAACAGAAAAGCACAACTTGATCGTCAGGTTCTTCCCTCTGCAAGCAGATTGGGAAGTCATTCCAGTGGAGTTATCATAGTTAAGCAGACACTGCTTTTGATCTTGGAGTCAGGCTCCTGAAGAGCTTTGGCTATGAAAATATGCAAATGTTTCCATTGGAATGCATGGTGCATAATCAATCATGCCCAGCAGGCCTTACAGATCAACAACACACTCTAATCAGAAGGGTACCCAGAGCTACGTTCCTGGAGAGATCAGGCAAGAAAATAATTTAAGGATGAAAATGCATCACCATCTGTACTATTTCTTTATAATGATGGTCAGAAAATATGGCTGCAACTCATTTCACCCCAGCTTTCTGTAGCTGTTCTAGAAGGATCTAAAGAGGCAATGTCAGAGAGAATTCCTAGACATACTTCATTTACTTTATTTCAATTATTTCACATATTCTTCCATTAAATTATAAATTAATTAGTAGATAAAATATAGGTACATGAATAAAAATTAATTTTGCGGTAATTGAGCAGCTTTTTAATATAAAAGCATCAGAAGATAGCAAAATCCAATATATTATTGTCATGGCAAATATCACTGTTTAACAGCAGTGAAACGAGCACAGCAACTAGAAGGTTTTACTGCACAATAACTATTTTAACACTGTAAGAAAGGGTTTAAGCAGCTGATATTTAGCTGTGGCTTGTCCTTTAGGAGCACAAACTATGTAGAAAAAGTTAGGCAGTTAGGAAATTTATCTTTTGTTGTTTTCTTCAGAGACAACAGAGCACAGGAGGATTGGGGAAAAGGAGAATGATGTATCAAGAGCATAATACAAATTTCACAATATTTTGCGGCCATCTAGCACAAGAGCAACAAAAGCAAAACTGTTTATTCAAACACTCCTGCCCATCAGAGGGGTAGAAGTGATGCCTGCCCAGTTCCTTCTGGAACACTTGAAAGAACCTCTTCTGACACTAACGCATTTAAGTTTTGAAGGTTTCCAGCTATCATTGGTCAAAATACATTAGTCTTAAAGGCCCTTCAACATTTTCAGACATTCATTCTCACATTTTAGTCAAAAAAGGAAACTTCATCCCCTGCTCTCCATCACCCACCCTGCTATCCTCATTTTCCTGAGAGGCAGAAGCCATTCCCTGGGTACCTGGCCTGCACTGGGTCCCTACTCACACCCTCACAGGCACTGTATCAACACTCCAGGCTCATTCCCCTCTTTCTTACTGACTTGCTTTGGAGCTATGTCTGCATGATGGTAAGTACCTGATGAAAATACAAGGCAGCAAGAAGGCCCTGTTAACATCCACACCTCTGCCTACTGGGGACAGCATCTCTGATTACATTTGACCTCTGCAGACGTAGATGCCTGAAACACTGGTAGACCTGGCCTTGCTTCTGGCCCACCAGACAAGGTGATTAGTCCCACAGTGATACCACTCTCTCTTTACAGAGTGGCCTTTCACTGCTCAGATCCATGGATCTGGCTGTGTTTGATTGCTCCTGTTTGAACTGGAGATCAACCTAAAGCGTATTTTTCTCTGTTCTACAGATAACATATCAATTCTCAGAGATAACTGCAGTTCACAGTCAAGCAGTCAGACACCTTTCTCCAAGACTGCAGTCCTTTATGCATCAAAACTGACAATAAATTCAAACTTTAAAGGGAAAATAAAGAATTCAAGTTTCCCCATTATATCAAACAATTAATTTAATCAAGCTGAACATATTCATTTATGCTTATCTGAGTTTCAGAAGCAGGAACACTATTTAGCTCAGATAAATTTTGTTCAAAATGACCAAATGAAGAAATCTGCAAAGAACTAATGACGTTAACTCTCATTTCATTTTTGCATTCCAAACATAAAAATCATTAAGAAAAAGTCATGGTCTCCTCCTGTCTTAATCCAAAAGATATTTCCAGTAAAGGACCTAACATAGAGAGAAAGGTCTATAGTATTTTCTCAAGATGAAATAGAAAATATAAACAATTAACTTAAAAATACTGTATGCAATAAAATACTTATTTCAGATCTGCACTTAGCCTGACACTATTACTTTAAAGAATTGCCCTATAAAGCACCTTGAATATGTCAGACCTTTGATGATTAAGACACCTCCTTTGTACAGCAGAGACCCCAGTCCAGGTCCTTCTTCCAAACCCAACAGCAGAAGACCCTGAGCCCACACCTGCCAGGCTGCAGGTGAGTGCATAACTGCTGAGCTATTAGTTAGCATGGATGCACCCCTCCTCTCCACATATAACTGAAGAGTAAAACTCTGAAGTGTCACTTTTTCCATTGGTTTCCCATTCTGCTGCATGTGCACATCAGATGGCCACATTACATCTACTGTAATTCCAGTGCTCCTGACTACCAATCACACCAAACACTAGGACTCAGTTAAGATACTTCTGCATTTCTAAAACTTTGGTGTCTATAAGCAATAATTAAAGCCCCGAAGCTGAATGCCTGACGGAAACATTTTTTATGCTGGTGTTTTCTGAACTCTTAGTTGTTTTAGATACAGTGCCTCACAAAGATTTCCATTCTTATTCATTGAGATGCTTAAAAACAGCTAAGAAGGGACAGGCTTTGTTTCATTTTGTGGTCAAAGTGAAGTATATTTATCCATCTCTTAACACTTTTGCAAACACTTTTTCAGAGCTCTTTTGGAGATATTCATATGCTAATAATGAATCTGCAGCATGAAAAATTTCTGTCTCAAAAATCACTTAATGTTGTCTTGAGTTTAGTCAGATACTGCAAAATTTAATTTACCTTTCACTTAGGCATCTGAAGCGAAATGGGTGACCTTCTCAATTCCACTAAGGTTTTAAAACAAAATAGAAAGCTTCACTTTCATAGCATTTTCCTAGGTTTTTTTCTTTGTAAAGAGGGTGTATATAGCAATAAAAAATTAAGACCATATTAAAGCCCTTCTTTCTCCCACACAATTGTAATCATCATCTGATTAATTCAAGATGACCTTCCACAACTGGGTATAACTAATCTGCGAAGGCGGTGGATTTTCTCATCAGAAGAGAGGACAGCTGACCTAACAAGTCCTGCCAGGAGGCAAAGAGAGGAGGAATTCACCTCTGGGGAACATGCAACCCTCTCAGCACAGTCCTAGACGAAGACTGGAAGGGGCCTAGAAAGAGGCAATAGAAGTTTAAATGCACAGACTCTTTTTGGAGAATGTGACTTAGAGATCAAACTGTGCTGCTGAGGAATAGAGACTGGGTGCTCCCCTTCATTACAACAGCAAATATTTAGGAAGATCTCCAAGCAAAGGTTCAAGTGTTCTTCCCATCAGCTGTGGATAAAAGCCCCAATAATTGACCTCTGCTTCAAAGCAAAACTTGAGCTTGACTGCAAAAATGTAGCAAGAATGACTGAAATGGTTACTATGCTATTGAACTCAATCACCGGCTTTCTTTCCTACTTCGTTCTTTAAAGAATGAAGGAGCTAATACAGGAGCTCAACTTCCATGTCTGAAAACACACATCATAATATGGTAATTTTTATGTTCCCAACAAAATACATGCAGAAGCAAAGAACAACTTCAGAAGACACCTCTGTAAATGAACTTATGTCCTATCGTCTTAAGTATCTTGTGTTCACAACTGGTGTCACAATTAGCCTTAAGAAGGCGTTAAAGATGTTTATTCATCCTCTTTTCCAGCTCATTGGGGAAAAATTATCTATCCCTCCAAGGAAGCATGATCCTGTAGCTATAGAAATTGGAGCTCGTCTGCTACTTCAAGTGGATTATCTGCATGAAGTCACACACAAATGCACTTAGATCCCATACCTTAGCTGCTTGAATTGTTAAATGAAAATGGTAATGTATGGTTCCAGTAGAAGGTTAGCCTAGGTGACTTCCTGATGTCCCTCCTGACCTAACTTTCCTGGTGATCCTATTTGCTTTGAGACGCACAGGATGAATGAGCAGGGCACTCAGACATTACAGGGTTGATTACTGGTGAAAATCTCAAGTAAGTATCCTAGCATTTTCAAGGTTTTAATACATGGCTTTTAGCTACATATATATAGGGGGGAAAATCCTGTAAAAATGCTCATAAGCTCTGTGGTTTCCACAAGTATCATCTATGAGAGCCAGAGGAAAATGACAAGTCATCCTGCTTTGGATGATATGGTAGAACCTGCTGCTTATGTTGGTTTCCAGAAAGCCAACAGACCAAAAAATTAAACATCTGTTTTGACTACATATTTTTTAAGTGGCATCATAAACTTGAAAAACCTTTCATCACTGAGTATTATGTGTAAGTGAATTTACCAGGCAGGTTAAGAAGAAATTTTTGCAGATAAACTGATGCTAACATGAATGTGAACAACAAAAATAAAAAGCACTTGTCATCATGCAAGACAGAATACCCAATGAGTATAAAGTGTTTGCAAGTATGACAGTAAAAAATATTTGAAAAATAAACTGCTAGCAGGTAAGATGATTCTGTGTCTAATTTAGAACATTACTTCTCAGGGTGAAGCTGATTCAACAGACACATCCTCTTCTGCAAGTACCTCAGCTGCAGCACCTTCTAAAAGCAAAACCAATGCAAAGGCAATACAAGTTATACTCTGCAGATGGTCTCAGTTTCTGCTACTACTGTTTTTGATTTTCTACTAGATCTCTCAAATAGGAATGCTGTAACTGACTTTGGACTGCTTGGGCACAAACACTAGTCTTAGTAGCTCAGTAGCTGTTTACCAAACTTGCACCTAATATCCCATTCAAAAAAGGGAAAAAAAGGAACAAAAGATTGAAACAAAACACAATAAAAAAAAAATCTAACTCTCCTTACCTTGTTGGAGGCACATCAATATTTGAAGAAACAACCTTGCGCTTCTGTTCCAGAAGACAAACAGAACGAGTGTTTTCCTTTTCATACTCATGAGCTCTGTTTAGTTTTTTGGTCTCTGCTGTTTTTAAATCTTCCTCCTTTGTGGTGAACAGGAGAAACTGTTGGTCTGGCAGTTTTTGACTAATCTCATTTTTTACATCCTCCTGTTGAAATGCAGGGAAGGTCATTTCACGCTTGATGTTGGCTGCCTGAAAAATTGAAAGCAATTATTAAATTTTCCTCTAATTCTCCTAAAATGAGAAACAACCCAATATCCACAGGCATTTACTTCTAATTAATTCTTTGAATCAGTGAATACCATTTCCTTGCCCTTTGTAAAACCTGAAACTGCCATTAATTTCTCAACAATGTTGAAGACTATCCAGGAAAATAAGCAATTCTTGTCCATTTGATGAAGCAATCAGTTACCTCTTTATGTTAAATCAAGAAGGTATTTGAATTAGAATGTCGAAAAGCACATTATAAACAGCATATCTTTAATGTACACACATCTGTGCTGCATAGCTACGCAAAAGAAATTCTAGCTGCCTTCCTCCTAAAATTCCAGAAAAAAAAAGTCAGTATTTATCCAGATAAAAGACAACCAAGAAACTAAAGCACTTCCCACAGCCACATACTGGGTTCTTTAACAGCTGTATTTGTAAATGAGGGTTTCTCCGGGATGAGTTTCTCCAACTCATCTGCCAGAAGGCCAAGCGGAGCAGGTGATACCGGCAGGACCTCTGTGAGGAGCCCACCCAGCAGTGAGGAGCAGGGACACACCCACGAGCAGTGCCAAGTTGTCTCTTTGCCTGCCAGCACTTCCCAGATCTTCAAGTCTGCTGCTTCCCATAAGCAAGACTTCCCAAGCAGATAGGTATCTTAACAAATACACTACCACTCTGGAATACACTGTGCTGGTGTTTATAAAGCAAACTATTGCAGGGTTGCAGAGAAGATCCCGAAAAGTCCTCAGAACCAAGCCACTCCATGTTCCCATCAAGCAAAACAAAGCACAGGACCCAGATTTTCCTGTGAAATGCCATTCCCGGGCCAGCTACGCCTCCCCAGCTTCATCGGGGCAGACCCATCTGTCAGGCAACCCCTCCAAACAACCCAAACAGCCAAGCAATATATGGCCCAATGAAGTGGCAGCTTGTCCTGCCTTGAGATACTTCCACAGGTACTTCCCCACCATTTGCACTCGCTCCCAGAAATCCAGGCACTTTCTAGAGCTGGCAAACTGGATTTAACAGTATTTATAAATTATTGTTGACATATACAGTGGAGATATCCAGGTTGTGTTGTCCTCAGATAGGAGCACCACCAATAAACTGAAATTCCTATGTCAATTCTTTCAACTTATTCCTCCTTTTCATCATCTGAAAAAATTAACCAATGTATATATGTATATATTTATGCATTAAAATATATTCCTCTCCACAGAGCTCTGTTCATAGGTTGCACAGCTTGGCAGGTATAAAAACGGTGCAAGCAATTTTAAGTTCACAGGAAAGACATACCTGCTGAGGTAATTTTGCTTTGTTCTGTAAAATGTATGGCACCATAAATGCATAAATATTTAGGCCTGATGATTTAATTGCTTCTAGTGCTTTCACTGAGGGGCTTTTAGCAGTTGCTTCAAGAACAAAACAAGAGCTATTACTTTATGAATGTAAATAGTAGAAAGAATTAGTCATTTTACACTTTTTCACACACAAACAGATGACACATTACCAAGAAAATCTGCCTGGAAGACAAATAATCAGCATGTGATCACACAGAATTAGGAGAAGACATATAAACAACATCAACTGAATTCTGATTTAATGATTTTTTTTAAAAAAACTTCTTAGATTTACAATAAGCCTTTTTTTGAGTGTCTGAGAATCTCTGAGAAACTGAGATGCTGAGTTGCCTTCAATTTTCATCAAAACTGACTTAGAAATTATGCACTAAAGTAACAAAAAAGCCTGAAAATATCCACGCTCCAATATCCAGCTCCTAGAAGTTACGTAATGCCAAACAAGGGTACATATAAGACTTGAATTCCATGCCCTCCACTGCCACATGCTCTTCCGTTGCACGCCCACATCTCCCTTCCTCTTTCCCCAGGATTTCCACCTCATCCGGTGGGGAGGGCTGTTCTGGGCAGGGCAGGGCAGGGCAGGGCAGGGCAGGGCAGCTGTGCCCGCTGTGCTGGCTGGGTGGGTGCTGACGCGCTCCTGTACGAGGCAGGGCCCAGCAGTGCAACCTACAACCCTCTGTGTAGAAAGCACCAAGAGCACGGGAGAGGGGCAGCCTCCCTCATTCCATACTCTCCAATGCCAGACTGAAGTTTTCATCAGGATGGTTTTAATTATTTATTTTAATGGACTAAGTTCATGACTTTACCAGAGGAAAAAAGGTGGTTTTGTCTTCAATTTATGAAATGATACTATTTTACTCAGTTTCAGCAATATATTGTGCCATACATTGCTGAGTTTTCTTTACAGATCTAAGTAGTGTCGACAGAAGGTTGCAGGCTCAGTCTAGAGCTGCAAAATAAAACCTAAAACATAAATAGCAGAATACTTGTACTGTGATACCAGATAATCTATTCTTATATATCAAATTTATCCACATCCAGTACAAGCACATTTCATATGTCAATATGCCACAATTAATAACCAGCCTCATGCAAGCATATGGAAGGGAGGAAAGACAAAAACCACAGAGCAAAGGCTCAGGTTGCAGAGCTGCTGGGAAGCGGTTCAGGTTCTTCAGCCAAATGGTCAGAAAAAGCAGACCAAATCCAGTGCTTAGACTCTCTTCCTCTCCTTCAGTTTTCAACAGACACTTGGAACTATTAACCTCTTTCTAAACCTTCCCTTGAGAGCAACTGCATATAAAGAATCTTTTCTACTTTAGAAGCAGGTAATAATGAGAGAAAGCCAAAAGTTTTCCTTGATGGGCTTTCTCCACTAGCTTTCTCCTGCTCCACAAGCAGTTTTTCTATTTTAATTCATCTATGGAAGCCATTTCCATTTGAGACACCTGCCCTGTCTGGAAGTGTATGGGGTCTTCTGCTGGAAGCCCAACCACCTCCACAAGCAGCCATTGATGTGGGGAATCCTGAGGGCCAAAGTCACTTGAATGATCAGGCTCCTCAATTCACGGCAAATAGACTGATTAGTGACCAGGACCCCTCTGATTTCAAGCACTCATGGTTCAGAGATAACACAGACAATTTCCAATATATCTCTCCAGACAGTTAACTGTTCTGTCAGATCTTATCAGTAAGTTTATTTATTTTTATAGATCCTTCATATTCTTCTAACCACTTCAGGCTTCCGTTAAGTTCAGAATGTTTCAGCAAACATTTTGTGGAAGGTCTAGTCCAAGCAGACAGCCTGTCTCACAGACAGACAGATGGTAAGACTACAACACCATTTTATTTCAGCTTACTTCCAATACTTCACATTTGTCCATTCTCTGACGTTCTCAAATTCCATTATTATGTTGTTCCCTAATGGTTGAGCTTTTCTTGTCATCATACCTCCAAATTTGCCACCCTATTGCCTCCAGTATCAACTGCTGATAAAACTTAGGTCTTTTTCATGCACTTGATGAATTATCACTTATACAAAGCACTTGATACTAGGCTGTTTTTCTATGCAATTCATTGTGTATTTTCACCCTTTAACCATTAACAACCTTCAGCTTACTTTCAACAGAGTCCTTTACAACCTGGCCTGAGGCAAACAACATCACTTGGAAGTTCAGTCACAGAAACAGGAGCTATAAACCACCCGCAAATTTTACAGACTAGCTCTGTTTCTCTCTGCAATTACCCTCACCTGTCTTTGACAACTTCCCCCCCATCACTATTGGGCAAGGGAAACTTTTGATACTCTGCTACTTGGACACAACTGTATTACCTGTTCCTTCCCCATTGGAGCTGGAGCATGGGGCAGTGCCAGAGCTGGAGGCATTACTCCTTCAGAATCATCCTGCAAAAACTGAAAACCATTTCTTGCTTTGGTTTCTAAGCAAAAACTTTATTAAGAAAGCTTTTCAATTTCAGTTTCAAAGTTGTCAAGACAATGGTATATATTTAGATTGAGGGTTTTACTTTTAAGTTAAGGGTTTTACTTTTAAGATTGATTCATTATTATTAAATGACAAAGTTTAATAATCCATGTGACAGCTACATGATTAACACAGTTACTATTTTCAGCAGTATATTAATAATTTTTCATTGCAAAACCCGTCTTAACTTGCCTATAGAAACTTTTATGTGGTGGTATTTTGTCTTAACCAAATTGATAGTCTTGAACTCCAAACGGCCCAAATCAAGACCACACGTTGCAATGTAAGTCCAAAATCAGTATGCTTGACACTGACCAAAGTATTGAGGAATTTAAAGATGTTTTTGTTTATTCCTTACAGAGGATGTGCAGGCTGCAATTTCTCAACAGTTTAGGCCTTAACTTATCTGCAGTCAATTTTTTGCCCAAAAGCATGTCCTGATAAGATGCTGATGTTGCAGTCAGACTTCAGTCTTCTCCAATTTCAGTTAAATTTCAGCTTGGATTTTGCCCTGAACAGCAAAAAAATTATTGATCAAAGAGACAACTCAGGCATTGAACCGCCTAGTCAAAGGATAAGCAAACACTAGAATGAGTAGACCTATCACATTTATATGCAAACACAGACACTTACATATGACAGGTTATGTATGTCACTCCTTTAGTACAACCTGACTGGACTTTATCATCTTCCCTTGCTTACGGTTCACTGCTGCTTAAAAACTGAAGTTATTTATTTTCAAACAGCTCACTAGCATTTAACAGGCAATAAGATGTCTGTGTTTCCTATACAATGAAAAGCACTAAACTCCCAAGAATATTAGCATTATTTGCCTCTATGTGTATAGAAATACAACTTCAAACGTGAAAACTGGCTTCTACCTATGTTCTTTCAAATTTCCTATTTTTTTTGTGCAGAACCTGAGGATTCAGGTGGGCACACCAGGAGCAGAAGCCTGATTTTTAACAGGCTTTGTAATGCTTTACACAAACAGATGGAAATACAAAAAATTATGGAGGAGCTGCCACGCCACATACCATGCCTAGTTTGCTGACAGTTTTATGAACAACTCAAGGCAGCTGCCCAGTGCAGAGCACTGCTCCCCCCAGCAGCACCCCGTCCCACCCTGGGACTCTGTGCAGCACCTTCCATGAAGCCACGCTGATTTACAGCAGATGAAGAAGATCTGACCACTCGTGATTGCAACTGCCTGCCAAGAAACAGGCCAGCAATCACAGGCTGGGCAGGGGGAGGCTTGCTGCTGTCAGGCAGCACTGCAGTGAGAGCCAAGCAGGCTCCTTTATCCTGCTGGGGGGACACTGGCTAACTTCTGTTCTCCTCACAATGTCTGCTGGGACACTGGGAGGACACAGACATTTCAGAAAGTTGAGCATGTTCCCTACATGCCCACTTTCAATCCTAGAGGCCTGGGTAAAGTAAATAATCTTCCAGCTGTGGTCTACTTTGTGCCATTATGTTTTGTTCATACAGATAAAAAAGATAATTTTACAGTAACAGCAATAAAAGTGTCTCTAAAACCCAATAAAACTATTTTACAAGGTGAGGGAAGTATCTGTACAAAAGCCAACTGCATCCAAAACTCCCTATAAAAAACACACCAGTGCAAATACATTTTGGAAAACTAGCTTGAAGAAACACCACCTTATCTTAATGGTCCTGATGCCATTGCCATGTTTCCACTTTTGTACGAACTACTTTTTCCCACTCAACCCATAAAGCTGTATTTCCTTTCACTTACAGGCCACTATAACTAGACTCTATCCCAGTGTCACTTCATTCCAAAAACAAGATCCCTCACAAACCACACTGGCTGCTTTCCAGAATGGGGGAGGAAAGGGGAGGAGGAGTAACATGCTAGTTAAAAACCCCATACCAAAAAAACCCCACCCCAACAGCAATCACCCAACACACCACTCTGGTTCTGGATATTTGCATTGTCAACAGATAAATAATTTTAACTTAATTGTGAGGCCTATGCACAATATTAACACTGCATAGCTGATAAAGAAGACACAGTTAAAGAAGAGGATTTTTGATTTCCATCTGATTCACTAGGTCCTCAGTCGATCTAATTCCACCGAAAAATTCATTAGATTAAACAGCAATTAAAAAAACACGAGATTAGACAGATTAGCTACGAGATGGTTTTCCACCAGACAACCTACTGTGTAAGTCTGCTGCTTTTTATAAACAGTTTTAATTCTGGCTTTGTGACCATCTCTTTCCGTTTTCTTAAATAGATGTAATCATCCTAACTGTTAGGGACTGCCAATTAAATTTCCAACTGGTAAGAAAACAAAAGTCCCAGAAATTTTTTTAAACAAGATTTTAGTAACATTTTTGATCCATTACAGAACAAACAGGCAGTTCAATGGCGGAAGTGAGAGAAGGAGTCAATATATTTCAGTCTAGCGTGTTAATGGGAAACAATAATGAAAGGTGTGTATGTAACATGACATATATTTAAAATGTTCAGCCAAAACAAGAGCTCAATAACTGCAAGGCCCTTTTCAGGCCAGCCTGAACAGCCAGGCAATGCTCTAGGGACAGGGATAAGCCACTTTCCTCTACAAGACCAAAATCAGGAGTAAAGTTCACAGCAAAACACAACAAGCAAAAATGAGAAATACCAAACTTGCTACCAAAATTACATGGAAGTAAAAAATATTTAAATAAAATCCCTGGAAGGAAAAACTACTTCACACAGTATTTCCAGTTCAAGTTCCTGTAACGGGGGGGAGGGGGGGGGGTTTGGGGTTTAATGCAAAAAGGCTCTAATTTTTGACATTCTAAAACAGTGTCCTCACTGGAAGGAAAGAATGCATTGAATTTCCATTTTGCCAGAAATCTCTATTCATAGTGGAACACAAAGAGATAAGACAGATTCTTGTAATGATGCTTGGAAATAATCTGCCCTGAATTTCAATGTATTACTACATTTTTGAGTATACTTTGCATTTAATTACTTGCTTCACCAGCAGTTGCTCATTACATATAAATCATGTCAGTCTAATCATTCTAAGCATTTGTAAATTGTTGGTCTCTAACAATATAGAAGATAATGCATTTTAAGGTCACTATAAGTGTTCTTCCCAACATACAATACACATTAATGTACTATTCATTTTCAACCAGGCTAGAACAGAGTTCCTATCTTCACTATTTGACTGAATATAGAAAACCACCCATAGAATATATTTTCTATATATTAAAATACAATTCTAAGCATTTGAAGTTGCCTGGATTCACAATATGGTGTTTATGCAGCAAGAACTGGAGTCAGCAAGAAGCTTCTACCCTCCCATCATCATCACCACGTGTATGTCAGCACTTTCCTGGACAAATCTAACTCATCTACAAACCCCATGTATCCCAGCACCAGTTTAAGGTGTTTCTGAGCGATAGAGAATCTACCCAGATGAATGACAGGAATTTTCACTCCCACATTTGAAATCCAGTACCCAGCCAGGTACCCTTTGTACCCCAGATAAAACAACCGCCACATTGAGGCACCTGAAATGATGCACTAACTGGCACAGGAAGCAGAAATGTTACTAGAACTGGACAGAAAAGTCTTACTAAGATTACAGGGGAAGACAGCAAGGAACACTGGGAATCCATGGTCCTTCCCATACACCATGTTCAGGTCTAAACAAAAATTATTCAGAGATATTTGAGAGGTTTCCTCTCCACCACATCAACAAATGAATGAAGATGATGAAGTATGGTAGCTTTCTTTCCCATCCCATATGCAGGCATAGTAAATTCCTCACAGAAATGTACAACACATAACTTCTAAGATTATCAGACACCAGTTAGTTACAATTACCAAATTCTAATACTGATTACTGAAAGCATGTATCTTCAAAATTTGCTTGCAACACTGAAGTCTCAAAGAAATAACTCTGTGTTGTGTGTCCTGGATATGCTGTGCAAGCCCTGCAAACCCACCTAGCTGGGGTCCAACTGGACACTGGTCCCCAGGCTTGGCATCACTGGCAGGATCTCAGCAGAGGCATTTCAGCCCTGGTTTCCTTGACTTAAATAAAACATGTGCCTGAGAAACACATTGCCTCTAAATATCTAAAAATATAGATGCTACCTTGGAAAGCCTTAAACAGAAGGAAAGTGGAGGATTATTGTTGTTTTTATCTAGGAATTTTGTTGCTGCACTTCAATCTTTGCTAAGCAAAGATGCTCCACCCTGCTAAAAAGGACTTGCAGGCCAGGCATGGGCAGTCATGCCTTCCCAATTGCTGGTTTCACAAAAAGTGAATTGGAAATGAACTAAAACAATTCTCATATATTTTTGCTCACAGGGACCTACATGCCTGGCCCTGCAAGTGGGAAGGAAGGGTTCCTGTCAGGCAGCAGGTTCCCCTCACCTGTCCTGTGGTGAAAGCAGTGTGAGCAATGGCCAGTGCCACCAGGGTGACCTGTGGCCACACAGAGAACAGGAGAGGACCTGGAAACATGTCCTGGGCCAGCCAAAGAGCACAGGAGAAAAGATGAGGATACACTTGGGTCTTGCTGGTTACCTCCAGGAAAGTTTAAAAAAACCTAGAATTGGAGACAACACCAAGCACACTAATGTGAGGCAGCAGTGAAGTTCAAATACATCTTTTTTTGTTCTTATTTCCATTGTACTATTAGGAGTAATTACAAGAAGCAGCTAGTGAGCAACATCAAACCAGGTGTTCTCGCTGCACTGGCTGAAGCTCTGAAACCTCATGTCAAGGTATTTTCTATAGTATGCCTGTAAACATCTATTTTCTATGAAATGGTGATTTTTCCTACTTGCAAGAGATGCAAAGAGGGTACTAGAACCCTGTAGTAAAGTATCTATTGTCTTTGCTGCCCCTAATTTTGATTTCGTCTACATTAAAAAGTTGTACACAACATTTTATGCAGCTCAGCATAGCCTTGTCTATGGACTGTCTTATGGATACATCAGTATGCCCTTTACTGCCTGAATTTCACGTGCAAATGAAATATCTTTTAACTATTTCAAGACCATTGCTGAAGATGTACAAGAAACACCACTTGTTTCTCTTTTCATTTGCTGGTGTTCTTGAATCAGTAAGGATGGCAGCAGCTCAAAGAAGTACTATCACTTCTTTAATCTCATTCAGGATCAAGCAAGCAAGAGCTCACAAAAATCAGATTACAGAGGCAGTGGGGAGCTCCCCACACTTAGCAGAAAGTTTCGGAAAGGCGCCTCACTTCTCCTCAGTAAAAAACCCTTGACTGGATCATTTGCATTTGAAAGCCCTCCTCCTCTGTCTGTATAGAGATACATAGCAGGATACCACCACTGAAAATAAAAACAGATTGGCTTTACTTTCAAGATCTCTTGCAAATAAGATACAGAGGTGCAAGATTTCTGAGGTCAGAAGCTACTGTCAAACTTTGAAAACAGACAGCTGAGACAAGATACTGCAGATCTCAGATCACTTAAAAGGGTATGAAAATGGAATCCATTTGCCTTAATATCCTGGGACTTTGCTCTTTTTTATTTGTTTAAATCACGGAATTTCAGTGAAATTAAATCAAGGTAATTCACAGATGTATGCAACTGTTTCAACTTCTGAATGAAATAGCAGCTGTCAAGCAAACAGCAAATGCTGATTCCTGATGCTGAAAGCCTGAAGAAGGTGTTACAAGGTAAAAATTAAGCATAAGTCCTTATGTCCTCTAATGGATCTTGAGCCTGGAAGCAGAAAGCAAGATCCCTCAGAGGAGGTCAACAAGCAAGAAGCATTGCCTCCAGTTAAAAGATTCTCCCAAGTCTATGTTCAGCTCCAGACAAAAACATGTAGCATTTTCCTGTTCAGAGTAGGAGAGGTGCCAAAAAAAGGAGTTTATTTCTGGGTCTGACTATGCAAAGAAATAGTATCACAGAGTTACAACTCATTATCCCCGCAAGCAATAGAATAACATTAGCAAAAACATGCAGAGGGCAAACGTGACTTTCTCGTCTTAACTGCTCCAGAAAACAGCCCTCTCTCAAAGCACTGCAGGGATGCAATGATATCCCATGGAGAAGAGACTTCACAAAGAACCTGAAGGACCACCAAGCCCCAAGTTAAGCACAGCCCAACTGTCCCATGGCTTCTGTCTTCTAAAGCACGAAGGCTTGCTGCATTTCCAAACTTCCCTTTCCTCTGGATGCCTGTCCTAGCTGTGATAGCCCATCTTTTCCTCTGCACTAAGATGCTTGACAAGCCCTTCCTTGATCCCCCATAAGTGAAGGACATCACAGAGTCTACAGACTCTGCTGCACATATTTCCCACTGTTTCAATAGCTCACAAAAGCACTTAGTAAATTCTGGTGCAAGCACAAGATTGCCTGTGAGTATCTGGGAGCTGGAGGAAGGACAGAAGGTCAGAAAGTGGAATGCTTTACCCTTTTTGGATCTGATGAAACATTAAATCCATAAATTCCACCTGTTTTATCCAATGCCCAGGCACAAAGCACTCTATGCTTCCCAGGCTGCTGCTCCAGCAGATGGACCTACCAGCATGGAAAAAGAAACATCTGCAAGACCAGCTGACAAAGTAAGGACAATTGCCTGAAAGAGTGGTGGCCACACGTGCTGAAGCAAAGTATCACTAAAAATCCTAAGCAATCACCAGTTCACCCTTATTCATTTCTCTGCTTTTTCCATATAGCCCTGTAAGCCAGATATGAATGACTTTCCATGGTCTTATGAATCACCACTGACCTGGATCTAAAAGCAGCAAGAACTCCATCACAGTGTTCTCCTTAATGTATTTAAAAGTAGAAAAATCAGGGATTTTTTCTTCTAGAAGCACTCACATTTGTCATAATTACATTAAAGAAAGAAAATTGTTGAGAAGTATCAGGTAAAAAGCATTTTGGATCCAAAGAGAGGTTTTTTTATGCCATTTCAAAGGGATGTGCACATATAAATAAAAGACCAGGTTGGCTCAAATGTTCAGCTTGCCAACTTTACAGAGTCCAGTTTATAAAAGGTGATTGTACAATTTGGTCTCTATGTCAATATAATGTAGGCATTGGCCCCCTTATCTGCCAAAGCAGAAAATAAAATTTAAGTAACCATCCAGTCTTATGACTGCTTATTTAAACAGCACTGCCCACCTAAATTTCAAATAAGCTTTTATCCACCATGTTAAAAAATACATTAAAGATGGTAAAACAAAGAGCTATGTAATTTCACACTTCAGTATCTGATCACTGAGGCATTTTACCTTCCCTCTGATTCTGTGTTCAGTAATCATAACAGTTGTACAATTATTAGAACCCCTGCGAAAAGGTTTTAGGAGACTAATGGATTCACATTTGTGTTTAAGTAATTGGGCTGAAATCCTAAGTCTGCTTAAACTACCAGGACTTCTCCATCAATTCCAGCTGGGTCAGAATTTTATTGAAATTAGACTCTTTATGTTTTGCAAAAACACAAATAAAAAGATCTGTATTTTTATCCAAAGTTCAAGCAACAGAAGTTGTTCAGTTTCCTGTCTTCATTAGTTTTGTTGTCAAACAACAAATACCACCCACACATGTACTTTCTAATACAATAAGACAAATGTCACTGCAATAATCATTTGGGATTGGAAAGTTTGGCAAGGTGCCAGAGCAGTGAAAGTGATCCCATCACAGATTGCTGAGCAGCAGCAGCGGTAACATTAAATTCCTATGTGCTCAGTTCAGCAAAACGCTACAGTGACACAAACATGAGCTCATGAAATTAAAGCTGATTACCAGAGGAGGTAATGAATGCTCTTTTCATTCACCTATATTTCCTGTTCAATTTCTGTAAATAAACAAAAACATTTAAGAGTTTCTCTTTTAGCCTATCGTCGTTCTGTAGTCTGGGCTGGCCTTAAGCTGCAGTAATAACCAAGCTGCTCACTATTTTTAGAAATAAGCAATTCAATAAATCACTTGAAAGTATTATAAAGCCAATGGGGACTCTCATTCTGCAGGGGAAAAAAGAAAAAAGCATCACTGCTCAATCCACAGCAGTATTTACAGAGCAGACACCAGTAAGGACCAGCATGCTCCTGGCTGCCCAAGCAGCAAAGCTCTCATCTTTGAGGCACTGATTAATCCCACAGTCGAGCAAGAGCTCTCTGGTGCTCTTGTAACACTGGAATTTCTAATCTAACAGTTGGGAAAACAGAGTAGGACTCAAGGGTTCAAAGCTGATCTACAGGAATCTAAGACTTCTCTGTAACCTTGTCTGTAGAAAGCTTGGAACAGCAGAGGATCAAGAAAGGCACAGATGGTCTGTGCATCTGCACTTGTCACAGGACACATTACAAATGTTAATTACCAGCCCATGAAAAGCACTTTCTCAATACTTAATATTCAGATGAAAAAAAAAGTCAACTTCTATCTTCAAGGAAGATTCTGGCAACTACAGGCTGGTCAGATTCACCCTGATCCCTGAGAAGAGATCACAAAACAGGGAGGAGTGGCTAATACACCAGACAGTCGTGCTGCCGACCAGAGAAACCTTGGTAGGTTAGAGAAACAAGCCAACAGGAACCTCAAGAAATCCAGCCAGGGGAAATGTCAAGTCCTGGACCTGGGGAGGAACAGCCCCATACACAAGTTTGTGCTGGAGCCCACCCAGCTGGAAAACAGCTTTGTAGAAAAGGCCGTGGGTTCCCAGTGCACACCAAGTTGAACACGAGCCAGCAATGAGCCCTTGTGGCAAAAAAGCTGAACCCTGTCCTGGGCTGCATTAGACCAAGTATTAACAGAAAGTGGAGGGAGGTGATCCTGCCCCTCTGCTAAGGCACTAGAGAGACCACAGCTGTAATGACAGGTTCAGTTCTGGGATCCCAAATACAGGAAAGATGTCGACATACCAGAGAAAGTTCAGCAAAAGGCCACCAGGATGATTTCAACATGGAGAAGAGAAGGCTTTGGAAAAACCTCATTACAGCCTTCCAGTACCTCAAGGGGACTTATAAAAAAGAGGGAGAGGGCAGATAGTGACAGGACAAGCAGCAATGGTTTTAAAATGAAAAGAGGTCAGGTTTAGAGTAGCTGTTAGGAAGAAATCCTTTACTCAGACAGAGGGTGGTGAAGGACTGGAACAGGCACCCAGAGAAGCGGTGAATGCCCCTTCCCTGAAGTGTTTGAGGCCACGTTGGAGGGAGCTCTGAGCAACCTGGTCTAGTGAGTGGCATCCGTGCCCACAGCAAGAGGCTTGGAACTAAATGATCTTTATGGTCCTTTCCATTCCAAACCATTCTGTGATTAAGAGATTGCATTATCTCTCCTACAAGGAGAGCTGTGACTGTTCAGCATGGAGAAGAGAGGACTTAAGGGGGATCTTAAAAATGTCTATAAACACCTGAATGCAGGGAACACAGAGCCAGGCTCTTCTCAGTGGTGCCCAGCCCCAGGACCAGAGGCAATGGGCATACACTGAAACACAGGATGTTCCCACTGAACATCAGGAAACACTTCTTCATTGTGAGGGTGACCCAGCACTGGCAGAAGTTTCTCACAAGAGGCTGTGGAGTCTCCCTCCTTGAAGATATTGAAAACCCATCTGGACGTGGTCCTGGGCAACCAGCTCTAGGTGAGCCTACTTGAGCCGGGGGATTGGACCAGATGATGTCCAGGGATCCCTTCCCACTCCAACATTCTGTGATAAACACTGAGCAGCACTGGCACGTACTGCGTACCCGAAGGCTGTCAACTGATCATTCTCAGCTGAACTAATTCTAGACTGAAATGAGTATAGCAAATAAAGATCAAAACTTTTAGTGGCTTCACCTTTATTCTTACGTAGTTACACTTGTCTAATACAACTCCTTTTAGAGGCAAAGAGGTTACATTTAGTCTGTGTCCAAACAACAACAACAAAATCACATTAAAAAATCCTCAGCAAATTAGTCCCATTCATTCTTTACTAGGGCAGAGTGGAGAAAAAATATTATCTTACTTTCTCACCACCCCCAGCTCTGCCTCCAGTAATCTATATTATGTATAAACATTTTAAATTTTTCATAAGGAGGAAAAAAAAAATCCCAAGTCTAGTCATGAGTTTTCCACACCAACCCCGCCAGGCAAGTTTTCACTCAAGAACAAGAAACTGAAAGAAGTTTGAAATTTGAAAGTTAACTTTATGTACTTACAAAAATATGGCTAAACTGCTGGTGTTTATCTGCCTCTTGTCTCACTCTTCAGTTATTCCTCACAGTCCATCAGTGTCCATTCATATCTCGTGTTACTCTTTGCAGAAGTGGGAAGAACAGGATCCTGCTTCTTCTGAGTTTGTACACAGCCTAGCTTAAAAGGCTCCAAGTTCAGAACGTGAGTTCTGGTGTTGTAATAACTAGTACTATTTATAAAAATAATGTTATCCTTATTAGTCTGAAGAGGAACTTTTAATTTTCCTCTTAAGTTCCTAATGTGTCTTACAAGGTCTCTCCTGCATTAACCAAGTCTGGTATTTGAAGCTTGTGTGTTGCAAATTTCCTGTTAAAATACATTTGCACACACATATGAAAGCTAAATGAAATAACACTTTGCTAATCAAGCAGAAAACCCCTTTCTTTTTGTCCACAACGAGCCTATAGTCCATTCAAACAGCTAAGCTGAAAGTCTTATTTAAAGGACAGAATTGAATTCACACCTGGCTTTAGAAAGAATGCAGAGCAAAGGAGCAAAGGAGCAGAGAATGAATTCAACCCAGCTGAACAACACACAGAACTAACAGTCAACTGATTTCTTCCACAAAAGCTCTCAAGATTCTTCTGCATCCCATATATCACCCAGATGTCTTTATCTTTAAAAAACACAAAAAAAGGGGGGGAAATAAACTCAAAACATAACAAACCACAAAAACTATGTCCAGAAGCACAATTTTTCATTAACTCCTACTAACATCTGCCATCCCTGCTCTGAAACCTCTGGCACAGACTTGTACATGCTCTGTACTTCATACACAAATTTCACTTCACAAGGTGGGTAAAACTGAGCCAAAGGTCTTGCTTACAGTGCTTGGGCTTTTGTATTCCTCCCCCAGCACCACACAGGTCTCTGGGCCTTTAGTGTTCAGACCATTCATCTGATCAGTTCCCACGATTTTGGGAGCAACATATTTGCAGAAACAAATCCATTTGTGGGAACTGCATCCTTCTGAACAACCAAGAGGTGCTCACAAACAAGGCAGTATCTGGAATACATAGTTCCACGGGTGAGGAATACGAGCAGCACCCATAGTCAGCTGGGTGGAATATCCTGCATCCATACTCTACGCCTGAGAACAGAAATTGGGCTGGAGATAAACTGGCAGCTCAACTGGGCTGAACAGAAGAAAGCACCCCAATCCTTTACTCTTCATCACAGTAGAGAAAACACTGCAACATGTTGGCATGTTATCACAAGCCTATGTTCACTACTAGCCCACATTCTCAATCACAGCACTCTCATGGTTTACCAAGCAAATTAGCACAGCTCTGCTACTTGCAATGGGGTTTTCTTCCAAGAACCTGATAAACTCAGCCTCGAAGACTGCTGATGGACCCTACTTCAAAACCTCCTTTCCATATCACCAAACCCAGCAGTTTCCACAGAATGCATTAACCCCAGCATGGTACTAAGGTGGCTGTTTGTGATATCTGAACTACACTCCACACAGAAGATGAATTAAACAGGACTGCAAATTAATTCATGCTTCAAGACAAAGTACTAGTAATTACACTATTTATACTTTTCCATCTAATTTCAAATGGCTGGAATTCCAAATGCAGCCAAAGCAAATATGGGCTGTGCAAAAGGAGTTTCATGTGCAAAATGAGTCTGCATGATCAGCATCTTGGCATTACTCGTTTCCATACACAGATTAATGAACTAGTTCTGACAAAGTAAGAAGGGAGCACTCCTCAACAAGGTTTTACAGGCTCTCAAAGACTCTCTGGCTATTCTGCCATTACCCACCAGCCACACACAGTACACTTGTGCCTCTTCCAGCATGCTTACATAGCAGGAGAGAAAATGCAACATATATGTTCTCCACTGTCCTCCTCCTGAACATCTACATGGCTACAGCAACATAAAGATGCAACTTTTGTATCTTCTCCCGACCATCAGTCTCTCTCTCTTTTTCTGTCATACACATTCTCTCCCAGACTTCAGAAACTGGAGGAATAATACCTACCTTAATAAAGTACTTCCTCCTCTCTTTCTATCCCCATGCTTAAAAGAACGAGGGTCAACAACAGACTGTGTGGTGCAGCCACACAGTGGATTTCTTTCTGGAGGAGAGAATGTGGCTGTAAGATTTAACAGTACCAGTACTTTGTTGATCTTGACCAGTGGAGCAAATTCTCAGGCACCTTTTAACCTTCTAATTTTAATATTAATTCCACTGTTGGCCCTATGACGCATTCATTCATGTATCACAAGCAGTCCACAGATGTGACTTTGTCACAAGCCTGTGAAACCAGGCCGTTCCACCCAAACAGCACAGACATAAAGTGTACATGTGAATTACCTGCACCTACACCACACACCAGAACACTGTGTGATGCTTTTTAATTGCATTATCCAGATGGCATACACTGCAAAGCCAGCACCCAGATCACTTTGCTTTCAAATCCAATTAAATGCTGAAGCTCTTCAGGTCATCTCTTATTATGCAGAGAATTGGTCACTGCAGCAATTTATGCCTTCCCTCAGCACTGGACACCCCTTCAATATCCTTAGCTCCCAGTCCCCAATTCAGAAGCCCAGGTCTGGGAGTCAGATGTTGCCAACTCTGTGCCACTTCTCCATTTGGAAGGAATTCTATTTGACAAATCACAGCCAGATCATGCCAGTCCTGTTATCCTCCCAGTTTTGCAGTTGGACCTCTGCATTCATTTTATGCCTGGTTCCCTCTCTAATAGAAACACAACCAGCTTGGAAAACCCACCCGCCCTTCCCACACACTCAAGGCCACACAGCCAGAGCTACTTTTGGGACGCACCTCTGCATGCAGTTCAGGTTTCAAAGAACTCAGAAACACAATGCCAAGGGCAGTGTAGTTTAATCTGTTGCTTTAAAATTACCTGGAAGAACCCTGAGATTAAGCTTTATGTACTCCCACACTAAGAATCCTTAAAGAAATACACAGAAACCAAAGATTATTTATTCACAATATTGAATTTTAAGTTTTCTTAGTTTATAATACTCAAGAGTATAAACAGAGAAAAGAGAAACCGAGCAGGTAATGACAGAAATATTCCTCCAAAGAGGGTAAATATGTGCACCTGGTTGCCAAAGATGACTTGACAGTTTATTACATACTCTACAAGTAGCCTATTAGGCATTACTACACGCATCTTATATATGAGGAAAGTTTACTATCCAAGGAAGTAAACACATGCCAGCACAATGTTTTTAAAAGTACATACTTATACACTGAGTACTCCTCGGTGTAAGGCAGAAATAACAGCAACTTCTAACAGTCCTACTACTCGAAAGCATGTTGAGTGATGACAAAGAGAACAGTACACTCCCAAATTATATGCAGATTATGCCTGTGTAATCCAGTTGTATTTCAGACTATTGTGCTCCACTTGAGAATGTCACTGTTTTTTCCTATTAGATACACACAGGAAGCTCTTCTAAACCTCCTCTACCACTTAAGAGTTTCAGTACAAAGGGGAGACTGATGAGACCAGAAGCCCATTATGATGCTCTTCATCCTAAGGCTACCACTCAAACGCCAAGTGTTGGTTTTGGAGCAACGAAGTTTTTCCAACCTGTCAGGCCTCAGTACCATGGATGGTCTGACCCAGACACCACAACCACAACTCACGGCCTTTGACAGACTCAGTGAAGAGCTACACACAGAGTCTGATGACCCAACTGTGTCATATTGATTCTCCCAGCGCTGTAACAAAACTGCTCTGTAGCAATTTGGGAGTAACTTGCATTTCTGCTGCTATTTTCCTTCAGGGATTTTCTTTTTGTGTGTTGTTTGTTTGTCTGTTTTGGATTTATTTCCTTTTTTTACCACTCCCATCTGTAGATACAGGAAAAACCCCAGTGGTAATATGGCACTACTAAGTAGTCAACCCTGAACTCTTGTTAAATAGGAATTATTGCCCAGATTAAAAAAAAAAAAAAAAAATCAATTCAAATGGGTGCCCTTTAAACTTTCATACACATTAACTTTCCATAACCAGTGCACACCTATCACATGAATCCTCTGTAGAACTACACACAGACTTAATCTTACTACCCTGGTTATCCCAAGAGAAAAATAATCACAGAAAACGCTTCATGATAAAATTATTAAACCTAAATCTGCGGGATCTCAGCCGGTGGGTGTGTTCAGCACCTTGTTCAAAACGCATCAAATTCAGCGCACTGCCCGTGCCCGCATCGATGGGATTTGAACTGGGCCTCTGCACAGAACCGCTGCATTCCGAAACTTCCCACACAGGTCTCCCACCCAGGCCGCCCGAGCACGGGCACCCGCGCTCGCAGGACCCTGCCCGGGCCCGGCAGCCCGCCGGGCACCGCTCTCCGACGCACCCCTGCGCACACGGCCGGCTTCAACATCCTTCCCACCCCGCCAGCGCCGCGCTTCCCCCAGCCAAGTCTGCGCTCCCAATGCTCAAACTCCTTCAGACCCCGGTGACTCCCCACGCCCCCCGCCCTCTTTTAGGAATCCGCACCAGCCGCC
>VZRZ01006832.1:598107-676832 GCA_013398175.1 Climacteris rufus | reverse complement strand
GGCGCGGGCAGCGCGGCGGCGCCGCCGGGACGCCCCCGGCCCCGCCCGGCCCCTCGGAAGGGGAGGCCCGAGCGCTGGGCCCTCGGTAGCGGAGGAGGGGCCCTGTCCCGGCGGCGGCGGTTCCTGCGTGTTTCCTACGCGATGGTGGAGGCGGGCCGCTGGTCCCGGCGCTGAACAGCCCACGGCTGCCCGCTGCCCCTCTCCGTGCCCCCGTGCGGTTCGGGCTCTGCAACGATCGGTGCCGCAGCGGGTTATAAATAAACACCGTAAGGCCCCTACTGCTTACACATGGGAGGGTTGTGTAACACTTCAGGCTTCCTTAAAAAAATACCCAAATAAAGCCCTTGTAATCTTCCTTTGTGAGGGGGAAAAATAGTTTAGAAACTTCTATACAACAGCTCAGAAATTGTCGAATACGTAAAATGAGCCAAACTTGGCTCTTTCACACCTCATGATGGTTGAGTTAAAATTGCTTACCAGGGACCCTGTAACGTGAATGCGGCCGGGACAACTTGTACCTGCTTTACAGGCACAGCACAAATGTGAGCGTGTACTGTTAAACACCTAGTGAGATTTGGGCACAACATACATAATGTGAAATGCAGTCAAGGTCGCAGCTAATGGCTGTGGCAAGTTCAATTCAACTGCAGCAAGCCCCCGGGAAACAGGAAAAGGTTTTAAATTCGCCGTACTAAATCTCACTCATTTCTCTTCCTGGAGGTTAGGGCTTTGGTTTTGTTTTCCGAGAGAAGATGTAGTAAAACAAAACCAGAATTTTTGAAGTGGTGGTGTTTCAAGCGTTTTGTTGTGATTGTCTTTTCAATTGTAATGTTTTGGCTTGAATTTCTAAGTCCTGTTAATTAATCTTTGGTTTCTAAATGGTTGGACTTTGTTTAGAAACACGAGCTGTTCTATTCTGCTGGCTGCCTTTGGTAGAGGTGTGTTGTATTTTAATCTATGATTTACGGAAGCAAAAAGAAAACCTTGTGAGTACTAAAGTGTTACTAAATACAAAGGGTTCTTTTTAAGCGTGAATGGAACAAACTTATTTGTGTATATATATATATATATATATTTAACTTGAATGAACTATCAAGCCAGGCTGTATTGTGGGAGCAATAGAGCAGTGGGGAGAGCAGAGCCAAGGGAGAAGCCAGCACGAGTCTTCTGGAGGCTTTCCCTCCTATTGCTGTTAAAGATACTTGGTCAAATGCGCAAACATTGTGTAGATGGCAAGATAAAGAGTTTCGCTTGAGCTAGAGTTTAATGAAACACCTAATGCCTTGTCTGAGTTAGTAATTTGGAACATTTTACTTGGATAAACAGTCTCAAAATGGAAGACAAAGGCAGAGTGAAGCAGCTCAGGGAAGCACAATGGAGAAAAGAAGGAACAGGAATGGCAGAGGATGGTTCTAGTCAGAGAGGAAGGACAGCAGAAGATTAGTGGAGGGGCAGGAGATCAAGTAGTAGGAATGGGAGGCTGGCCCCAGGGCAGTGAATGATAGCAGAGATGTTGATGAAACCAGGAATTTTGTTTCTAATACTTAACCTTCCTCACAATTTTCCCTTGAACACAACTCTTCTTCATGGACAGTTTACTGGGACAGAGGAGAAGTGGACTGTACACCCTTGTGAAAGAGGCTTGGGATAATTACTCATGACAAAGGTAAGTGTACTGAAGATACCTGGTAATAGCTGTTGTTAAAAAGTTTGGATAATTTGCTTTTTGTGTGTCAATTTCTGTGTTCACATTTGTCGTGGTTTGAGAAGTTTGGGGGGGTCTAGCTTTTTGGGTGTGGTAGGGGCCAAAAGATGGCTCCTGTAAGGAGCTTCCAGAAGCTCCCACAGCTGTCCAGTCAGGGCCTATCTCTGATGGCTCCTGGGAGATTGATGTGCTGTTTTCCACAGTTGGGCCAATTAGGAAGGACAGAAACGCCTCTGCGACAGTAAATTTAAAAAACAATCTCTGTAGTACGCATGCGTGCGCCATGTAACCCTGTAGTCATGTAGTTAGTAGATTAGGCAGGGGAGAAGGAGTACAGCAAATAACTAGGAAAAATAAGTGAAACATCAGATATGAAAGCCAGCAAATGATGCCAGTCTGCCAAAGAAGAGAAGCAATGGAGGAGGAGGTTCCTGCAGCATCGGAACTGATCCATCTTCAAAGCCTGTGGTGAGAGACTTTAATCAAACTTGGAGCAGAGACGGTGCAGGAGGGAGTGAACTCCCACAAGAGTAGCTGTGTCTGGTGGGGACCAAGGACTTTGCTCCTGAGTCAATAAGGGAGTCAATTATGTTAAAAGAAGCCTGGTTTTATTCCTATCCTAAGAGAAAGACCAGCCCGATGGCAAAAGATGAAGCAAAGACAATGTAAAAAGGAGTGATCTCCTACAGAAGGGGCTTTGGTCTGGTGAGGAATGGACACAGTCAGTAACGGCTTCTACTCCTAAAAGAGTTGAACTGCAGGAGTCGGAGAGGTAAAGAAGCTTTGAGTCACCCCCACCCTAAGTATGGACCGGCCTATTTTGGGAGGAAACAGCAGCAGCAGTTTCGGGCGGGCTGCGTGCCAACTTCTGCAAACTGTGCAATGGTGCCAAAGGAGAGAGAGAGGGAGAGACCTCCAGGTATAATTGCTAAGAAAAAGAAACAACTGAGCATCTGAGGACTAAACTCATTAGAGATAAAACCCCCTCCCCGGGTTCCCCTTATGATCTGGGAGGAGAGAGAGGGCTGTGAAGCTTTTGGGGAAGGGGGGGGGGAATGGGAGGATGGCAGAGAAAAGAATGTTTGGGAGATGTTCCTTTGTTTTTGCTTGCTCCTTTTACTCTGTAATAAATTCACTTTATCACTTAGAAGCTCTGACCTTGTCTCAGCCTGATTTTGCCCCTCTACCAGCATTTCTTATCATGAGTTTAGTAACACAGTTCAATTCGGAAAGGGGGAAAAAAACAGTCCTAGTGGGGCCTTGGCCATTGGCCGGGGCTAAACCACTACAACATTGCTCCTTGTGCTGCTCACTTCAGCTGTCTGCAAAACCCAAGCTTAGGAGACTTGGGACCTAGATGACCATTTTCCCACAGTGGCATGAAGTTCTTACAGAATGACGGCACTGATTTTAGACGAGAATTAACCTCCTGCCACAGAGCATTAGGTGAACTGCCTGTTACATGAATTATTATTTTGAGTGTTTTAATTTTAATAACTAAAGTGTAGCATAGTTATTTCAAAAAGAAGATTAGCTAACTGACACCACCTGACCTTGCTAGTTATCTGCAAGTAGATACAGAGAATGATACTCGTTTGCACGTGCATTTTGCAAATGTACTGCTCGGTTGTGCTCTTTATTTTGCAAATTGCAGACATTGAGATGAAGGGTCTATAATTTCCTAGCTTGCCTTTCTCTTGGAACACTGGTGCTGCGCTGGCACACATCCACTTTGCTGTGACTTCATTTGAATACAGCAAATTCTTTATTATGATGAACAAAAGGTTGCTCTCTGGTCTGCTTTGAATCTCAGTCTGCTCATGGAGATTAGTGGGTTTTGAGCAATGCCAAGTCACTAAATATCTCCGCTTCACTGATCTCAAAGACATTTGTGACAATGGATTTAGTAGTCATTTTCATGCATGTGCTTGCCTTTGAATGGATAATACCTTAGTAGTTCTGCTTCCCATTGCTGTTTGATTCTCCATTTCATTCAAAAGGGTTTAAATTCAAACCTTCTCTTTACTCATATGTTGTTGCTTTGAGATACATAAACACATTGGTTTGTGGTTTTAATCCTTGAATACAGCTCTCTTCAGCTCTTTGCTTTTATTTGCAATTTGGGGTTTATTGTCATTCATATTAGTAAGAAATACCTTGTGGTTAAACAATGTCTTATATTGATGTTTATCATATTGCTTCTGTCAATGCACTGAACAAAACCTTGTATAATGAAGCAGGATCTTGAAATGGCAAATTTTAAATTTTCTCAGAAAATAGTGGTCAGCCTTTTTATCTTTTCTGAAAATTTCTTAAGACAAATAGTATTATTTTGTCTTGATATATGGGACAGAAAGTGATAAACACGTAAAAAACACTGCATTAAATTTTCCAGAAGCAGACAGATTCCTAAAGCCTTGCATTGCTGCCAGGTCAAGTTGTAGACTTCTCTTTTAGTTGTTCCAGGAGAACAGCAATTAATCTCCAAAGCTGGGTTTGGTTTCAGAGAATGGATAAGAACAGTGAATTTCTTATTAAACTAAAGAAACTTACTAAGCAAACTTCCTCAAAAGTATAAAAGCAAAAGTGTTTGGAGCTCAGTTTACAGAAAATTCAGATCCACCAACACAGACATAAAGTAAGTAAGAGAAGTATTAAGAAATCCTGAAAAACATCCAAATAGGCCTTGGTGGTAGTTTCTCTACAGTGAAGTTGCTCCTGGTTCAAGAATTGGCTGTTCTATGCTCAGTCCATGCACAGCAATGGATATAATTTATTCATAGTATTTCAGAAGCTTTTTCTATGTGAATCTTCAAAGATTTGTCCTACTCAGTGTCTTTACCTGCAATCCAAAGGTCTGTCCTCTGAGGTACAAATTTCCACTGATGAATCCAGTGGATCATCCAGGACCTTTGCTTTTGTATATAATACACTTTGACATCAGCAACACAAAACCAAAGTGGGTGGCATCAAAACCTTTCAGGAAAGCTGTGTCAGTGCTGTGCTGCACTCACAGCAATAAGCCATGAAGAGTATGTTCAGGAGGAGCATCCTGCCTGGGAGATTTGTTGTCACTTCCCTGGCTCCAAGTGTGGGATCAGCCTGAACTGGGAGCCACTGATCACTTCCACCTCCTGTTCATGATGTTGGTCAGGAAAGACACCTGGCCTTGGGCTATTAAATTTAGGGCAGGTGTCTGAACTGCCACCCTGCAGTGTGAGGTCACCCTGCATCGTTATTCACCGTGGGATGTAGTAAATCTTGCTCAGTGGGATTTGTATACTTATAAAGTGTTTAAAAAATGGGTCTTGATTTTATACTCAAATAGACATTTTCTTGTGGCATGACCTTAGTCTTTGCTTCTCAGGTAGCCACCTCCAGCTCTTCTTACCAGACCCAGAATTTCCACATACTTGTTTCCAGTTGCACTCCACAGGGATCTCACCTCTACAGATTTACATATCATCCAGCACAAGTATAGTTAAAACATCTTTCAGCTGTCAGCATTTCCATTCCAGGTTAAAAAAATACATATCTCTAATCCCTGAGTTCTAATTATGTTCCAGCCACCTTGATTCTGGTGCTCTGACCTGGCCTGAAGATGCCAGCAATGGCAAGAGATATTGCTATTTTAGTGTGTTTTTTCCCTCAGAGCATAATTATAAGCCATAGGTTTTGCATGTGGACACGTACCAACAGGGTCTGGGCCTTTTCCATTGATTAAACTTGAATTTTATTCCCAGTTACAGTCAGGGAAGCACCTTCCAGTGCATGCACGGAACATTTGTTTGATAACAAAGAATCTTAAAAGCTGTCCGTGAAACTTTGTAGTATTAGATGAAGTCAGAAGGATTGTTACTGCATCTGGCCAAAATTCCCACTGCTGTAAAGAGCAAGATGATTGAATAAAATGCAAGATTTTCCAGTTTGCCTGTCAGCAATTATGAGGAACAGGAGATAATGAGGAAGAAACTAATGGCATTAATTTCAGACCACAGTGAAAAAAGCCAAAACAGTGCATGGTTCATCGCAGGGCTAATACTCTATAATGATTGATGATTCTGTAATCAGAGCCCACATAGAGAGAACAGGCTGTAAATTAAATGGTGTATTTCACAAATGGTTTGGAATTGTAATGCAATGATCAAGAATTTGCAGAGAAAGACTTTATGCCCCTTTTTAACAAGCTGCAGTGCTTCTAACAGAAATAATTAGGGTTCTGACAATGTATTTGTTTGAATGAAGGATTGAGTTTGACAATAAAAAAAAGCCTGTAATCTGCGTGTCACATGCAGCTTTCTACTGACACAGACCCTCATGGTCTAGTGCACCAGCATTCACAGAAAATTAATCTCAGTTTTACTGTATTCTTTAACCAAATGGTTATTCTCACACCAAATGGTACCTGGAGAAATGAAGTTCTTTTACTGTGCCGCTGGTAGTTAGGTAGCTCTTACAACTGAAAAATCCTAGAATGATTCAGTGGTAGACTTAAAATAAGTGTCTTACTATAGTTTGACCTTTCTTTTTTAGACTTAGTAGTAAGGAAAAAAGGAGGAGGAGAAGAAGGAGGAATCCGTTTCTCTTTCCCTTTTGAAATCTCCACCTTGGCAAGCCAATGGCTTCCTCATGCAATTCACTGCAATTCCTTCCTGGAAAGCTTCCTCCACTTTAGAAGCAAAGCACCACTCTTAGCTTTCCACAGAATTGGGAAAGTGTGTATTGAAAGTAAATTACAGCATTCATTTGGGGAGATGAGTAGAATTATGATTAGGAAAGTGGACTAACATGAGTAAACATGCACAGAAAAGTTCATGTCAATTGGAGCTAAACAAAACAGCTCTTCTTTTGGTCAAAGTCAGCTCTACCCAGCACATGGGCTGATCAGCCATGCAGCACACATAATGCCTCTGACACCTCTAGGAAACACAGGGTCTTTTGCAGCCTTTCAGAAAATTTGACTTGTCCATGAAGTTTTGGATTTATCTTGCCTGTGTTTCACATAAAATATATACATGTTCTCTCTGGGAAACCCCATGGGCAGCAGCCCTGATTCTTTCTAATGTCAGGTGTCACAGTGCAGCTGACCTCTTTCTGCAGGCAGTCTAAGATGCACTACAACTGCCACTTCTCAGAGATCCTGAACACAGTTTTTCAGCAGCTCATCAGAAAACTGGACAGTTTTACTAACCATCTCTTAAGCAACTAATAAATAGAAAGGGATATTGCATTCTGTGATGGTTTGTGTGATCATACAGTCTATCAAAAGACAATTACTGAGTTACTTAACCAGTCCAGCCTAGTTGTTTCAGATTCAGAGGAAGGTAATTCCAGCAATGACTACTTTGGAGCATTCAGAAACTGCTCTGAGAAGTCTGAGTCTCTCCTCTAGTTGGGGCAGTCCTTACCAGTGGCATCTATACTAGTGAGAAATTTATAAGCCTTGTTAATACCTTCTTTTTTTCTTTCTGTTTTAATAATGATCTGTAACAATTTTTCTAGCTCTTAAATATGTGACAGGGCTCTTTTCCACTTGTGGCACATTTGAGTCAGATTTTTCACTAACACTGGGAAGAAGGTGCATGTTAGCATGTGGAGGAGATGAGACACCCATACACAAGAGCTGTGTTTCTTGGCTAACTTTTACACCAGTCTGGTTATGACAAGAAATGGAAATGTGTCTGCACAGTAGCCATCAGTGAGGATTTCAGTGGCTGTCCCCAATCCTGCAGGAATGAGCATGTGACTGCTGTGAAAAGGGGCACAGAGTAGGATGACACAAGCTCCTATCTGCAGGCCTCTGATTTTGATCATGAAACTGTGGGGAGAATTTACAACATAACTGTATGATGCAGTGCTTTAAGGATTAATATTTAATATTATTGTGTGCAAAGTTTTAAATCTCCCATGTGTAATGCATATACACTTGCATGCACATACCAGATTTTCTGATGCGTGTGTGATGGATTACATGGTGGGGAGATGCTGTGCTGTAGCCACCTACCAAACCATCTTTGAGAGTGAGGGAACTGACAATAAGAGCACTCCCCATTGCTTCACTTTTTTCTTGTTTCTCCACAGAAGCCACATCGCAGCAATGTACTGCTTAACCCGCTCCCACAAAAGTTTAATGAAAGAGACAGCAAACTATTGGTTTTGTCCTGTGAGCATATGGCCCTCCCAGGTGTGCATCAAGTATGGGAGATAGGCCTTTTGTGGAGAACAAGGAGGTGTAATGGTCCAAAGTGCTGCTCTCCCCTGTTAGTTCCCAGATGTGGCCAGCCACACATGGCTGCCCCACAAAAACAGCTTCCAGCTACTGCAACCAGAAAAGTCTCCTTCCAGTGCTAAAATCAGTGGTCTCAGGCATATTGGTGGCAACAACAGCTGTGACTGCAGTGACCTCAGCAGAGCCAAAGTGACATCTGGGTAGCTGCCAAAATCTACCCTAAAGACACCAAAATGAGAGAAATGTTTTCAATTCCAAATCTGCACAAATGAAACAATCCTTTAACGTTTAATCCAAGGAGGTACCTCCTGTGCTTTTGACTTGTCAAGAGTGTTTAATGCTCTCATGACGGCTTTAGGGCTAGAGACAATTTTGAGGGGTGTTGAGCCAACACTTTTCACACATATTTCATTTATTTACACTGCAGCTTGTTTTGTACATTGCCTACAAAATTATGCTTCATAGAAGAAAAGCCTGGCAACATGAGGGAAATTGTTGTAAACAACCAGAGTGAATGCTCCAGCCTGTGTACAATAGACATGCTAGGACTCAAAATAGCACCAGAGGAAAAAAAAAAACAACAAACCCTTAACAAACAGTAAGAACATTGTTTGTTTTTAAGAAACACTGAGCTTTGTTTCCAGTTTCTAGATTAAGCCCAATTGCCAAAAATGCCTTTGTTACTGTCTAAACCAAACTCAAGTTGGGAAGCATAGTCAATAATTATTTCAATTAAGAATGTACCGTCAAAAATGTAAGGGTGGGTATGCAAGAAGTGAACAGTTGTTCAGAATTAAAAGCCTCATCCTCTTGCTGTCCTTTGCTTCTCTTTTCCCCCCAGGTATAGAAATTGCAGCTTTAATGAACAGCAATAGAAACTGAGTTTCTGAGAAAAACTGAGTTCAAAACAGAGAGCTTTTGGCAGCAGTCTCCCTCCCCCTCTTTTTGAGATCCTTAACACATGCCAAAGTTTTCCTCTTAACGCTTGCCAGGACTATTGAATGCTGAAGTCGCCGTTTTGAACTTAAAACCTCCCAGAACTCTGAGACATCAGTATGGAGGATGCTTGCTGCCCTGCAGATCTGCCAGAACTCAAGACTGAAATGTTAATCATAGATTCAGCTTTGCAATCTTATAAATGAAAATTATCCTGACTGCATTCTGACTCCCATTGTTTTCCCTCCCCTCCTGGCTCTGCCACCCCATCAGGCACAAACAATAGAGTTTCTTGTACCCTGCAGTACCCACCTTCTTACCGTTAGGAACAGAACACTTGGCAATCTCCCTGGATGGCCATGCTGGTCCAAAATTTTCTCTGGGACACATGCCTTCTTTTGTGGTCACTGGAGTGAGGGGTACATCCTTTACAGAACAAGTCTTACTCAGTAAAATGAGCAGGAACAGAAGTTGTTCCACTAGTGGCTGTTCCTACAAGCAGATGCATGTTCTATGAACAGTAAGTATGCTAGAGCTGTCCAAGCCCTTGGATTGTGGGGATTGCCTCTTTTCCCATGCTTTTGCTACTGAATCTGTTCATCAGGTACAGAAATGAATTAGGGAATTACTGCCAACTTAATGGCAAGTTTTTTATTTCTGTGCCAACAGGGTGTGCAATTCATAAATTAAACAGCCCTGAGAAAAGCTATGTGGGGGCCCCAAAATCTACATACAAGGATAAGAGGAACATTTGAAGTTCTGGACCCTGTGGAGACCACTGATGGATTCAGAGCCAATCTTGCCAAAGGCTTGCAGCTGTCTAGGAAAAAAAGAACACTTTTTCTGTATGGTGAGGAAAGCCAAACATGCAACAGCACTTAGTTGATAGGCCTTTGGTGTCAATCCACAAGCTGGATGTAGTAACGTGGCAGATGTTGGCAAAGTCTGTCTGAAGAAAATTCCTGTAATTTGTTCACCTACCTTAAACTGTCTCTCTGTCTGTGAAGAATAAGTAGCAAGAACCTCTTGTGATGTGGTAGCATTCTCATTCTTTTTTCTTTGTTGCAAATGTGCTTTACAGAGAAACAAGTGAATTAGCTTCATTGTGAATTAACTGCACTTCAAGTGGCACTCTTTGGCCATCAGTGCTGCAACTTTCTTCTTGCTGCAGTATGAAAATGGCATGTGCATCACTGGAGACAAGTCCCTCAAGATGCAGTTTCTGTTGTTAATTCTGAAATACCAGAGAGAAATTTGGACTTCACTGTTATCAATGAAAGATGTCCTGGCCTGACCAGATCTTAATCTTAAATGAGTTCAAGCACTCCTCTAAATAAATTCTGAATGCAGCCTAAAGTGTTACTACAACACTTTACATTTCCCACCATACTATAATGGAGATGACACATGCTTTAAAGCATTGGATTTGTGCAGATTTGCCAAGAGGGCAATGGTGCAGAGATGTTTTTAACTGAAAGGACATGTGCTCCCCATACGGATGCAGTCATGGTTGCTTAGTCTCTGAATGAGTTCATACTTGCACTTCTCCAGAAGAGAACATGTGTTAAGTATTTCTTCAGGCTAGTTTTTTCGTGCTACAAATAGTAGTTGTCATCATCTCACCCAACACACAGGTTTCAAGAGGCAGGCTGTCAGAGCATAATGGAATGGTTTGTGTCTGTGAAAGATGACTGCCAGGAAATACCTGCCCTATCCTGCCTTGGGTGGGCAAACCCTTAATACCATCCTCCTTGTTCCTCAGTGACTACCTCCAGCAGTTTGTTCTCAGTACATTGCCTATTGGAGACTCCACTGAAGTCATCTGACTCCATTAGTGGTGCAGGGGACCCAAACACTCAGCTCCTATTTTGTGGTAAGCATCTAGGGCTATAATAGCCTCATGAGTATTCTCCATACATAAAGTGTTTTGGCTTTTTTTTTTTTTAAAGCAAATGGAACGTTGCTCAGCTTGGGTACAAAAAGGAATAGTTTGTATTTTGAAGGAGTTTTTTCAGATTAACCTGAAATTACTTTATTAAGAACATGGCTGTACAGCCACCACAGGCACCCAGATAGTAATTTTGGTTTTAATTTTGTCATATATATGGTTGAAAGGTGCAGGATAACCCCTATTCCATGTTCTCTTCATGAATGGGGTTCCTGTTGCTGTAGCACGTCATGGTGGTGTTGCCTCCAGCTCACACACTTCCAGTGGAAGAGTTCTCTTCTTCCAAACTCTCTTGTTCTGTGAACCACACAACTGACCACAAACAACCTGAAATCTTTCTCAGGATGGGAGGTTCTTCCCCCATTTTCAAGTTATCTTGAGTTTCTGGTGACTTTTCACTATATGCCATTGCTTGGACAATTCCAAGTGGAAAAGTGTGTAAGAAAAGCTTAGAAAAGGGAAGTGATCTCAAACCTGTGATTCTTTGTCTTTTCCACTCCCCTTGACATACATGCATACACATATTTAAAGAAATACACCTACCTATGTATCTCCCTTACATGGGTAATTACCTGGTTTGTGGCCAAACCACAGTGCTGGTGCAGAGACATGAGTTCCATCTGCATGGGTTTGCTGGGTTCTGTGGAGGCTCATTGGGGCTGGACCTGCAGGACAGGACCTGCTGGAGCTGCTCTGAGGCAGCTTAGGGGATGTTACCCCATATTCCAGAGCCAACTGTATATTCTGTTAACATAGGCTGCAAAATCAGGCTGTGTCTGGTCTCGGAGGCTTGCTAGACACCACGTGTATTGGAGAGCACTGGATGAACCCAGGAGGACCTAGTGAGAATTTGGGAGCCATGGAAAAAAATAATCTCACTGTTTAGAGTATCATAAAAATCCTATTACAATGAACAGAGAATAGACTTACCCCCACTCATCTCTTGGCACTCATCTGCCCAATGAGTATTTTCGTTGCAAATTAAAAAGGACAGGATCCTTCTTATCTTAACTTTCCACTTACCAGTCTTTACAGTGTCACCTACAGACAGGTCACAGACAAGTGACAATCAACATCTTTCAGTCATGTACCAAACCTTTAAATGTTACCTAAGCTGCAAAATCTGGAGGGAAAGAAACTTCAGATCTACAAATACCTTAACATACTTCATAAAGTTTTGTGCTAATTTTCATGCTTAAAACTACCGAGGCATTTTCTGTGGGGAAAAGTCCCCAAACCTGATCAAGCAATTAAAGATAAAGTCATGGCAAATAAAGTCACAGTACTACTTCTCCACAAAAATCCCCCTATTTGATGAATGAGGTGGCTGGATGGGATCTGCTTGAAAAGAGTCCAAGGGGATAAGGCTTTGGAGGGATCGAAGAAAGCTGATTGATATTCAAGCTTCATCTCCTCCAAGGTCAACAGGGGTTCATCTTAAGGAGCAGGAAGTCAGACAGAAATGCCAGGAGACCTGCATGGACGAACAAGGAGCTCCTGGCAAAATTCAAACACAAAAATGAAGCATATAGGAAGTGGAAACAGGGACAGGAAACCTGTGAAGGATATAGAGACACTGTCCAAGCAAGACACAGGAAAACCAAAGACCAGCTGGAATTAAATCTGGTGAGGGTTGTCAAAGGCAACAAGAAGGGCTTCTGTAATTAGTCACAAAAGGAGGATTAGGGAAAATGTGGGCCTGCTGCTGAAGGGGGCAGGGGCCCTGGTGACACGGGACATAGAAGAGGCTAAGGTACTGAGTGCCTTCTTCACCTCAGTCTGTACCAGGAACACCGGCTTTCAGCAATCCAAGGACCTGGAGACAGAGGCAAAGTTTGAAGCAGAGAATACATATACGTGGCGAAAGAGAATCAGGGTACAGAATACTTAAGCAAACTGCACATGGACCCCAGTGGGATGCACACAAAAGTGCTGAGGGAGCTGGCTGATGTCACTGCATTTTGATTATCTTTGAATGATCATGGTGACTTGGAGAGGTGCATGAAAACTGGGGGAAAGCAAACATCACTCCTATCTTCCAAAATAACCTGAAGGAGTACCCAGGGAAATAGGGGTTTTGACAAGCTGCTGATGACTCTCTTCTCCAGCCAGTGACAGCCTGAGCCCTCTAACCCAGGAACAGCACAATGCTGGTTCTGCTGCTGGGTTGCAGGGTGTATTACACTACTCGGAGCAGCAGCCGTTTGCTTCCTTCAGAACCCATCCAGACTTCATTTTGCTCAGATCCTTTTTTTTTCTTTGTACTTTGCTGCTGAAAATAAGCTGCAGATGAGAAAGTAGAAAGACCTCTGAACACTAGTTTGAGTGTTAACGTTCAGGTATCTGCTGGACAAGGCTTGGCTCTTTATTGGTTGATTTGCAACATAAGTGCAACCTTAGACAGTTCAGGTTCATGTTTGTTTGTTTTTGCTGGCTCCCATAATTTCCCAGAAAAAATTAAGGAAAGAAAAAAACAGTGACTTTTAGGATAATCTGACTTTTGTAGCTCAGCCAAACCCTTAACAGAATTTTGTGGCATAAAGGAAAAACAGAATGCTAGCCTTAGAGTTTTGCCCTTTTAAGGGCAGATTTCAAAGATTAATCATATAAATGTGGAGCACATATGTGCTTTTCAAAACAGGTGACACAAAAGTTTTGCATAATAAAAATAGTCCAGCAGTCCAGTTTTTCTTCATCTTGGGCAAACTGAAATCCTTAATAATAATAATCCTTGTTATTATTATCTTATATTATCCTAATAATCCTTAATTACATTAACAGATGATGGGATTTACATGCCATTTCAGTCCTATCCTAAATATGCAGCTCTTGACTCCTTTGGTCAATAAGCTCTTTAGCAGGAACCATTTCAGAAGCATCTATTGTAGCTCTAATGTGCTTTCTAGCACCACGACACTCACGGGATCCCTGTTTTCTGCTTGAACTGACGCTCTGTTCTTGCCTATCAGTCCTTCCACAAAGGCTGCAGAGAAACTCCAGTTGTGTGAGTTATATGAAGGGTCAATCTCATTTATGTAGTAGCCAACTGAGAAGAAGTAGTGCTGAAGTATCTTGCCAGCTACAGTGCTAGGAAGATCATGTCACTGCAATTTTGGGCTTTTGAAACAAATCTGTCAGACACATTTTCTATGAAGCAATGTCAAGCCACTCTTTACTCCAACGCTTTCTAGTTCGATATAATGCTATGCTCCATGAACACAGGGTGAACTCTGAGTCTCTGAGAGAATATGTACCCAATTAAAAGTAAATTGTCAGCCACACTTCACAGGGAATAATTCTCTTTTAAACACCAGGTGTCACTGCAGTATACTCCTGATTCCCTACCGAGCTCCCGTTAGGTTAAAGCTTTACTTTTAAGCGATGTCAAAGCTCAGTGGAGAACAAATATGCTTGTAATTTTCTGTTCCCAAGTGTGTGCATGCAGCTACATGATTAGCCAGAATCTGGGCGAGTTGTTCGATATTTCAACCAGCTACACGTACAGTTCTGTGTGGTTGGCCTCAAATCTGAAGCTAACCATTGTAATAGAGCTACTTTCTGGCTGATAGCAACTGTTCAGAATGAAGAATAAAACAAAATCTGTGAAACAGTTCTCTTAATAATAATGCTGCATGCTTTTTTTTTTTTAGAAGAACAGCCTGTATTTGATAATATTCATCAGTTACTCAATTAAAAAGTTTTATCAAATTACATGTTCTGCAGCTTCTTGGTCCATGAACAAATGTTCGGTAAAAAGCAATCTTCTTCTACAGTTATGAGATCCTGAGTGATTTTGCATATGAAATATTCCTTATTTTTACAAATTCTCTCTTTGACCTATACCCTTATATCTTTTGAGTATTAAAATATACTTTCCCAGATTAAACATTAAAGAGCCATCACTCTGACAGTGAACAGATACTATTTGTCTGTCTCTGTCTAATTTCTTCAGCCTCCCAGCTTGGCATAACTAATCCCTGTCTGCACTGTGAATTTTTCAGGAACCTGTTCATCAGTAACTACTTAGTATTAAATGGGTAAAGCTGCTCTTTTCCTATCTGTAATTAAAGAAAATGAGGAGGAAAGTGCAAGTCATGGAGACTGCAAGCCACAGCAGGTTAGGTACTATTTCAGCCTCATGCTCCAGTGTACAAAGAAGCCTTGTTCCAGTGACATGCTTAAAAGATGACATTTCTTTGTGTTAGACAGACATGCAGAATCTGTGTTATGTATTCAGTAGTGGTCCTAAGTCACCTGCCTCTGAAATGCTTCAGGATGGTCTGAAAGTGTTTCTACACAAATGAGAGTCTTGCTGTTGACAGAGCAGTGCAGCAAATGGCTGGGGAACATTACCTAGAGAGCATCTTTAGCAAAGGAAAAGGAATCAAATGCCGTGCCAATTTCAGAAGGTGATTCACAGGGTTGGTAATTGTAACCCTTTAAAAGTGCTGAAAGCTGTGCAACTTTCACACACTCAAGCCCAATATTCTTACCTCCATTAAACAGCATAGTGCCACTATATTCATGGAGTCCCTGCTTTAGTCTAGAGACAACTTAAAATTGGTGCTGTTGTGTGCACGCTTGAATCTTGACAGGATTGTGGCTCTGGAAGGAGTAAGGTGCTATATAACACAAAGAAGTTAGTACTTAGTAGTTCTTGTCAGATAATGAAATCAGCACAAAATGCCCAGAACACATAACATTCTATAAAATAATGCAGATTTTAAGACCTGCAGGACAAAGTGACTGCAAGGACTGAATAATATGTTTGTTAAGAAACAGGTAAAAACAAGCAAACACTAAAACAAAAGACAAAGCTTATTTATTGTGGTTTATTCTGTCTGGCTATTGAAATTATATATAGATTTCAATCCAATGACTTGTGCCAGGATTTTTGAATTAAATTAATGTCATTACAATGTAACGTTTCCCATTTGACATCATTTACATGGATTTCCAATAAATTCAAAACAAAAGGTATTTGCAAATATATTAACCAGAGAAAATGGCAGAGCCTCTTTTAAAAGCTTTCAGAGAATACAGTACAGAATCTTACGAATTTTTTTCTGCATATAAACAAGTAAATATTAGGATACTACTGTACATAAATAAAACCTGTATTTTATATTATTGACCTATGTTATTACTTTTAGATAACTGTCTCATATGTTCGTGTAGCATTTTCCCTCCCAGAAATATTTACATAAAACTTGTCTACATTTACAGTAAATAACCATAATTGCCTACTGTGCTTTCAGCAGCCAAAAGCTGAATTGGCTATAGAAACATCTGATGAAGATTCTTGGAACAAAGGTATGACTAAATTACATCAACTTGTGTATACTATTACAAAATGTTGAGAGGAATTTCATTACATTTGTTAATTTACAAAATGCAATTTAGTGTTGGATCTGAACTGCTCTAACAGTAGGATAAGCCCCGCAATGACAGTCAAGCTACAATTTATGGAACATACATTCTGCAAAAGCACAGTATTTCAGTGTTTGCAGTGGTGTTGATAAAACTATATTGATTTCAAACAGATTGCAAGCCAAATAACCCTTCATGTAGCAAACAAGCCTTAGTTAGTGCCATCTCAGAAGTCTGCATGCATTGACTCCAGGAGTGTATGGCACAGTCATTGAATCACTGAGCTGCTCCCACTGCCTACAGGTTTGAATTTCACAGCATATTTAACTGTATCCACTCTAAGATAGCTGGGATAGTTCTAATCCTCTCTTCACGAGCACATACTGGTTTGAGGATGTTTTGCAGTTCTGCATCAGTGATGAGAGACTCAATGGTTGTCCAGAAAATACATTTTGTTGCTAGAACATTATGTAGGAGAACATTGCTGGGAAATATTCCAGTAATACATACTTTTTTCATTATAAAACAATGGACAAAATAAACGAAAGTGTCTGTAATTACAAGTACTTATCCACTATGTTCTTAGGATGCAATGTTCCATATATAAAGCAATTTTATGCTTAAGCTCATATAGCACCCAGTTGTGACTCTTACTAAGACATGATTTTAATAATTAGCTATTAGACATAATTATCCATATGACAGACTATTTTTTGCTGTTCTTACAGAAGTCGTATCAATTCACTAATACAAAAAAAGGAAAATAATATTTCATTGAAAATACAAACAAAAGTACCTAGCACTAAACCAAACTTCTAAACTCTTAGGGCCCAATCCTGCAGCCTTGGCTCATGCAAATAATTCTGTTTAAATAAAGTAATCCAGTTAGAGTTGTTTTTTTGTTTGGTTGGTGGTTTTTTTTTTTTTTTTTTTTTTTNGTTTTTGTTTTGGTTTTGTTTATTTCTAAGAAACCCCCATCTGAGCAAGTCCAGATCTATACATGGTACTTACCTTAGTGCATCTACATTTGTCCATGTTGGGTTTGTAATAGAACAAAAACATGTACTTAGAATTTATTGATTCATTCCATTCTGTTTATATGGAGAATTGATAAAAGGTAACCCAGCTGCATCATGGTTGGGCAGAGAGGACTTGCCCCTGCCTCTCTGTGTACAGAGAGTACTGAGCAGAAGAAACAATTCTATCCATCTCCTCTGAGATTCTGAGCAACTTGTCCCTTTACTGTAACCTCTTCCAAGGTAAAAATCTTTTGAAACAGGTGGTCTGTGAGATGGGGGAAGTGCAAATCAAACTTAGCTATTGTTCCTTTCCCTGTCTTTTCCTAGCTGCTGCAATGGGTTGCACCTCTCCTGCCCTGACAGTGAATGCTCTTTTCTGGGCCTGAAGGCGGACTCTTTGCACACTTTCAGCTGGAAAGACCAGTCAGACTGAGAAGCAGCTCCCATCCGCTTTCTTAAGTTAAAGGGGTCAGGACTTTGAAGCAAAGGGCCATTCCTAAGTAGGCATCACCACAGAGATGAGCTAGGCCCTGCTGGAAACCATGAAGGTAGCACATGCAGAAACTCAGGAGCCACCAGAGTGATCCAGATGCTCATTCAAAGACTTGTCTTCCAGTAGGATGTTCTGAGAAGACTGGTTATGTGACCATTCTCAAACAGTCTCAGATATAAAGACCAAATTCCAGTGTCCTCAGACATGTGAGAAAGAAGGTTCTTGTGCTCTTAGGTGTTTTGTTAATAATACATTTAAACATTGTGAAAATTCATATCTTACATATGTTTTTGAATGTCAGGTGAGTACTTGCAAGCTACAGAACTTCTTGCCTTGAAATAAAGTGAAGACCTCCACAGATGTCCTCACACAGGATGCGATTCCCCCAAAACATCTGTCTGAAGTCCAGGCTCCTAAATCTCACAGATGCATTAAAAAGGTCTCATTCAGAAGTGTTATGTGATGCAGTTTCTGTGCCCTCTGTACAATTGTTATATTTCACTAAGGACAAAAGAGATACTCAGATGGTGACAGATGAATGTGGTGGTAAAGAGTAGTTCCATAATAAGAGGGTAGTCCAAATCCAACCTATGCTGAGAGTTAAAGTAGGAGTTAAAATTATTCTCTTGGTAGACATCAGGAACTGAAAACATAAGTACTGGGCTTTTTTTTGATTTTTTAAAGTAATAAAATCTGTAAGGTTTAAGCACCTCTCTTCAATATAACAAGATTAAAAGGACAAGAGTTGGTTACATTGTCTTGCAGTGAATAGGAAGCATTCTGAAATGGCCATTAAAGTCAAGTGATACTTACATACTTCATAAATAATATAAGCTGTTTGTTGCATTATCATAAACTGTAAGAAATAATATAGCTGCTTTCTAAATGAAACAAAATCTCATTTTATAATTTTTGTACAAACATATGTTAGTTAAAATTAGCCAACAAATTTGCAGAGACAAAACCCTTGTCAGATTGTGCTATTATAACAATAAATGAACATGACAAATGAAAGCCAGTATTTAGGAATGTGTATGGCAAGAGTGTACCACATACAGTAGTCAAGTTGCTGTGCAGTAACAGTGAGCATGTTTACCCTTATAGGAACATCTGTATTTTTAGGCACTTTGCTATCATGTTTGTAGTGACTGTCCTTCTGGCCAGTTTAAAACTGAAGATCTCCAGAAACAAAACCTCACAGCTTGAAAAAACAGAACCGTAATATTTATATTATCTGTAGATTGGGCACAGACCAATGGGTATGTAATGCAAAGATAATCCATGCATTTTCCAGGGAAATTGGCATGCTGGAGCTTAAATATATCTACATTGTGTAGACACTCTTGCCGACCTTTGGATTATATGTAAATTGAGTTTTATCAATTAATCAATGGGAACCTTGTATTACAAATCAGTTCTCATCTTTCTTCTGTCCAGAAGAAAAGAACAGTGTCTAGTGCATGTGACATCCTAATGCACGCCTAGAAAATTACCATATAGACAATTAAATTGTTTAATATTTTTTGTAAGCCTGGGATATTTCATGCTGACCCAACCAAAAAAGATTCTCTCCCTCCTTGAAGAAAGGGAACCCTGTGTGTTTATCTCTGTGATGTTCCATTTTCAGCATTTATCTGTAGCATAATTCTAAACACATGTTGCTTGCTAGCAAGGGATATATATATTATATATATTTTCTTTTCTGAGGCCAAGATCTGCTCTGGCAATGTCTTCAGCCACAACCATCCCAGAAGAGATGCTACAAATCAACTTTAGCACCAGGGTATGAAATCATATTAATAATAATTATGTTCCCTGCTCCCAGGAAGAGACCTGCCCTTGAAAGTCTTCAGCACACCATCAAAGGAGCATCTGTCATGCTTTGAGCATTGTCATGCTCAAAGGAGCATCATGTCATTCTGCATTCTTCTGTTTTGCAGCAGACTACCACACCAAGTTACTTGTGAGGCACGTGGCCTTATTCATGCATGTTCCAACCTAAATAAATAACACTCATCTGAAATAACTGATTATTTCCTAAGAGCGAAAGTCCCTCATTGGTGTGTGGCCCAAATTAAAATGTTTGTTGCAGAAACAGATTTCTTACAGTCACATTGCAAACAAATATATATGCACAACAGGAGACAAAAAGAAGTTCATGAGCTGGGCTATGATGTTTCCAGTCTCAGAGTGCACAGGTAAGTCATGTCTCCAGCTGCTTCCAAGCCAAATCCCCTGCCCTGAATGGCTGCTTTTAAACAGCCGTGTCCCAACCCAGGCAGGTTTGTCACACGTGGTGACTCCACTCTGTGAGATGAACAGGAGACAGGGCAGCACTGTCAACTTTTGTAGTCGAGAGCAACACAAGTTAACACTAAGTTTTGGGAAGCAGACAATACCAGAGGGAGCACTCTGTGTCACAGCCTTACACATCAGCTTTCAGAAAGCACATGCAAACTATTTATCCAGCATCTTATAAAAGCACCATTGAAAGGTTGAAGAGAGAGCACCACGTATATGGAATTGTGATCAAAAGAGCGGGCAGGAGCTGTTCAGGGAGCCGTTCAGGGAGCCATGGAGAAGCACGCAGCCCAGAAGCATCCCTGCAGGATGGATTCCTTGAAGGCACAATAGATGAGGACTTAGAGAACAAGGCAGCTGGTCATCAGCCAGTTGGAACTGTGGGGATGGTCCAACTCTGGGTTACTCATGAATGTGAATCCCCACACATACTCATCCCTCACTCCATGGATCCTGCTACATGTAAGCAAGCCTGCAATTTATATTTGTAGAAAGACTGAAGCAACAAATTGTTCACAGCTGACATGGGCACCACCTCCCTGAATGCTCACTATTGTAAAACGTAGGTTCTTCAAATGAAGACTGATAATTCTTATTGCAAAGCTCAGTCATCATAGCTACATTACTGGGCTTTTTAATGGATGTTTGTGAGTGACTATTGCTATTGTAGGGCTAACTGAGGTCCAGTACATTACATGTGTCTCTATAAAGATGTTTCCAACTTGGGACAAGTAAATGTTGGGGTTGTCCCTTCGTAGTCCCTTTGTACTTTTGAGTTAAACACATACAGTATGGAAAAGAGTATGGAAGTACTAGGTATTTTGTAGAAAAGGCACTATTACTGATCTAACTGTGGTAATTACATGCCTGTGCTACATGCCTGTGCTACAGGTATCTGCAAAGAATCTATTTCTCTCTGTGACTGAGAAAGTAATTCTGTATTCATGGTAGAAGAGGTTTATATGTGGGATTACCACTGGTTTAGGTATGTGGTAAGAACAACTCTCATGGGAGACAGATTCGTGGAAGAGATGTCTGAACTGCATTTCCTATGTTCTACTGGTTTCCAGAGGGAAATCAAAAATACCTTTTCACTAGTACAGTTATACACACATTACAGCTTCTCTTGGCCTTACTGTGGCAATTTGGTTTGAGATCTGATTATAGAGTTGTGCCAAAAAATAGAGGCAAAGAATAGACTCTGAAGCTTCCTCAGGAAACATTACCATTTTGGATGTTGGCATTTTATTTAGGGATATGGTGAAAGTTAAAAATAGCAGTAAAGAGACAAGTAGAAGAGACTCCCTTTTGTTTACAGTCAGATTAATCTCTTTGGGAATTACTGATGGAAAAATCTTTCTATCAAATATATTAGTGAAAAGGAAGCATTGGCAACAGCCATAAAGGAACATATCTTATTTCTGGGAAGAGAGAACTAAAACAGAAGCTTGATTCTTTGTAAGGAAATGTAATTATTCACTTAAGAACCTTGGACTGAATTCTAAAACATTTTCCTTTAGCATTAGACTACATAATGGAGATTGTAAGGGAGTTATCGACTCCTTGTACATCCTTGTCCTGGAGGGTAATTATTTTTTGCAGCTCTCAAGTCCAGTGTATATGGGGCTCAAGGCTGAGGGCAGGTACACATCCCAAAAGCAGCAATCCAAAATCTGAGCTGCTTCTCCATGAGAATGAGGTCTGGTGGACCACTAAAAGGTTGTGACCAGCCTGAGAGTCATTTAAACAGGAAGGAATGTGCCAGTGCCACAGGACTGCAGACAAGGTACCAGCTCCCACTGTGAGGCTGCATGAGACAGGTTAAAAATAGAAACCAAACAAAGAAGAGAGAGGGAGGGATTTCACTGTGAAAAAGGGATGTCTGGGGCATCTCAGGAGCAGCTGTCAGAACAGAGGAAAGAAAGGAAGTAAGGAGCCAAGTCTTCTGTCCCTTGTTCCAAACCAACGTTCGTGATCTGGCTGTGAAAGACGACAAAGAATGACTGGACAGTCCTCCACCATCCTTTGACCTGCTGATCTCAGTGGGGACATTTCTAGAGTGATGTTTGCTTTTCTTTTGCACCTTAAAATTTTACAATCAAGAGCTCAGTGCTACTCTTTGCAATCAACTGACTTTATCTCTGTCTTTGAATTGGTCTTGAAATTGAATCTGGTGAACCTGGCAAACCTCACGTTCCTACTGTTTTTCCAAAAGCAGTCATCCATGTAAAGGGATAACTACTACTTGGGATGTATTTGGGAATTTCAGGAGGTAAGGTATGCTTGCCACTAAGCTGCAGGAGTCAGACTGAGGACTATATATATATATATAAAAACTGGTAGCCCTGAGCAATGAACAGACAGCAAATGCAATGTTGAAGACTAAAGAAATTCTTCAGACTCAGCACAACAGATCTTCTGAAACATGGTGCATCTTATCTTTGGCCTTAAACAGTGAAGTAGAAGGAGAGAACAGTTGAAGGTGAACTTTAGGAATTCACATTTAAGGGAACAGAAACAGACACTTTTATAAAGGGAAAAACTCCAGAAAGGAAAATCAAAGTCATCCTTAAAAAGCACTGCAGTGAAGTGGAAGCAAAGGGTTTGCTGCAGCTGTCAAAACATGGCAGCATGGTCAAGAACAATATGGATGTAAACTGGTTTGAAATGCTTCTCCTCCATAGAAAAGAGTCATAGATCAAGTGTGCTGCACTGTCACACAAGGTCAGGATCCATGAAGTTTGAACCACCCCATGGGCAGAGTCTGACTGCACACTTGCACTGCTCCTCAGAGCCGCACTACTTACAGGCAAAGGCTATAAATCAGCACACTTCTTTCAGTTATGGAGTTATTTCTAATAAATGTGTGTAACCACATCTATGTTTGTTTGCTCTTTATATTACCAAGAAACGTTGAGCACTGACCAGTGATCCAAGAAGGGCTCAACGTCATATATCAAAACCTAGTACCAAGTGAGTTGAAAGTAAACCTGTTTTGGTTACTACAGAATAAGCCAACCTCAGTTTATGTACTGTTTATTTTGCATTAAAAAGAAACTGCTCTTCAAGCACATGCCAGATACTACGTATGTGAATGTTGCCAACTTTGGACTATAATTTATACTTGTGTCCAAATTACAAGTGTATATACATGGGGATATGTGCACATGCATGTCACACAATGCCAGTTCTATTGTTGTATTATTCTTGTACCATTGTATATTTATTGTACTATTCTTGAAGAAAGGAAATGTAGCAATCCAGTACCTACTTATTTCATCCAAGCACCGTACTTTGTTTTTCACAGTTACAGAACAACTCGGCATCTTTGAAAAGCCAGTGGCTTTCAAACTGCCTGTCAGAGGCCCAAGAAGGTCTTGATTGGCCTCCTGTTCCTTGTAGCAGAAGAACAAGGAGGACCAGTGGCTATGCCACTGTCTCTTTTGCCTCTTCTTTTCCCTTTGGCAGTGTTCTTTTACATAGACTCCATCATTCTGAGCTTAAAAACAGCAAGGCATGTTCCACATCCCTGCTCAAGGAAACAGAAAATGCCAACAAAACAACCCCACAGCAATCTTCAGTTATCTACTTCCAAAATAGAAAAAAAAATTTAAAAACCCAAACAATTAAAGCCCAAATAAAGAATGGGATTCCTCCTGTTACAAAAACCGGAAAGTTAATCTACAAAACTTTGAAGGTGAAAAATATGTTGTAAAAATAAAAATATTTTCCATTTGACACAGTACATAAATCTTCTTATATAAGAAACTAGACACACATTAAAATATTTTAAATTTTTAAAAAGGGCAAAATTCTGCAAAAAAATGACTCAACACTATTAAGGTTAGACTACATGTTATGCCAGTGCATTAATTTGCAACGTGACAATTATCTGGGGTGTGTATGTGAGGGAAATGGTGCAAGAACACTAAGGGTTACAGTTGTCATTTTAAAGTGATATTTCACAAATAATCAAACAAAACCCCTACAAATACCAGTACACATCTCAAATACTGCAACTCACATTCTACAGCCCTTGACATTAAAAAAGAAAAAGCCAACAGAATCAATTCAAGTACATTTGGAGTCAGTCCCTTGTGAAGTACTGTTGTTTGCACTTTAGTTGCAGTGAATGTGGACAGAGCTCCCCAAGAGACACAGAAGTGAGTGCACCTTCCCCAGCCCTGCACAGTAAGTCTGAGTTGAGGTACAATAATCCGTGATTTGCTCAACATCATGGATGCCAAAACTTGAATTAAAAAATGGTGCTTGAAAAACTTGGAAGAAAATGACATAAAATAATCTCTTTAAAATGAGAAGCTAGTTTTGTGTAAAAGCAGTCTTTTTGGTATGTAATCCTGTTGGGACGACAAGCATGGCACTCCTTCCCAAATTACGGTTGCCTTAGAGCTAATAATAAAGCAGCCTTTACGTTGTCCTGGTCATCATTCTGACCTGACGTACCCTTTCTCATGAGCCTCGATCCACCACCCAGAAAAACCAGCAGGTATCACACCCTGGCTGGAACATACATTGCTTCTTCCCAACTTGTGTTCTATACTTAGCTTTGTTCCTCAAAAGGAGAAGCACTTCCCTCTCCATGTTTCCCTCGTTCCTTTGAAAGAACAGCGGAGAAACCTGCTGCCAGAGTAGCTAAAGTCTGGTGAATTCCCTGTGCTGCAAGTCCCCTATGCTCTCATAGTCATTCTCTCCTGAGAGAGCAGTGTGGTTTGTGTTAGGCACGGTCCTGTCTTCTTCTTGGCTCACTGACTGGATAGCTTCATAGTCGGGCTCCAGCTCCCCGTTTGGTCTGTCTGCTGACTGAGGCACAGTGGTAGAATTTAGGGTGTTTTCAAAGTCCTTCACACTTGCATAGAGGCCACTGCAAATAGACGGGGACCTCTGAGATGCAATTTCTTGAATACAGGTGTAAGGAGAATCCAGTGCCTTGATGGCCTGTCCTGGCTTACTCACAGACGAGTACATGGCTGAGATCTAGGAAAAGGAGACACCTGCTGAGTATGCAAGCATGGCAGAAAGCTTGTGCACCAGTCTGTACCCCTGTACTACAAGGATGTTGGTTACTTAAGACCGGATCTTCTAATAAAAACATATCCTTTCTTAAAAGGATATTTTTTTTTCTTGAAAAAATATAAAAATTATTTCTTACAAATGCTTTATTTTATGGCATGCATTCATGAACTGATTTTATTTCAAAAAAAGAATCCCTTTTAAAATAAATTTATGAATGTAAAACTTCTTTGAATGTAAATCTCTGGCGAAAAAATTAGAACTGGGCAAAAGGGAATGTCTTTGTGAGTAGGAGCTCTTGCAAGTATTGCTATGGCCCTGGAGTCAAATTTGGACTGAGTAGGGAGAGAGGCATCAAAGGGATGATCAGATTGTACTGCTGTAATGTACGAGAAGGATGCTCTCTGATCATTAGGGCTTTTAAAATTATTATTGTTACTATTTTTAATGGTCGTGGCTATTTTTCTGCTTTTAGAGACACCATGATAGAAGAATAGTTAATTGTAGTTTTTATAGGGAGGACTAAATAGGCACTAAGTCATGTGCAGACAACATTAAAGATCTGTAGATAAATTACCCATACCAGAAAACAGCAAATAATGCCAATAGTGATATGTAAGGTCTGTTCTGTTGACTACACTCTGCCTGCAAAGAAGAGCTGCTTCTCAGTCACTGTGTATCTGAGCTTTTGACTAGGGACTGAAACCTCTCAGCTGTAAACACTGTAAAAGGAGCCAACATCTCACTCCTAACTCTAAAAATCCCCTCTGGTGAGGTGCTACACTTCAACAAGAGGGCAAAAATGGCCCTTCATGAAGAGGTGAAGGAGAAGCCACATCCACACGTCCCTCTGCTCAGGGCTTAGCAGGGTTGGTGCCAAACACAGGGATCAGTCTTGATTCCCTCTCCCAGTCCAAGGGGATACTAGCCCTTGCAAAGGACAGATGGCTGAAGTTCCCTGCACTGCTTCTCTGGTACCCAATTTCACAATGCAACATAGCTCTTCTATTACATTTGAAGTCTTTCCCAAGCGTGCAAGGTCACTCTGGGCTTGTATTAATCCAATTAAAAGAGTAGATTGGCATAAAAATGGTGATTACCATTATACAACACAGACTGATGCAGATGAACCAGACCACTTCTGATACTTCTGGGATGGTTTTTTTGAGTGTTTGTGGTGGGGGTGGTGGTTTGGTTAGTAGGCTGGTTGATTGTTTTTTGGGGGGGTTTGTTTGTTTGGGCTGGGTTGTTTTTTGGGGGGCTGGTTAGTTTTTGTTTGTTTGTTTTAGAGGGACATCGAATTGGAGATGGCAATACTTCTTACTTTTTACTGATTTCAACTAACCAAACAAAAAATGCCTTTTTTTGCTCATCTATACTTCAACCCTTGTCAGTATTAGATTACATTAACCCACTTCAAGATCGATTTATTCACTAATGTCTCTCAGCAGAAGACATTAGCTCACTTAGCTTATTGCCAGGTTTGTGTTTACTTTTATGTCCAGAGAACACATTTATAAATGGCATGGGTGTATTGGAGATGATCACAAACAATCTTATTTATGTTTAAATTTTCTCTTTGTTTAAATCTCCTCCATTTATTTGACCAACAGGCACTTTAAAGAACAGTTTATGTTCCATTGCTTTTATTGTGCTTCAGTTTACTTCCTAGAAACCCAAACACTTGGCATGGGCAAGGTGGAGCATATGTTTCAAAAGGCTGCTAGTTATTATTCCTAAGTAGAGCTTGTCATCCAAATCAAGAAATTACCCTAATGATCAACTAATTGTGGCTTCCTACTATTTTCTGACACAATTTTTAACCTATGGGCCTGATACAGCCCTATGTTAGAATACTTGTGATTTTAGGAATGTGGCAATACAAACTCTGTGCAGAGAATCTTGGGCTTTCAATTTCCCTTCACACAAGTTTCACCTTTCTTGGACTCTGCCTAATCATGCAGAGCTTATGCTACTTTCTGCCTAAAAATTGGTCTCTAGTTAGTTACTGAATTTCATGCAAGAAACCTACCTCATCTTCTGTAAGAGATGGATCTTCCTCTCGAGACTTGTAAGACACTGAACTCAGCCTCTGTAAAAATGGAAGAAAGAAAGAAAATAAAAGGCTCATTACCCATCAACAGTGTGAAATCTATAACAAAACCCTCCCATTACAATCAATACATTATATTTTATCGTTATTTGCTCTCAAGTTCCATTAGACATAGCTAATATCCCTACTATTCAGAGTACGTCTCTGGAGATAACAGCCCTGAGGTTGGTAAAGCTTTTTAATGTACCTACTCTTCTCCTGACCTGAAAAGGGTAAAAATAGTGTAATGGTTGAAACAAACTCTGCACTGCTGTACCCCCACCTTTACACTTCTTATGCAGTGTCTGCACAGGCTTCTGAACAATCAGAGGTCAGTTGCTGAGATACACCAGTTGCCCTTCCCTGGGATTTTCAGATGCACTTTTAGATGACAAAAGAAAGAGCAATACTCAGTTGACACCTTCCTGATGATTGTTGTCCTTCATTTTGTGGATCGTGGAAGTGCTGCACAGGAGAGCTGTGTCCGCTCCAGCCCTGGAATGCAGCCCCTGCGCAGAGGGGCTCAGCAGCCCGGCCTCACAACCTCAGAGCCCCTGCAGCCCACCCTGAGCTGGAGCCAGGTCACACAGCAGAGTTACTGAGGGATGGAGGGCCTGGCTTGGGATCAAGTCTAACTTCAGGCATGTAAAGTATTCAGTTGAAAACAGGTCATTAATCTTTGGGGGAAAAGCATTTTGCTGCTATGAAAAATGCCTTAGGACTTTTATGACAACAAAGACCCTGCTGCTACACAGCAGCCATGTGACGCCTCCACCCTGGGGCAAGAAGGCTTTGCTGGACTCCTGCTCCAAAGTGCTTCAGAAGGAGCCTTCCAGCACTGTAAAAGGATGTATTTTGGACTTCCACACAACTTCTTCAACTAAAATAATTCATACCACCCCCAGTGCAAGCCAACACGGAGGAGTAGAGGTATTTTTAGCAGAGTCAATCACATACTGCTTCCAGGCACACAGAACTTGTTTTCTTTATTTTTTTCACAGAGGCTCATTATGGTAGATTCTTTCTTCCTTCCAGTTTCTTGGTGCTTTTACTTCTGGTAAATACTAAACTTGGAGCTCCTGGGCGGTTCTGACAGATCCTGGCCCAAAGCCCACTGAAGTCTGCCTGCTGCTCTCCAGGAGCTTCCCTCACACTGACAAACCCCTTGCTTCTTTCTCACTGTCTAGAGAACAGTACTCTTTAACCTGTGGTTTGTTTACACATTAAAAAAAAAAAAAAAAAGTTCAAATGTATTTTGGCCTTGTATTAGATCTGCTCCACTACAGCAACTTAGTTTAGTCTTTCCTATCTGCAGCATATTTTTTGTGCTGGGGAGTAAGTTACTAATTTTACCTTCACACTTTAAAACAAGCAAGTGCTTACAAAATTCTTCAGTGATTTTTCTGTCATCAGTGTGCCTATAAGCACCACGTCAGGACCTCTTCTACAGTTTCCCACTCAAGTACTGATAAATACCGCAGGGTGTTTGCCGTCCTGTACTTGTTTCTCTGAATCTAGCATTCTTTCTTCTAAATGTGAAACCTGTGACACATCATTTCTGGAGGATATTGTTATTCTGGAAACTTAAAAAAACCGACATGCTCCTAAACATTGTGTACCTAGCAACATTGTAAATTATGCTTGAAACCTTAACACTAGCAACACAAACAGCATATGTCCTTATATGCCTTCCACTTTCGTTTCATTCCTCGACAGCACTTGATTTTTTGCTCTTTGGCTCAGCTGCTGCTCCTGACTCAGGCACCAGAACAAGAAGGATATTCTCCTCTGGTGCATTTGTAAGAAATGCTTTGCCCATCCTCAGGCTGCGCAAGGCTGAAATCAGATGGCCACAGCCAGATGCACACACAGAGGCGTTCTACCAGGGCTCACTGTGGAAAGACCTGTGTGAAAAAGGAGATCCATACTTCCCTTTTTTTTTTTTTTTTAAGTAAAAGGAAAAAACTAAAGGAAAACTGTTCTGCTTTTCCAGTTTTATTAGAAGAACTATGTTCAAGATATTGCAGGTGATAGAGGCCTGTAAGAGGCCTTGTGCTATTAAAGGGTGTCTTTCTTCACCAAGTCCTTCCAAAGGATTTGGTTGGGTCACAGCCAATAACCAGTTTAGATAAATTTTCAACCATTTATTGCACACCTGGCTCTCAAAAGGCTGCTTTATCCTTTTCATGCTGTTACATACTGGAATGGTCTCTGGCTTGGTCCATCTAATTCTCTCCCAAGTTTGTGTGCTTCAGGTACTGGCATGGGCTGGGGATCACCCTGCCTGTCCTCTTTTACAGGGCGAGACTGAAACAGCTTGGACACGATCTCTCTCGCTTGGCACATACAAGCCTTGGTTACAGAAGTGGCCTCCCTGCCTGTCCCTTCTTCGTGCCCTAATTGTAGTGAGGGAGATTTGCACAACATCTGTCTTCATCAGGGTCAGGGCAGAAGGTTGAAGAGTTTGGGATACAGATGTCATGCTAAGCAGAGCAGCTAAGTAGACTCGCAGGAGAGGAAGCAAAAAACAAACACTATGGAGTCTAGCTAAAAGAGTGATCAATATAACATAGATTTCCATAACCATCTTGTTCTTCGTTGCCACATAGAAAAAAAACAAGCATTGCTCTGCATTGCTTGAAGCAGCAAAATAAAGGGAAAAATTATCATCATCACAACAGAAAAACAATCCCACAACACCTCCCCACACAATGCCAACAATAATGACATTTATATATTCCATCAATTACCATTTGCAACTCTGCTGCAGCTGTAGCTCTCAAGGACAGGACAGGCGCACGCCTCGATGCATAATGCATGTACCCAGCAGCGAGCGCGGGAGAGATCTGACGCTGCCGAAGCTTTAACTCAGGATGGCTTCAGCTCTGAATAAATTTTAATTAGACAAACACCTTTTTTCTGGCACTTAGGGGACTGCGTGTGTCATCTCTTGATTAATCCTTCAAAACCTGAACCATTTTAATCAATTCCCACTCCTTGCAGTTACTGACACTGCATACACGGTGTGCTGGGGAGCTACAGAGCAGCAAAGGCTTTTCCTTTGTATTGGTTTCTGGGAAATACAATTATTTTCTGCAAGTCTTTTCACACCTGGTAGAAAAAATGTCACTGTTACGCAAAGCTATTTATCTAAAAGTTTAATTAGAAATTACTTATGGCCTGAATGTGGGAGGGGGGAGTATTGCTGGACTGTTGACAATCACATCTTAATTTTTTACTTAACGAGCTCATTATTTGTAAGACTGTGCACTAAAGTGTCCAGCTAAACCATTTTTATCTTATGAGTAATCTTCAGTTTATTCATTTGGACTCTTTGCACTTGGGTGCTTTAAAGGTTACATGGTTAGTTATTTATTTAACAAGATATTCTTCTGCCTTCTTCCTGGATTACTGAAATTCTTCAAATAAGAGAACAACCAGAAACAAGTAACAATACCTCAGCTCTGCTGTGATTTTTCAGGTAAATGTTTACATTAAAAAGTCACGTCACATCTTAAGAATTTTTTCAAAATTTTCATCAATACCTAGCTAGTATTATTTGATGACACGAAAAATCTGCTAAAATTACAATTCTTTCAGTCACAATTAATAAGATACCTACATGAGTTCTGAAAAATGCAGACTCAACTGTTTATGAAAATTTCTGCAATGATCTGAAATAATCCTTAAAATTACTTCTGATTAAAAGCTACAAATGGGAAAATAAACTGTTGAAAATGTCATAATTCTATTTTTCAAGGAGTTCACCACAACTTGTTCCTAGGGAAGAGGCATAAACTGCTGAGAGAACATTTGGCTGTGATTTCAGCACTTAGAAATTCGTTACTCTGTTTATATGTGACATACAGATTTCAACAAATATAAAAGCCTCCAGCTGCAATCTCTCTCTCTTTCTATCCCTCTCTCCTACAGCAAGAGACAAGGTGAGTTGCTTTGAGCAGGTGCCTCACACTTGCACAGCTAAGTCAGGGTGGCCCAACAAAGGAGGCACATCTAAAGTTTGGGCTCCCCTCTCCTTTTTGTAAGTTGTGGTTTCATTAGAATAAAAAGAAGAGGGGGATTCTGAAGGAGATATAGATGCTGACAGACATAGTGGATACCCATTGAAGCAGCTTCCTCAAGTATAATACCATCAAACAAAGCAGCAGAGGCCTCCTAAGCAATTCCTGGATAATACTTGGGGAAAGCCTTATGTAGTGCATAACTGCAGCAATCAAAAATATCGGCTGCAACACAATGACTGCATGCCTCTAATGCAAAGACTATACTGTACATTTTCATTTTTCCATATTTACAGTCTTGCTTCATCTCGAGTGGTATTTTTTTCTTGGCATTTTTTGTAACTGAAAAATAAAATCCTATCCCACCCATATGTTCTCTATCATTATTTGGCTGTTTGATGAGGACAAGTATTTGCAATATTTACCTTCTCTGGTTTACTTGCTCCTTCTGTCACTTCTTCTTTCACTTCTTTTTCTTGCACATTCTCATTTTCATCAAGAAGTTTCATGGGTACTGGAGGAGGAAGCTCATCCTCTGCATCTGGTATGTTGTCAAGAGGACTTTCTGAATTTGCACTTTGGCGACTCTTCTTATTTCGGTCAACAGATGCATATTCTGCTGATTCAATTCTGCACTCAGGAATCTGATTCTGACCTTCAGAAACTGTCACTGAAGCCTTTGCTTTGCTGTTAGAGTTCTCTTCCATGCTGACTGCTGCTCCAACATCTTTAATTTCCTTCACCGTTTCATACAAGCAATCTTCAACTATGTTCTCCTGAGAGGAGCTGTCTTTCAGGACTTCATAAGGCCCTTCCATTCCAAGACCTTGATCATTTTCAGTATTTCTAGCTGAGATGATGGTTTCCATGGGGTTGTTAGGGGGAATACTGGGTAGTTCCCGGCTCTGGTGACATTTTACAGACTTTCCAAGACTATCCTGTTGATCTAGTAGATCAGACGTCTGTACTTCTTCATAAGGCTGGATACAGGCAGTTGTACTGTCTTCAGAGAGAACTAAGGGAAATTACAAACAAGTATTTCAAACAAATGCATAAGCAAAAGGTGAGTGTGATTTGGTACTCTCTACATCACTTTGTTTTTGTGACATTGGAAAGGATAAATGATACTAATGCGTGGAAATGCCTACTGATCATCATGCTTTTTGTTTTTCAAAAGGTTTCAGTTATGGAGATTTCCGCACTCTACTGTTAAAATATCTTTCTCACCACACCTAAAATAGTCTGTACACCCCCAAGTCACATTATATGGCAACACCATTCACTGTCAGAAGAGGGGATGGGAGGGTAGGTGTGCATGGATATTCAGCTGCCTTGTACTCAGTTTCACTGAATGCTTACAGAGTCCTCAGTAGTCTCAGATGGGAAACAGGTGGGAGGCCTCGAACCAAGCGCCTTTAAAAAAAATTCTTGTTAGATTTTCCTCTTTGCATTTCCCCATTCTTTGGAGTCAAAAGGAAAGTGTTCCTACTTCCTTCCTACCCATCCCTCAACTTGTTTAACATGCTGGCCAAACTGTCGTTGGAATTGCACTTGGCTCAGCCCTCCCTGCACACCACAGCAGAAGCTCCTCACCGGAAGGCTGTGCCATGCTTCTCTTAGTCTCGCAGCACATAATGTAGGCTGACAACCTACTAACGAGCTGGCCATATGCACAAGAGAGAAGACTAGACTTCAGAAGGTAGTGTTAGGCAGAACATGTTGTTTTAGGTCCCAGAAGCAGGCCACATGTCACTGTCACTAGAGGGTATTAGGGACTGAAATCTATGGGGCTTCTCATCTTGCACCACACATGTATGATTTTGCATGTGCTCAGGGGCACATACAAGCATGTTTCAAGTAGTGCACAGTATGTAACTTCACCTCATACTATTTCTTTAAAAAATGACTTCTGAACAGCTTTTCTTTTCTTAGTACAGTTCCTATGGTACTCTCTCAACAAAACAACCCATTCTTCCATGTCCTTCAGTGTGTTTGACATGGTGACAAAAGTGTTGCCAAAGCAATCAGTGCTGTTGATTTGGTAGTTGCCATGGACATTGCTTTCTCCTGCGCTCAGAGCATGCAGACACAATCAGCACCTGCAGGGAGCCATACCCTGACTGCAAAACTCAGGATAAAACTGGAGGTGTGAGATGGTAATCACTGTCTGAATGGGAGATGGGAGTTTTGCCTTTCTGGCCCTTGATTCCAGGGCTGTGCAGAGCACCCTTAGAGAACCCAGAGAGCACACACCCCATTCAGCCTGGAGTGGATAATCAGAAGCAATGAGAGCTCAAGTTTCTGTGCTTCTCTGATTCTGGGCAGTAGCACAGAAGGGGTTGATGTAGCTAAGGGGTTGGAATAGATAAGACAATGCTGGCAGGTTGGGTAAAGGAAAACACACATTTGATGGTTCTGCTTCTATAGCCCTGCCCTGCTCAGAAAGCTAGCAAAAACAGTAATAAAAAGAACTATTAACAAAAAGTGCTTAAAGTATAAGTAAGAAATTAAAGCACAGGGTTCCTGTTATTCAGAAGGGTTGTTATGCAGAGTGTAAGCTGAGTATAATATCAGACAGTCTGAAAACTGTCTGCTGGTTGACAGCACACCTTTTAGCAGCATCCCTGACAGCTGCACATGTGGTGACTCATGGCAGAGAGAAATCCTTCCCTTTTGCAAGGCTTTGCTTTATGCATCAGGTCCCTCAGGGAACCACACACCTACATACACAACAAGCCAATGGATGGAGCAGCAATCAGCTGCAAAAACAAAGCTTAAAAATTCCTTTGGATACTTGTCTCTAAGGGGTAAGGTCTGGAGAGCTTAGCCTCTGAGATGAGGAGGAGGAGGAGGAGCTGTAAGTTGGAGGGCAACCCCTGGTGTTGGTGCTTAGTGTGAAGACAACAGTTCACTCCCAGTGGCTCTGAGCTGAGAGTGAGTTTATTTTTAGGTGCAGCTCAGTAAAATATTTTCCAGTGATACTTCAGGGTGAATCATTTTGAATGTTCAGCAAAGCAAAGAGTAAAGAAAAAAAAGGAAACCTATTTATGTTGCCTGTTTTCTAAAATACAAAAATATAAGTGACAGCACAGCGCAGGACTGTGACCCAAAGCTGTAATCCCTGGAGGAGGACCTGAAACATTTCCACCAGACTCCTGGAGCCTTCGGAAGCTCTAAGGTGCAACTTCATCTTCTGATTTTATCCCAGTTCTATAGCTTGCCAAAATTAGAGAATGTCACATTTTTGCCTGATGGCCTGGTCAATCTGCAGGTATGGCTTGGTAGCCCAGGGGAGGACCTCAGCATCTCCCTCGTGTTGGCTGGTGTGGAGGACTGGGAGCAGGGGTGTAGGGCTGTGTCAGAGCACGTGCAGCAGTGAAGTGGAGATGCAGCCTAAAACACCAGAATCTCCATGGGATGATGACCTCCACTGAATTCCCAGCAAGGCAAATGACTTCACGCCATTTTTAACTTGGTTCTATGTTCTGTGTGATCTGGCATCAGACCTGCAGAGGTGCGCAGACTATTCAGACAAATGGCACGACTGTGTGCCTGGAAAGCTGATGGCCAGAAACCTGACCCTTGAGGGAGCCCCAGTGTGCAGCTAAGATGGGAGCTGTGAGCACTGGGATGGTGCCGATCGCTCATCCCACCCGCAGGGCTGCCGCTACTCACCCTCGCCGTTGCTGAGTGCTCCGTTCTGCTCACTGTTTGGGGGAGGCTCCGTAGCTGAACTGGTGATGGAGTGGCTGAAAACCTCCTTCTCAGAAGGCTGCAACACACATTAGGGACCGTTGGATCAGAATAAATGTTCACTTGAATGGACGTGCAACGAATTTCATTCCGATCTCCAGAGCTCTGACTAACAGGTATTATTGGCAGGAAAGTCAAAGCATGCCAACTAGATTCAGAGATTCAAGTGCCTGTGTTTACAAATGTTACAACAAATAAATGCAAGGATGTCCAGAGTGATGCCCTTTCCAAGCTTTATGGTAACAGACATTACCATGGCTTTAACCCATGAGTAGCTGACAAAGGGTACACTGCACTTGTGCTGCAAACGCAGTGAAGGAAAGGCAGGAGAACTGAAGTACAATAGTGTCAGAAAGGGCACTGAGAAAGTGCGTATTATCTACAGGGTCTACACAAGTTTTCCTCCTCTTCCTGTTCTGCAACTTTTAAAGTTTCCCATGCTCAACCATCTCGAAATTCCTGAAGTGTTTTCTAATCTGCGGTATTTTGCAGGGAGCTTGGTACAAACCAACCACAAGATAGACAAAAGCTGACAGAAATAAATACTTACCACATTCATCAGATTTTCATGATCTCCATTCTGATTTTTGGCCTTCTTTTCCCTTAATGAAAAAGGCATATGAATTTTTACTACAAATTATGCTAATACACAAATGCCAATCATTAATAGACCTTACACTCCTGCAGGGAACAAAACTATGATTCACAATAATATTGAAAATTGAATAACTGAAAATTATTATAGGGATTGGTATGACCTCTGTGTAAGGACACCATTGAGGTAGGACGGTGATAAACGTAACTGTAGAGGTACAACAAACACACACAACCCTTTTTCTCATTCAGTGTAAGACCATAGTGAGAAGTGACTGATGATAATGACAATATCATGTAAATAACTATGTAGAGACAGGAGAAGGAGGAATGACTCCAAACTGAAAGGGATAGAATTGTCTTTAAGCTCCCTTTCAACGCAAGCCATTCTATTATTCTATTACAATGAAAATATTACCTTCAATTTAATCATATCTGAAATGCTCAGATAAACATTTTGGTGACAGACTACTTGGGAAATTCCTTAAACTGCATCAGTAGAAAGTGTTTATTCTAGGAAGAATTAGAAAAGGCAAACAAAATCCAGCCAACTTCCACTAAAAATGCTAGTCAAAATTAATAATAAGCATAAGCAGTTCAAAAAGGCCTAAAAATTTCATAGCAGCAAAGGCCTACATTTTTAAAGGAATCCCACTTCCCTGGGTACTTCACAGGAGTCCAAGAATGGATCATATTTCCAGTTTTTACTATTTTGTAGATACAGCTCTTTTTCAGAAAGACTGCAATAAGTTGTAAGCTTAAAATAATGTTAGTCCTTCCCCTAGATGAAAAGTCAAGTAAAAAGGTGAGAAAATATTGACAATATGAAATCTTTGGTTCTTCTGAAGTGTACAGGGAACTGTACTTTCCCCACTAGCAACTGTTAAAATTCTGCCTAATTGGGAAATAACAAAACAGCAAGTAAGTCTGTACCACTGCAGAGCAGAGACAATTAAAAGCTGAATTTCCTCTCTAGAAGTTTATCTGACTCTGATATTTTGGAAAGAGCAAATTTTATTCAATTTTCCATGTCCTCGTCCATTTTTTAATAGTAAGCCAGGAAGAAATTCTGCATAACTGCATTTATGCATAAACAACCTGCCCTACAGAATGACCTGAAACAAAAGATACTGTGTCCAAACTAGCAACACAAGAATTTATTAAAGAACATCACCAGAATATTTCTGGCAATGTATCTCTGTAACTACAAAGACTACTCAGTGGTTTGAGTCATCTTGCTAGAGATCTTTCAAGGACTGTGTGTGTTACAAAACAAAACACAGAATTATTGAATCATTTGGGTTGGAAAAGATCATACACAGTACCTAAATGCAGTGTTTGTGGGCTAAAGCATTTTAAAAATAAGTTTTCCACTTTTAAATAAATTTAAAAAATATGTATTTCTACTATTTTTGTACACAAATACCACAGGAAATGGTGAAAATAAGAAGATACTGAAGTGTCATCTAACAGCTTACAGAAGTGTTTTTTCCTGAATCGTATGAAACTACAAGTTTCAACTTAGGCTTTTTAGAGTTTCAACAAACTTGTGGGGCCTGTTTTGGCCCACAACTGTTTTTTGCATGGTGGGCACTACAGAAATCCTGCTGAAAAATAGGGCCTTCCACTGTAGACACAACTTGTGCCAATACAGTGTATTTTATGGCTGTACAGCTTCCTCAATGCTCTCAAAGCTGAAGGGGTGAAAGCACAAGCCCCTTACAGGCATATGCATCCAAACCACAGATTTTGCTGCTGTACTGGACGTTTTTCCCTCATCAGCAACTTGGCTGATTGAGTTATGCCTACAAAGCGTAGCAATACAGACCACAGCAGCCCCACTCCTTATAGTGAAGGGTCTGACTGGTCTGGCCTGGTAGAAGGTCAGTGTGGACAGAGTCCAGGCTGCCCAGCTCTCCTGCGCAGTCAGCAGGGTTCAGCTTATGTGTCATGAAGGAGCCTTAAAACATGAATAAACAAAGTCAATAGAAGTTCCTGTATTGGTGAAATGGAATCCTCTTATGGAGAAGAGAATAAGGATAAGGTATAAGACATTAATTACTATAACCATTTGATTCTTAGCCATTTTTACTTGAAAGGCAAGATCAGTTCCCTAGACTTTAGGAATGGCCAAAGGAAAGCTGAAGTACATAGAAATCACTTTCCTTTTTCACCTATATTTTTTTTGTCCTGTTCAGCCCACCGAATGTTCTCAATTTCAGCTTAGGGGTGTGACTTGCTGACACTCAGTGTCCACCTGTGCTCCAAACTTCAGCTTAGGGGAAACCACTAAGCAAGCACAATGGTATACTGCCTTCACAGCAAAATAAAAAAATAATTAGATTTTAAAATGAATAGAACTGTTCAAACTGAGGTTTGCTCTAGAGACTGTACCCTTTTTTATTTCTGTACCTAAGTCCTCAGTATTTCCTGCTAACTCTTTATACGTGAAGCTATGTCAATCCCTGTACAAAGTGAATCAAGAACTATCAAGCCCTGGAGCCTTACCCATTGCAGCTGGAGCAAAGGAAGATGAGAAAGGTGAGGAACAAGAGTGTTGTGATGGCTGCCAAACTTCCCCAGAGGATGACATGGATCTGTCCACTGCCTAAGAAACCCCACTCTGGCCCCATGGTACTAGCAGGAGCTGGTATCACTTGGGGATGAAGAGGTTACTCCTTGAAGAAGGCTGGCATCTGTGCTGCATGCACCTTCTGTTTCTGCAGAAAGAAAAACACCATCAGAGGTTAATAGAAATTTTGAATATAATGAATCTGACAGCTACAAGTCTGGCAGGAGAGATTTTCAAATCCAGATTCTATGAAAAGCAGTTTCAAGTACAAGCCAGCCAGCCAAAGAGATTTTCAGCTTCATTTCTGACGGTGACATAGAACAGAATTGTCAAATATTAACGCAAGCTGTTACCTATCTACAATCTCAACGTGAAGAGAAGGTAGTGCAGCAACTTTGTACTTGTTTTTTCAGGAAAAGCTTTATAAATCGACATTGAGGGACAGAGTAATTTATTTTGTGGTGATATCTGTTAATTTCATTAAAAAGTGAGCTTTCAAAACCAACTACAACTTCTGCAAAGCTAACAAGTCAAAAAGAGAGCTGCAGCAGGCGTTCACCTCCTTTCCTCTCAGTGTCTCCTGCCTGCACGTGATTCGAGGCTTAAAGTGCAGTGACAAACAAGCTGGGTAACTCTTTGAAAATAATGCCTCAAAAACATTTCTTGCAGCAGATAAGATCTAGTCTTATTTCTGTGTGAAATGCATATTTTCGTATTGGTATGTCTAGAAAGTAACAATACTGAACTTTCTTTTTTAGCTTCCCCCTACCTGAGTCTGAGAAAACAAGAGAGCAAAGTAGACAGGGTGTTTTTTTAAGAACTGGAGTAAACACAACTTTTGCTACAGCACAGCAGCAGAGCAGCACAGATGTTTGTGGAAACATCCTGTGTAAACCCTGTTTACAATATGTAAGTTTTGGTATACAATATATTCTAGAATTCTGTACAAAGCTTTAATGTAATACATTGTTGACATGGCAAAATCGAAAAGAAGTTATTAATTCTACACTGCTGAAGGTATCAATTTCTCCATAACTTAGGAACAGGTTATGCAAAGCCTATTTATAGGCTTTCAGCCTGACTTCAAGATTGATAAAAACTGAAATAGAATACAATGGCTAAGAAATGAACAGATATATTTTGAGAATGAAAGAGTAACACAATATGAGATTGAATAATGTCTAAGCTAAAGACTCACTTTAATGTATATATTTTCAAAGAATATGAAATATGTATGTATATGTATTTTTTTATTTTGCAGCAGAAGCACCCTTTGTAACAACAAATTCAATCAGGTACTAACATCATACCCATATCCATAAACATACCACAATTTGGTAATAAAATTTTGTAAGGAAAAAATATTTATTTCCAGAAAAAGGCTATTCAGAGCAAAGGCAATCTGGTGAACCAGAGAAGATACTTAACAATAAAGTTGTGTGACAGGGTAGCTCTTACAAGTCAGATTTCTGTTCCTGCATAAAATGGGCTCATTGATTTCAACCATGCAGGATCAGACTCCTGGACACCTTCCAAGAAGAACCAACTCTTAGTAATTTACCCACAGTGGATGAAAGCTTTTAATTTTTTTTCTTTCAGATAACAATGATATGGATATAAATTGAAACAGGAAGAAACAAACAGAAGATTGAAAAAGTTGCTGATCCTGAAAAGACCAGCTTCAAGATGTAGTTAAATATTTTTAGTGTGACCAAGTAACAAGAAAGCCAGACAATGTGTAAGTTCTCTAAACCCCTAAATCCACAGGAAGAATAGGTGCCACACATCCTGACAAGACACAAATACATCTTCCTGCTAGCCTTGAGCATTAACACCAAAGAGGCACCACTCTTTGGGGATGACCACTGCCAAGCAATGAACCTCTCTGTTTTTTTTTGCAGGGCCTGAAAAAGTGAACATTGAAAAGCAGTGGCAGACTACTCTAAAAATGATGTATACAGCAGATGATACAGCCCTGCCTCATCCCTATTTTAAAGCAAAGGTTGGGTCATTTCTACACTGAGTCATAATCATATCACTGACTGTGAAATGGAGAGACCACAAGAGAAACAGAATCAGATTTAGTCAGGAGAAAACTTGGTGTAATGCCCACAAAGACCTCTATGATGCCATGCAAGGGCACTGTGCAGTGGGATGGATTCCTGTAAAGGTGATGATCTGTCCTCATTTAGAAAACATTATAAAGCACAGTGTGCTGTCTGCCTTAACTAGCTCCAAACCCTTCTTAAGAGGGTTGAATAGAAAGTACTTTTCTTTTAAACTTTCATTTTTTGGTGAATTTTCAAAGACATTTTCTGCCCTGTTAAAACGTAAAAAAAATTATTAAAAGATCTTTTAATTTGTGTTGTCCAATCCTTTTCCTTTTAAAAAATCGTAATTTTCTTTTTTTCCCTGGGGGGAAAAAAAAAAGGTGAAATGAAAATGGAATGTAAAACCAAAACAAACTGAATCAGGTCTTTTTTCAGCATTTTTGTTGCCATTTCTTCTTTAGTTTTCCCAAGAAATAAAAAGAATGCAAATGAAGAAAGAAACTCTTTTTTTTTTCAAATATTGGGCAAAGGAAAACACAAGAAAAAGAAAAGGGACTTAAAAATCTTTTTTCTTAAAACAGAAACACGTATTTATTTTCTTTTAAAGCAGACATAGAAATGTCTTGAAAGAGATTTGAATTATTTCTACTAGTAAGTCCATAATCTTGTACCTACTCTGAAGAATTATACTATACTTCTCTCAGAAGACTAAGTAAGCTAACTTAGGCTAAGACTGTAAGAAAAGTTGTATTTTTTTATTCTAAGTATATATTCTTAAGGTTCCTGGACTTTAAATAAAGATAATATTTGAGCTAAGGAAAGCTAAGGATACATGGGCAGCAGCTCCATGTAAAAGCTGCGTCTTTGAAGGCTTCAGTACAGAGTTTGGAAGTGCTGGGATGAGCTGGAGCAGATGGAGTTCAGACTGAACTTCAAAAGGAGTGAGATCAGAGACAGTCAAGGGAGACCTGTGTGTGATGTTAGGAGTGAAGCACAAGATTGATGCTAGACATGAGGCACCCCTCCAGGCAGAAGCCAAAATAGCAAAGAGAATGACCAAGGCCAGAAGATGTAGTTAATTTACAGGAAAAGAGCAAGAAATTCTTTGAGTGTAGGTTGAGAAAAAGAGGTCAGAAAAGGAAGGAAATGCACAATGGCACTTGAACCAGGGGAAGCAACTGCTGGAGACAGCGGTGCAAACAAAATAGAGTAATAACTGGGAACAGACTGATGACAGATGAAGCCCTGAATGAAGAAAGATGAGCAAGCAAGATGTGGCCAGTGAGGCCTCTTAGCTCCTTGAATGGCAAAAGTTTGGCGTAAGTGCTAGGGGACCTAGAAGCTGCTCAGTAAACAGGGCAACCAGAAGTAAATACAATTATAATACAACAACACACCAACCTTCCAGTACCTAAGGGGGTTCTACAAGAAGGCCAGAGAGGGATTTTTTAAAGGGGCATGTAGTGATACAACAAGGGGGAGTGGCTTGAAACTGAGAGTAGGTCTAGATTGGGTATTAGGGAGAAATTTTTTACAGTGAGGGTGGTGAGGCACTGGAACAGGTTGTCCCAAGAAGTTGTGGATGACCCATCCCTGGAAGTGTTCAAGACCCAGCTGGATGGGGCTTTGAGCCACCTCATCTAGTGAAAGGTGTCCCTGCCCCAGGAAGTGGGTTGGAACTTGATGATCTTTAAGATCCCTTCCAACCACGGCCTTTCTATGATTCCATGGGTCCAGATTCACTCTCTGTGAACCCTTACCATGTGGTGACATCAGAGGGCTTACTCCTTTTGTTTAATGCCTCCCAAAAGATGAGGCTGAAATAATATTCACCCAGGCTAGTGCCTTTAACAAAGGAGAGTTTCAGTGATGCTTGAAGCTAGACCAGCACTCCTCAGCTGCCCCAACCAGCCCCGGACAAAAGCCTGGCAAAGACACACATTGAAAACACAACTGCCTGAACTCCTTCTGCTTCCACTAGGTGAACTTCTGGGCTCTAAAACATCAATGTATGCCTAATACCTTGGATTTAGGAGCTGCTCCAGAGGGTAGCTTTAAAGAGAAACTTATCTGAAATCATAATGATGGAACAACAAGCAGCTAATATCTAAGAGCTCTCTGACAGCTGAAATTACTAACTCCTGCTTTTACAATAGAAAGTGATATTGTGCTGCCCTCTGGTGAATCTCTGTGTTTGAGGACTGAGATTTGCGGCTGTTAGGAAGGTGCTTCAGAGTTGGATACAAACCCTGCTGCCACAAATGGTGTTCAAAAGGGGCCCTTCATCTGTCAGGCTCAAAAAGATCCTATCTCTACCCTTGGAAGATTGTCAGACATAAATAGTTCAACCTTGCCAAGAGACATTGCTGAGACAGAATAATGGTCAATGGAACTGTTTGGATTTTAAAAATTATTTTCCTGTGTGATGATCCTTTAAGATGAAGATGTTTTTCGTTGTACCCTTTCCACAGAATCTCCACACAAGTTTCTGGACTTGCTGAACTCTAAAAATGATGATGAACTCTAAAACTCTGGAACACCTGGGTAAGAAATCTGGTTATTTCATCTATGTCAAAATTCAAACAATAGTGTGCGTTCACATTTCAAACTCACCATCAGTTCAGAAAAATAATCTTTAAACTATATTGGATAAAATTTCTTTTTCTTGTGGGAAATTCTCCTTGCTTTTTAGACATCAATATTTGCCATTATTGGAACCCATATGATAAATTATGCCTGTAGCCATTCCTCAAAATTGCACTTAAATGCCCAATTACATTTGTGGTTTCAGAGTGACAGATATTTTGTTGCACAACCCACACTTTTATGGTGAATAATGTGTTATTTTTGCTTGCAGCTGTTGTAGGGATAAAGCAGGGCCGAGGCAGTTCAGCCTGACTTGATGATGAGGGGAATGCACATTTAGTCCCAAAAAAAATGGTATCTGGAGTGAAGCAGACACATAGGCCACAACTTTGGGGAGCACACGGAGCGTAAATTTTAACCAGTGGTGAAGCTGCTGCAAAAGCTTGGACTGGGACCCGACCACATTTGAAGCCTAGGATCTGAAAGATCCAGTACACTTCAGGTGCAGGATTTTTTGAGCAAAGTCCTGCCTGAGTTTATGGGGTGCATGTACAGGACGTGCTTGTGAGAGGCAGATGCCGTGCCCCGGTGTCCTGGCAGGAGATGGCAGCGTGTCCCTCTCCCACCACCTTCGCCTTGGCTTCTGGGTTTAGAGCACTTTCATTCATGTCCTGCTGCAAACAACACTCAGCCCACGCCTTCCAGGGGGAAAAGAGTGGGAAATGTCAACAGCTTCACCTCTCTGGGTTTCTTAATGAATTATAGATGGAGCGTAGGCAAGAGACTAAATCGTTCTGACAACTGAGCGACTTTGAATGTGAGAAGCCAAACGCGACAGGACAGGAGAGACTGGTGGCGGCTGCGGGGATGGCGGCTCCCTGCCCTGGTCTGTCCGGCTGTGTGCAGCTAACGGGGGCACTGCCCAGGTGCTCCCCGTGCTGGTCTCTGAGCTTTGGTTACAGGGCTCCCTGGTGCACTGCTCAGTCTTCCCTTCGCCACCCCTCCTGCTCCCAGGGCCTTCAGTGATCCGCCGCTAAACTGCAAAACAAGTCAGGGAGATCAGACAGATGGGAAGATCCCCTCCACCCCAACAGCACAGACCTGGCAAGGAGAGGGGAGAGTGGGAAAAAAGGTTGGAATTTTTAAATTAGATTTTTTTTTGTTACAGTGGTAGCAATCCCCCAGAGAGCTGCATTAAACCAGAAAATGGGGAAGTACAAGATATGTGGATCCACCAACTGAGACGGGGGCTGAGAAGTATGAAACTAATGTCCCCTTATGGACATCCAGCTGCAAATGCTGTCATTCAACCACAAACCAGACCAGAAATCTGGGCTACAACAAACAGGCAACAGCAGAAAATGTCCTGCTGGTATGAGTAATACTTTCTCTATGAAGATAGCATCCTACTGGAGACCTGAGAAGGTCCTGTTACCTGTTATCTTCACTCTCCAGAAAATTCCCTCTGCAACTTCGGACCCAAGTTAGGCATCAGCAGGTACAAGTGCCTGTCTGGTACAAGTGCCAATATCTCCAAGTGCCCAAAGATTGAGCACATCCCTTGTATGTGACACCCTCAGGCCACCCTAAAAAAAAAAACACCTGAAGGCAGGCAATCCAAAACTCCTGCACCAACAAAGTTCACACCAAACTACACACTTGATTTAGAGAAGGGGGAGGACATGACGGATGCACTTTCCTCAATGCAGAACCATTTCCATGTCAGAACTGCTCTCTGCATGCATGGAAATACCATGGTGCTGGCAGGGAAATGCCATTCATGCTCCTGGAACAACCTTAGGTGTAGCACTATGCTGAACTGTGTTAAAATGAACTTAAAGCAGCCTTCCTTCACCCAAACAACCTTTCTTTAAACTTCTTGATTTTAAGTTGAAAGTGTTTTCTGACCTTTTCCACCATGTGGCCTAACTCAGCTTTAATGGCAGAGCAGCTGGAGGCAGCTTCTGAGTGTCTCCTTTCTGTAACTTGCCACACTTGGTGGATTCCTGACAGCATAATTCCTGATATGGCATTACACACATATTTTGTGACATCATCAGGGCTTCATTTGTTCTTGTGTGGGCAAAATACTCAGGCCAAACTTTTCATAAGTATCTCCTACTGCAAGTCGTGTTTTGGAGCCTGTCTGCAGAAGCTGGTGGGAGTCATGCTTTGAACATTAAGGTTGTGTTCATAGCAGTAAATGAATCATACCAGAGATAATTGTCTTGCAGAGTCCAAGCCCACACTCTTAAACTTTCTTATTCTCCACAGAATGGTGATTGTATCCAAATTATCTTCCAGGAGTGATACCTGACCAGAATTAACTCCTGAGTGGTGCATAGGATTGGTTTTGGGAGCCTTTTGACTGCAGCCAAAATTATACTTCAGACTGTTCTAACTTGGTAAAACCACATCTTTTGTGTCTCAGACTGGGCATCTGATAACAGTGGGTCCTTTGGACCTTAACCACCCTGTGTTAGAGCTACTTCTCTCAGTTCTGTTCTCACAGAACATGTCTGGTTTTCTACCCACTCCAGCTCCTCTTTCTCTCTCAGTTCCCAGTTCTGTTTGCTGCCTGGGGCAACCACCTCTGCTATAGGTGACGAAGTCCACATTAAGATATCGAAATAGCAGTAAGTTAGCATGAGAACCTAATAAAGTAAATACAAAGATGTTGAAATTTTATCAAAAAGAGAAATTTCAGATAATTCTCAGGCATTGCCACATTAAAATAGATAATACTATGGAACAACCAGAATACACAAACATGATCCTTCCTTTACACTGGTGTTAAGTGAGTAAGATCAATTGCAATTATATGCTTCTGGGGACAGTAGGTGACATGTTTGGACTGAGGTGCTGCCTGGCAGAACCTCTCCTAGCACCACAGGGTCTCTTGAGTCAAGATTGTGAAGTTTCTTCAAAGGCACTGTAAAAAAAGTTGTAAAACGTATTTGTGGTTAGTAGATTTGCTGGTTTTGCATCTGCAATGCCTTCTTTTGGCTTCTGTCTGGTTAAATGTAGATCCAGTACTGAACTACACGAACCTTAAAACCAAGATCACCTTTCTCACACAGTACCTACTGAATTTTGCTTTTGGGGTTCCTATGCACTAAATCAGGACAAATCCTTTCCTACAACAGGTTAAAGCTCTTCTGGGGCAGTTGTGTTTTCAGCTGCTTGGCTTGGCAGCACCCATTTAACAAGAACAGTTCAAGACAGACACATCTTATTGCAAGCAGTGAAGACCAGATGTGCACATAATTAAGGCCTGGTCCTGAAAGGCTGGTGCTGGAAGGAATTACTGACATGGACTGAGCTGCTCTTGCAGGCTGTCAGACAAGCCTTGCAGAGATTGTACACGCCATAAGCCTTCAGAATAGTTCATGTTTCTGCTTTGTGAAGCAGCAGAATAATGAGGTTCTGATCTAATTCCCCACTGTACCTACTTTTTCAGAAATCATAGCTGGTTTATCAAAGGATGTGTGTGCTCTATTATGCAAAAATAGATCTAAGACAAAACTGAACAGTCCCAAACCACCGGTCACTTTTAACCCCTTCTAAACCTTAACACAACCTAGCGAAAAACCAAGTGTCTCTGAACGCATCTATCTGGGGAATTGCAGAAAAATTTAAAAAGCCTCTTGCAGCAGTCAAGGCTGATCTACGCCACAATCTGCATTCATACTCCAAGCAACTCATTCATGCCTTGTCAAGCCAAGTCACCTCAAGGTTAACGTATTCATAGTTGACCTGACTTCTCCTGCCACTCTTTCCTTTCTATTCCTACTAGAATTTTAGCAAGTCTGCATGTGCCTGCAGTGCAGACAGCCTCTCTAGAAAGTGGAAAGAATCAGGAAAGTTGTATGACCAATTAAGTGTGTCAATTCAAAAGCTCGCTTCAAGGCAGTGGAATAGTTTCTCTTAAAAGGGTGAAGAATTTCAGAAAATAGGGAATGTCACTAGCAAGGTTTTCCAGCAGGCTGTAAAACTAGATTTTCAAAGGGAGGTGAACATAATTGCATGTGACCTTGATTATGTCCCCGTGAAACACAGTCAGCATCCCAGGGTTCATATACGTGCATAATTATTCACCTAACTTGTCACAGAGCTATCACATTTATTTCCCACATCCATGAGGTCTTTCTGTGCACAAATCACATGCTCACAAATCTCCACCAAAGGTAGCTTCCATTATAAATCACACCCTGAGCAAACAGAGTTTTAACCAATAACTCAGAGCTCACAAATTCATTCCACGGTGGCTAATAAGGTTCCCCCCATAACAGCAGTGCAAACCTCCCCAAGCACAAGCAGGGAGAAGGGGAGCGCTGAGGTCACCGCTCTCAAATGCAGAGCATTGGCTGGCCTTGGCCAGCTGCTGAGGAAGAAACCCATAATGAAGCCTCTGTGCAACAGCTCCTAGAAACAGCACCACATATTTTCCCCAGGCTTTAGCAGCCAAAAAATGACTGTCTCGAATGCGACAGCAGAAAAGCTTTATCTGCTGAGTGACCATGCCAAAGATTACAGCTTAATTGTAGCATTATTGTGTTCTTTCCCACACCCCCACAATACCCCATATTGCTTTCTGGCTGTAGTGAGGTAATTAGACCATGATTACTGCATACTTTAGAGCATATAGAAATGAAAGCTGTCTTTGTGAAGTGTTTTCCAGCTCTGACACAACTACTCCTGATAGCTTTGTTTTTCCTGGAACTAGATGCTCTTTCATATTAAACAAGGCCTGTTTATAATTGCACTTTGCTGTTTATGTAATTCTATGATGCCAAGTCCTCTTTCAGTTTTTGCAGTGCAACCACATTTCAAGCAACCCTTTTGCAAACTCAGGTAACAATAATGCAAACTGAGAAATTCCCCCTAGCCTGGGAAGTAGGTACACACAGAGACTGCTTCAGTCATCTGACCTAAAAGACCTCTAAAATCCTTGGCAATTGTACTTGTTCTCAAACTGGTGTTTGAATCAGGCCCATGAAACACAACAAATAGATGGTACTTTTCCAGAGGCGACTTCCAATTTCCAAAGGACCCAGACCTTATAAAATTATAAAAGATTGCAAAATATGCTGCAGCAAAAAAAAATTGCTCTGATTGTCCCCAGTGAAATATTTACTTTTTTTTTTCTACAAAGTATATTCTGCTTAGAATGAGATTCCACTTCTGTATGCTTACATCTCTAAAACCAGGCTTTATTCACTCAGATGCTATCTACAGGGTCCCAGCTGAGAGATCTCACCTCTGTTCCCATCACAGGAGAAGACTAAATGAGTTCCACTAATACTGAACTTTTAGATTGCTCAAATTTTACTACTTCTAGTGAGAACAACTCTACCTAAAATGACAAATGTAAAAAATGTCTTGTATCCAACTTTCAGGGTACTACAGCCTTTTAATGTGCCTTGAGTGAAATGTCCCCTCCAAAATGAAGTACATGAAAATCATCCCAATTTTGAAAAAATTTAATCAAAATAATTTTAAATGTAAACAGCCCAGATTACTGAGAGCCAATGCTACCATATAATCTATGGATATAAATGTCTGGAGAGCAGGAGTGTTCCAGAGAAGCTAAGTGATGGTCCTTGGAGGTAGAATACAAATTAAATCAGAAGGGCCTGTTATATTTAAGATTAAGTAATCTTGAAAAGAAAGGAGTTAGTGAGAATTGAGTGATATCCCACAGCAAGAAAAGGCAGCAGTCATTTAACTTGATGGCAGATCAATTTGAAGAAAACAGTGTCCACCTTACAATGTGCTTTGTAAGGGTGAAGACCTGTTTCAAGCCCAAATTTCTCACTTCACTTTAACTGATTCAGTAAAATTATTTTTAACTTTTTAGCATTTGTATCTCATTAGGAATGTCAGCTTTTCTTAAATACTTGGTGCATATATGCAGAGCCTTCTTCATTGCTGGAGACAGTCCCTGTCTTGAAGAGTTTACTTTTTGTTGAGATAAGACCAAGACAGCACATGAGAGAATAGCTGTGTAAATAACTTCCTTTTCATGAAAAAATGTCCAAGATAAAAAAAAGATCTGGTGGTTTTTGAAGATCTGCTCAAACTTATCCAGATACTTGGTGTCTTCACCAAGTGCCATATCTACATGACCTTCCTTTTCTCCTTCAAATTGGAAACACACGCATGTGTTCCTTGAGGGAAGGTGCCACCTTAACTTGAAACATGTAAAAATAATCGAAACTGGCTGCCTGTATGCTCTGTATGCTGCAGTAGAACCTAACTTCTGCCTGTGGAGAGAGGGGTACCTTCAAAATTAGCTGTGAAGGTCATACCTCATCTCCTCTGACAAACCAGTGAACTTTCAGACACCCAGAATTTGGAGAGGAGATACCTATAAATCACGGACAAAAGCAGGGGAGGTTAATGTGTGCTGACCCACTGGGCAGGGCCTCAGATGCACTCCTCTGAGCTGGCCTCCTGGGCTGACCCATCAGTCCAGACAATGTGGATAACTAAGCCTTGGGCAGCGAGAGCAGCACTGACAGACCACGCCTTGTCACAGACTCACGTTGGGGCACCATTTCATTCTCTCTGAGACCAGCATAATGACATAATTCTGCCCTTTCAATTGGAAGCAGAGCTGGGGTAAATAAAAACACCGCTTGCTTATGACAGTCCAGCACATCCTCACCTCCCCACAGGCAGCGTTCTGCTTGGCAGCAGCATGGAGTAGGGAGGCAAAATAAACCCAACTATGTCCTGTCCCCCACACCAATATTGTGACACATGGTGCATTTTATCCACCTTCCCTCCTGCTCTGGAGAGGGAAATATAAAACCCTGGTCTTGATCCCAACAGACCGAGGCAACAGAAACTGATCACGAGTCCTTCAGGAGTGATCTACGAGCTGGGTACTGCCCCTCCCCAACACATCCAAACCCCTTACTCCCTCATCCTGACACACAGCAAATACAATTATAAGATCTAATCAACTGCAACTAATGTAATTCTGAAAGTCGTCACAGCTAATGAAAACCAGGTCTTCCCCTTCTCAATTTAATTGAGATGTTTGGTTCATGCACCATGGAAAAGAAACCCTCCATAAAGCTATGTATGAGTATTGCATTTACATATCCACTCTGTCGCAGTATTGAGCTCTTCCTCCTGACTGTTGGATATTTCATGGTAGGAAACTATCTGTGAAGGAAAATGGACTTTCTCACATTGTTTCAAGGGAAATCCCCAGTCTGAATGTCATCTACTAACTACCACTTTGTAGTCTGAACTTTATATAAACAGAACATTTCCTTCACATGAATAAATCATGGTCCCTAGTAAAAATACCCTCCTCTTGCATTTAAGCAAGAATCAGAAGACAGAATTTGGCCTACAGCTTCTAAAGACAAAATTTTTGAATAACAAATGACTAAAAAAAAACTCCTTTCCCCCCTTTCCTCCAGTCTTTCTTCATACGGCCTGTTGGCATCAGTTCTTCTGCAGTTTAAGCATCACTAACGCTTTAGACTTCCCCTGCCTCTGTGCTTTCCCATGTTACTATCATTAGCATTAATTTTCAGGAAGCTCTGCAATATGGGTAGTGCTGCAGAAAGAAGGATATATACATTGTGCCTCCTGCAAAAAGTTTTGCTACTACTTTTGAGTTGCCAAAACATGATGACAGAAAAGCAATGGCTGAGAGGCAGGATAAGGAGAGCATCGCATCACTTCATGCAATCAATTAGCAGCTGGGCTTTGCTTCTTCCACATTTCTCTGCTGTGCTGACCCGAATCATTACTTTTTCCTTACAGGACGTGGTGTTGTTAAGGTTTTGAAAGAGAAGAATAAGACTGAGATTTGATGGAAGCTTCTCAGGATAGAGGGTAACTGCTCTCCAGGGACAGCAGAGACAGTCAAGACAGACCAGGTAAAAACAGGTCTTTCACTGGTGATGTATGAGGGAAGAGCAGATAGCAAGCTCAGATATCAAGCATCAGTATGACTGATGGGCAGTAACCATGTCTTATTCCCACAAGAGCTAAGAAGAGTCTTCCAGCTGTGTAGACGTGACCACAGCAGGCACGTGCACATGCACATGCACCAGAGGCCTGGGTCCACATCCACATGCACATTGACCAAAAAGTCAGCTCCTGCCTCCACTCCTACATGGCCAGGAAGCCTCCACCTCTGTCATCTTGCCTCCTCTTGGCACCTTCACCCACCCTCTGCAACCCATGGAGCCCTGTTCTTCCTTCCGTGACTGCCTCCTCCTCCTCCTGTCCAGAGGCCACGCTGGTGTTGCTGCAGTGCCACAGCTCCATGAGCTGCCATCAGTTCCACACTTGCCTTGAGGCTTGGTGCTTCTAGAAGAGAGCACTGCCACCCTGGCAGAGTATTTCGCCCCCTGGGCAACCTTTTTGGTTTAACAGTTCTTCCCCTCTGAATCATTTTTCTGTAATAATGTACCAATGAAACATACCCACAAACTCCTTATAAAACTACCAGTACTGATAACAACATATATTGATTACTTTGGTTATGGCCAGGATAAGGATGCCCAAGTGGTGGAAAAAGACATGGCATGTCAGAAGTACAAAGAGCAGACACAGAGAAATACATGAAAACACTCTCTCAGAAAGAGAATGAAAAGGTAGGAATTTCGCAATAGAAGTGCTTACCTAAAATGTGATAAATAACCTTAAGCAGTATAACAGACACAAACATATAACAAAGAGAAGTCAGGTCAAGAACATACACAGCTACAATACACCCCATCCAGTAATTTCAACAGTAATTTCTTTTACAATTTACCATTACATCACTGTTCTAACATCCTGTTCAGGTCTGATGTCCCTCTACCAAGCCGTCTGGATTTCATCTGCTTTATTCTTTGAGAAACGCACAATGCACAAGAAGAACAGGCCTCTTGTAATACTGCCTGAACATGGCTCATTTTAAAGGATAACCTCATGCTATATGGTGAAAAACCTTTTTCATCACTTAGGGATACAATTTTATTGCAAAGCAATCTGATTCTGCAGAAGGAAACAGTTTTCAGAGAAACCATTCATAAGTCAAGAGAGTGACCATTAGTAATTGAAAGTTGAAACATTTACAGGTTGATTTGATGACAGTGATAGTAAATTAATTTTTCCTTTTGTTGAAGAATTTTCTCGACTACAACAAAAACTTGGCAAACTGCCTGAAGAGCAAAGGTCACCCAGCTCTGCATTTACTGAGATTCCATATCAAATTGATGTGCTACTTTCAGAAAAACAACTGTGTCATCCTTCCAGAGAGTCCTTTTTGAATTTTGAGCTGACTTGAAACATATGATTGCAGACCTTATTTTGGGGCATCTGCTAAACTGCTTGCTTTGCTATGTATTTCCATGAGTTATTCAACCAACAGGAGAACTGCAAGACTTAGTTCATCTGGAAGAAAGCAAAAACAACAGAAAGACTCATCAACATTACCCCAGTTTCACAAGTATAAAAATAGCAGAAGGGTGCTAACAGATATTATGTGGGTAAGAATGAGAACGAGATTGCCGTTGGAGAATTTATTCTTAGAAAATCCTTCATTTTGGAATTGTTACAGACATGCACTGACCCAAATAGATCATGGCTCTTATCACTCCCTAGTGCATGCAAACAGATAAAATGCTGACATGCATCAAAAAGGTTTGGGGCAAAAAAAGGCAAGCACAATCTGCACGGAAACTGCCAAAAAAAGAAAAGCACAGCAGCTGGTACACAACTGCTAATAGGCAAAGATAGCACTGCTGGCAAACACAGGTGAAGTGAAGGAAAGGAAAAGGCAAAATGATGTTGGGAAATTATGTCAGCCCAAAGAGATGGAGAAAACAAGCCAGTTACCAGAGGGTACCTACTGCTGTCTCAGAAGAACAGTCATTTGAGCCATTTCAGGATACACAATTTATTCCACTGTGCTGGTGCTGCCCAGTGATCAAGCCTCAGGGCCACTGATGTCCCTGTGGTGCAGCTTTGTGGCTTGTCTTGATTGCCCAGTGGCCGTTTTGTGGCTATGCAGATAAGGCAGGAGGACTGGAGACCACAGATCAGATCCACAGTGTGTCTCACCAGCTGATTTACAGAGCACAGCACAGCAATAACAGGGGCAGAACTACAGGTTTCTCTCCTTGCTTCCTCAGCCCTTCCATACTTTTTTTCATTTTCTACCAACAAAGTCCCAGGCAGCACTGCAGCTCCGTGAGATGTCACACTTGTGACAGGATGTGTGGGAGTCAGCCACCCATCATGAGGTGTGTGAGATGCCCAAGCCTGTCTGGGTGTGAGGGACGACGCATCTGAGCCTCCTGTGTTTCCAGGGGTACCAGGCAGTGGAGCCTCATGAAGGATGCAGCTGACCAACCCAGGGGGATGCCCTTTAGTTGCCTAAACACTGGCAGCTAGAACCTCCTGAATTGCCTGAGGCCATCCAAGATATCTGGATGTTTATGCAGATATGTCCACAGAGATGAACAACTTGATGCATGAACTGCAGGAGATTTGTGCCCTTTTGGAGTGGCAGATGGAGGCCAAAGGGCACAGTCTATAATATTTCAAACACCATTCAATGCCCTCTCTTTAGGCAGATGAAACCTGCACCTGGATGTGGTCAGCAGACATGGCACAGGACCAGCTCTCATTCTTCTCAAAGACCTATTAGAAACTACGAAAAATGTACCAGGGTACCTCAAACAGCACCAGGTGCTTCTGCACGAGCAGCTGAAGGGGCTCTGATTACCACTGACTGCAATGGGGCCTGAAGGTGCCTTGCAGCTACTCGCCTAAATTAAGGAGTTTTCATTTGCACTTGAATCTCACACCAGTAACACCACGCTTTGCTGTTACACGGGTACAAACATCTTCCTCTCAAATAATTTACACAAGGCTGAATGTTCTTAGCACTAAATCCTTCACAGAAAGCTATAATGATTTATGCAGGGATCAAATTTAGTTTAATATCAAAAAACCACTTTTCTCCAAGTAGAACAATGCCAGAGCATCATGCTCCTCCCAGCTGGCAGGACAAAAAATTCATGTCCAGACTTTCAGAAATGTTCATTATCACAGACCCTCTAATGTTCAATTATCTGATGGTACTTAGGACTCCGGGTAGAGAAGAAAAGAAGCAAATAAAACAACACAAATCCAGTCATCATATGAATATTTAAGACCCTTCTGCTGGAGCATCAATGTGCAGGCTCATATCAACATTGTGTTAAATGTCCCTATGCAGTTACAGAACACATGTATAAGCATAAAATTAGCAAACAGCTATCAAAAGACCTCTACTCAGAAAAAAATCTTTTCCCTTTATGAACATTTTTAAACAAAGTGTTCTTTTCCCTGTAATTTTTCCCATTAAAATTTTATGTTACTGCAAAGAGATAGCATGCAGGGAACTTCTGGCCCAATTGTGTTCCCAATTGTACTCGTATAGTAACTGGAGGCAGAATTTTGTTCTCTCTGTAGAATTATGTGTAACTGTAGATTTCATTTTATTTAATGCACCATTAACATACAGACATAGAGACGCAAATATTAAAACTAAATTACAACAAACATTTGTCCAATTAGTTTACATAAAAGTAAAATAAATAATAAAGCCTCTCACTACCCAGTTAAAGAGACCAGCAACATTTATAAAGCTACAAGAAAATGCAGATACCTTAAGAAAAATAAAAAAATATTTGCTGCAACAGAAATTCCAGGAATTAAAAAAAAAAATAAGTCAAGTCATGGATTTCTTTTGTATTCAAGCTATTCTTGCTTTGTCTTTAATACTGGTGTGCTGTTAATAATAAAATAGCTAAGTGTCCTGCAGTTAGTGCTGAGGACTAGTCACTATTTTCTGAAAGTAAGTTGCAACTGAACATGTCAGCCTTAAAAGTAAATCTGCTGAGATCGAGTCTCTTCCCAGAGTAAATCTATTACACTTCAGTAAATAGATGAGATATAAATAAAGTAGGAACTCTGCAGAGTGTAAAACAGGCATTGCCACTGTATTAGCAGGCTCATGGCAATGTTACTTAGCAGTATTTATTTTAAAGTCTCAGCAGGCTTGTCCTGCTGAATGTTTTGTATAAAACCATCTGCTGAACAGACAGAATCGATCTCTGAGTGTGTCCTGCTTGGTTTGTAAATTTACCTACTGTGACTAAGTACATAACTCATTACTGAAAACAGTCAGACCTGGTCTTTCCTGAGGGTAAACTAATGTTTCTCATCATCCTTAAAATAACACGCAACATGAGATAAGGAATAAGTAAGGCATTTAAATAAGAGCTGTTATTTGACAGACTCACTCCTGTGGCCTGAATCAACATGCAAACATGGACTCCCAATCATGTTCACAAGATAATTATAATTCATAATTGGCACTTTAAAGCGTTTTCTCAGAGATGTGCAAATATTGACTAATTAGCCACACCAGAATCCTGCGGGGTAGGCAAGCAGGTACACTAACTCCCCTTTTCTCTGAGCAAATTGCTGAGGAATAAAACCCCAACCCTCACCTGATGCAGGGGATGAGGAGGTGGGGAGGTTTCCAGCCCCCTTCCCCTCGCCCAGCCCACACTGCTCCCACCATTGACCATTGACCACTGCTCCCACCATTCTAGAGAGAGGATGAGATAAGCTCTACAGTAGCAGAGCTCTGGAAATAGGGGACAAACCAGTTCATTAGCTAAAATTCTGTTAAGCAAAAGGTCTAGATATTCAAATGTCAAAATGAAGCCTGAGGATTTGAAACAAGTACATGCAGTATTTACACGAGGATGGCAGCCTCTTCTGCCAAGGAACACTCAAACAATGATGTACTGCACAATTATGGCTTATTCCTGGGAACAAAACACTACACTGGTACTTGCAGCTAAATAGTAGAATGGATGGAGTAAGATATTCCCTTACTTAAAATCCAGAGAAATCTTGTCATTCACTATGTGCCCAAAATTAGGGGTGAAGAAAGTGTGGTGTCCTGTTAGAGCCTTCAAGAGGCTCTACCTTCACCATACAATAAAATAGGTAAGGCAAGAAGTGTCTTCAAGATGGGTCTGAAAATGGACTGAAGATCCTTGGAGGCCTGTGGAAGAAAGGGACAGGCGCTCCGGAAGATTTCGGGATGTATGGAGAGGGACAGTTAAACCCTTCCCCCTCATCCCTCTCTCTCTGGGCTGATAAGCCATCACCCAAGGCATGCAGCCTCACCCCCCCTGCTTTCCCCTGGTAATTTTCCACTCCTTATCGAGACCCAGGGTCTTACCACCCCCTTTTCTGACGTGGTGGGACCCTTAGCTATATAACCGACCATGTAAAGATAATAAAGTCCTTTTGATTCATCCACCACATTGGTGTCAGTGTGTCGGAGGCCCGGTGGCCCGGAGTAGGCCGGACCATCGTGATTCCGTTTTCAGAACCAGGTCGCCTAGCCTTCCAAATAGAAAGGCTACAGAGGCCACAGCATCTAGAAAGTCAAATACACCACCGAACACATCTTCCATTAAATTCAGCTCTTTAATTAAACTGCCTGTAGGAAAGCAACAATTAGTCATTAGTGTCTTGGGTTTTCTGGTTTAAACCAGCAAACACTAACAATGGCTTTATTCCAGAGCTTTGTTATGATTTACCACATTCAGAGGACAAACAGGTCTTTTCCAAATCACTGTATTATTACAAGCTTACAGTGTACACAAGATACGCAACACGATCCGTTTTTATTTGGTCTAATCCTGCTTTGCCTATTGAAGTAATTGCTTATATGTTGTGTCTAATTTCAGCTACAGTCTCTTTATGGCAAAGATTGTGTCCCCTTTTGTAAAGCTTTGTTCACAGTTATAATGGTGTATAAATTAAATAAAGAACGAGAAATTATGAACTGTGGGAATTTATTCTGCATTTATTAGGAATTCACAAGTGAGGATTTACATATTCTTAAAATGGATTTTTTTTAAAGATCTACCAGAGATCTCATTCTTTCCTCTGTTTTAGAACTTGGGAGATACCTTTCAACTCCAGCAACTATTTAAGTAAAAATAGTAACAAGAAAAATTAAGTTAGTGTGGTGACTGGTTGAATAATAAATAAATCCAGGGTTATTCCACTCTGAAGCTCATTCTTCAGCCTGGTTCATGTATAACTGCTTCTGAGACAAGCAGGCTTTCATCCATGGTAAAGAGCATTAAGATGATGGTATTTTAACTACTGCATTAATATCTACTCTGAGCAAGGTTAGACAAAACAAATAGTAGTAAGAGAATAGAACTGGATGCCTTGGTGAGCAAAGTCCATCTAAAAGTGCCCAAACTGGAGGAGTACAGATTAGGTGGCTTGGGCTGCAATATGATAAAAAAGGCTTCTGTGCTCAGAAGGTTTGAAGAATCATGAAACAGTCCAACAAAAATTAATATTTTATACATTTGGCATGCCTGGCCACTCATCCCACATGAATCCCCGTATGCTGGAGCAGCAACTGGGGGATCATGGCCACAGCAAGAAACATACTGTCAGCAGTAACAAGCCAGTCATAAGCCAAAGCAAGCCTATCCTAAAGCTCTGTATGCTATACCTTTTTTTTTGTGCACTCTTTTTTCCTTTGCAGGAGGAAGAGAAGGGGAGAAAAAGCAACAATTTTTATCACAATAAAGAAATACGTTCATGCAAACAAGATTCAGCCTGCCCTAAGGATTTGATGGGCAGCTCAGAGGACCTCAGGGGTCTGCTGGGCTCTCACACCTTGACCTGGCAAGTTAGTGGAAACACTGGGTGACTTCGGTCTGTAAGAATAAAAGACAAACACTGAATGCGTCCCTCTTCCCAGGTACACCAGTGTACACCTACAATAGGTAAAACACAGCAATAATGGTAAAATAAGTTGGCTGTGTTATTAGAAATGTGAATGGTCCTTGCTGGCTTTCTGCCCTTAGAGACCTGCAACTTCACAAGCATGTCAGGTAGAGGGGTCAGGTCCCCACAGCCTGAGTGTGTAATTACAGATGGCCATTCCCCATCCTTCAAGATGCCAACCCAAACTCATCAAATGCATAATTTTTCTCATTTTTCTTTTTGGTTAACAGAACTAAAACCTGTAAAGGGAATAGCATGTGAAGCCAACTCAGTACACCAAGGCGGAAAATGCCCTGATTTGCACAGAGTTAATAACATGCCCTAAAATGGCCATTCACCCTCAAAAGGCATTAGCATGTAATAGCAGCTGCTTATCCTCTGAGTGCAGATGAATATTGGAAAGAGGTGCTGAGAGGCTTTGTCCTAGAATTACATGTCACTAGTTTAAACATGATGTGTGGAAATTATTTTAATTGCCCATATTAGTCTAGGGCTGAAATGGTCTTGTATTGATAGGAGTGGTGCAAATGTCTTTCTCTGGTCAGGATGTTGTTTGAGAAGACCACATACATACCTGAATGACTAGAAAGCCTCACCACAAAATAAAACTAAAAAAAAAAACACCCCAATAAAGTAGCTTTGAAAAATATTAGCTAGCAATGATAGTTTTTGACTGTAAGTCTTACATATAAAGATCGGATTTCTTGCAAGTATGAGCACGGCAAGAGCAAGAACTGTTATTTTTGAGATAAATGTCACAGTTCAAATGTCACAGACTATATTACAGGCATTCACAATTGGCTCTGAGATTTAGAAAGAAGAAAAAAAAAGAGACTTACATTGCTGTATGAAGGTTGGCGATGATCACAGTGCTAATGACCATGAGAGAAATACAAGATTTTTTTTTTTTAAGCATCATTATCTAGTGGCCTTGAGTGCTAATCAAAACAAGGACTATAATGCCTGCTTTAATGGGGTTTCTCTCAGTAATACTCCTAAATGGAATAAACGACATTAAAACCAGACAAGCTACAAAGGGAGATAAATGGCAAAACAATACACTGAAAACTTAAAGATTCTTTTAATCTACTATTAACTGAGTTACCATCCATGACATTCACAGTTAACTGTGGTTTTATAATCTGTTTGCTGAATTGTACAACTAAAATAGAAATGTTGCTGTCCTTTTGTTTAAAACAACAGACTAAGTAAGGCCCAAATTAACCCCCAAAATGGCTGGGCAGACTGTACTAGAACAGGCTATCTACTTTCTTCTTTAAAATTAAGGAAAGCAGCTCCTCTAGAATTTTTTTCTCAAAGTAGAGGGAATCTTACCCCATAAGCTGAGCCTCTGTGCACCAAAAGAAGGATGCCCCAGGAAGACAAAGGACCCCACACACTCCCTCACCAACCACTGCCATCACCCACAGTTCCAGTGCTGCAGGGACAGACACAACTGATGTGCACAGACTTTGGATCACCCTCCTAATGTTTACAGGAAGAGGCACTGAATGCCAGGAAGATGAATTCATCACCATCCTCCTCCTTGTTCCTTTGACCTTGCTCATTTCTCCCCTTCATATTCTGACCCAATGCACAGACATGCTGAATTTCTTCAACTTGATACCTCAGCAGATCAGTTACATTTGAATCCCTCAAAAGCAAGTAAATAGGCTTTCTGGTGTATCTATTTTGCTGTATTTCTCACCTTGCAATGGGAGGGTCTGCAGCAGCTGAGGGGGGAATGCAGACTATAGCATGTTGGGAGATCCTTCAGGAAGAGGTGATAAAATGACAGCCAAGGTATAGAGGTAGTGACACTTTTATGGTCACTTAGGTGCAAGATGGAAATATTTCCAGGGGTCCAGTCTTAGAAGGATGGATTAGCTCTTTTTTCACAAGAGTACTCTTTGTGTACTCAAAATGCAGGATCATGCAACTTATCTTGAAGAAATTTTCAATAAAGATCTTTACAAACTGAAGCTGTAGCTTAGGGAACATAAAATTCATTCTGTAATTAATGAGTTCCCCCCAGTATTATAGAGAAAAAAATTCCTATGGTTTTATTGCTTTTGTAAAATGGCTGTTCTTCTGCTCCGAAGGGACTGCAAAAGGTCAGAGGTGTTGAATATACATGATTTATAAAGTGCTCTGGGATGAGATGTGCCATGTAAATATAAAATATTATTAGAGCATACTGTCTTCAATTCACATACACTGAAATGGAATTGGCTGTGCTACAGGAGGAAAAATAAGAAACCAAGTCAGTCTGATGACAGTGGGTTGTCCAAGGCTACTGACAGTCCAAACAACACAAGTGTAAATTCATTTCACAGACAGATTTACCTGACGCTGAAAGTTATTGCTGTTCATCTGAAACTGGTGAGAAGTAGATAGGAATGTGAAGACTGTGTTACACAGAAACAACTGAACAGGCAAAGATCATGGACTGCTCTGTACCGTGATGAAAAAGTGGCTTCTGACAGAGCTGTAGGCACAGGAGCAGCCCATGTAGCCTGTCCACCTTCTGGAGAAACTCTGCCTTACACAAGTCTGTTCTCAAGTGTATGCCAAAGATGCTTGGGATGCCATGGTCCTCATGTGCTTTATAAAGTCACATTCAGATGGCACTTTCAGCCTCAAAATATGCATCCTATTTACCCCGGCTTTGACAGAGGCTTCCAAGTTTCCCTTGCAGATTTGAACTTTGAGATTTGTTCACTTCCAGCTATATCCAAAGAGGCTTCCTAAAAAAGTACCTCAGAGAACTGAGCTAAAATGAGCTGAACTGAACTAGCAGTCCCATTCCCTCTCAGGGAAGCACAAATTATGCTTTCAACCCACTTTTTGGGATTGATCCAATTTCTCTCTTTCTTCTGTCCACAATGGTTTATATTTTAACACTGCAATGAATAATCAGTTTGAAGTAGATTTCAAAATATTTTAACAGCTGGGGCAATGACATTCTTACTCGACTTTACTGTAAATGGAAAAACTCCCATTCCCACTCTCAAAGACGGAGATTGCAGATCATATTCTGAATTCTTTTCAAAACCTTGGCCAGAAGATATCACCAGCACAGTCTGTCCCTCTTCACATTACTATTCCCACTCTCACAGATTCTTTTATCTAATTCCCTTCCACCCTGAAGTTTACACTCTCCTTTCAGAAATTTTTCAATTGCACTTCCCTTCTCTTAAATTCCCTCTCTCTAATCAGCTTTCAAATAATGTGACTTTATTTTAGAAAAATGATGCTGTGAATTCAGCACTACACAGCAATCTGTTCCTACCTTTTTCCCTGTGCTAAAACAGAGAATCTAATTTCAGATCCTTTTTTTTTTTAAGAAAAAAAAGGCACAACACAGCACTTTAACAAAAGTATATGAGCTTCCTGCTTGTAAAGGAAAAAAATGAACTTCATATTTTGACTGTATTCATGCTTTCCCATGAAAATTGATACATCTGTCTGGGAGATAAAGGAGATTTGGATTATCTGTATTCAAGAGAATAACTACATGAAGTTATTGCATAAAATGATTAGATTTTCTAGCAACACAAGTTTGATCCTGTGATAATGTTAAAGGTATTCTCATCTATGCAAAACACTTCTCATCCACACAAGAGGACCTCTTAATTTCCTCTGTACTGAAAAAAATGCCATTGTGTTTTCTCTTCACTGATGACGTTTAATATTTGGCTTCTTTCACTTTCTTTAGAGAATTTAATAGATTTGCTCATTTGGATATAGCTAAATAGCTATAGTAGTGGCAGACATTGACATTCTTAAGGCTACACTCTACATGATTAATCTTTGCTCCAGCTGAGGGCGTTTATCATCCAGGGGCTACTCTTCCCATTTGTCTTTCCCTGTGTTTTCAGTTCTCCTTTCCTATCAAGGAGCACAACAAAAATCATTATGGGTTTTTAACCTAGGGAATGACATTTTTAGCTCTGAGGCCTATGTGTAAATGTAAATTTCCAGCTGTTAGAATAAAGAAATAGCAAATGTGAGGCAGATGTTAATATATTATCCATTGTTGGTAATACAAGCAAAAATCAACTTGAAAAAATCCCCCAGCTATTCCAGTAATGAAAGCTTACTCACTTGGGCATTCACATATACCTGTGCCTGCAGAAATAAGATCTAACTTGTTTCTTGCAACCCATGGAGTCTAGACAAATCCTCTGTGTCGTTTCTTCCTCTTCTGATTTAACAATCCATGGGCTAGAACATATAGCTAATGAAATCATCTCCAGATGTTTCTTCTGCTTAGCAATCTGATGAATGCCCAAAGACCATTTACTGCGTGGTGATGTGGAATCTGAAGGATTCTGGATTCTATGCTATAGCACTGTTTTTCAGAACCACATTCAGTACCAAAACTTAAGCTACATGTTTGGTTTCTACACCACTTGAACATTGAACACGAGTCGTCACACATTTATGAAGCCAGTTTAGGCAGAGCTAATGAGCCACTGCTCTGAGCTCCCTAAGAACTCTGCTTTCCTTTGAATCCACCAACTGAAAAAACCACAGCACATCTGTAGATGAAGTAAGATGCTTCTTGCTCTATCTAGTATCCTTGTTGCTTCTACCATCTTCTAACCCTTGGAAACTTCTGAATTAATTGACACAGTGAGTGTAAGTCACAGTCAGTGGTGGGAAGGAGCACAGATATTCAGAACATACTTTTAAGTTTAGGTTTCCCTCCAGAGAGTCTCCAGCCTCTGTTTAGTTCTTACCTTAGCACATCTCTCATCATCTTATCTCTCTCATCTCAGATCATCCTTCCCATAGACCTCGGATCCCAGTGAATCCTAAAAAGTCCTTCATTCTACCATTAATACAGCAGCAACTTCCAAATGCCTTGTGTCAGGCACATTTGTGTTTGCAATTCCTTTCACACTAGGCAATTCATTAAGGGCTCTGTTTTGATTACCAAAATGTGTGAACACAATTTTGTATCTCATCTATACAGGGTCACTCTTATGTCAGCTTGTTTCTGACTGTGACAGTCTTTTCCCATCCTAAAGGCAAAACAGTGTTTACATTTGGTTAGTTAAAATATTTACATTACACATTCAAATGATGTATTTTCCCAGTGACAGGGCTCTCTGTGGTATTTCCTCCTGTACCTACTATGCAGCAGAAATGATTAAGATGAGTATTCTGGGTGTCTCTGTACAAGCAGATTAAGGAAACACGCAGCACAGCTATACCATACTAACACAGCTGGACTGTGTAATAGGCATGCAGGCTGCATGGACTGCCTAGCACTGTGTGAAAGTCTGTCTTTTAGGACCCCAAATCAGAAGAGTTCCATGTTTTCTAGTCACTGTATTTAAAATAGATTCTTCATTTATTGACAATTTATTTGGTCACTGAGTGTGTGAGTGCAGATATAGGCCCTGGGAGAGGAGGTAAGAATGGTGCTGTTTGCTGATCACCAGTCTGCCTACAGACAAAAGCCCTGAGGGCACCATGTCTGCAGGGGGGCAGAGATGAGCGGGGCTGCTACCCACACAGAGAAGAGTGCCGAAGGAAAGGTGACATTAAAGCTGGCACGTGAAGGACACAAAATTACGGTATTTCTGGGAATCAAAAAACACAATGGACGCTCCTGTTTTAATGTAACACTACCAAGTTGAATGAAACACTGGGAGAGATGCTGCTCCAAGAGCTCCTCCAGACACACAGCATGAGCCTTTCCCCATAGGGACAGTTTGAGGCTTGCAGGAGAGAAACTGAAATTCAACCTCATTTAAGACTATCATCATCTACACAGTAAACAGTTGGTTTGCTCATGTGTTTGTTACTACCAAACAACAAAGCACCACCATGTGCAGGTCTCTCTGAGAAGAAATCAGATACAGAGTATAACAACTTCTCACACAGAAACTCTGTAGCAGTGCAGAATTGAGATTTTTAAAACCTCTGCTCTCAGTGGGTGTATTCCTTACCTTATAACATCACCCACGCAGGTCTTCATAAAGGCTCTCCCAGTGAGGAAGCAAAAGCTTCTGGGCTGAAAAAAAGATGAAATGCTGGTTAAGACATTAACTCAACCCCCTAACTGTGCTTATATCCATCGCAAGCTCTGCTGCATCTTTTTGTTCACAGAAACATATACAGCAGACTGAAGTCGCCTTCGCAAGCAAAAACAATTTATTTTAAATCGACCCTGCCCACTTAGTGTCATATGCTCTGGAGGAAATGGGTTATAAAAGTCTCTGTATAAATGAAGCACGCAGCATCTAGCAAACAAACATTATGCAGGATTATTTTATGTGTGGGAGACATAGTTACTCTTCTTTTTTTAAACAGCAAATGAAACTTTGTTTGCCAGCTAAAAGATAGGAGCTAAAGAAAAGTATCAGGCTCTCCACCAGTATCAGGTAGTGTATTCACAATAATAAATAACCAATTGTGATTTAGCCTAAAACACATTTATCCACACATTTTTATTTCCTGTACCTTTAGTAAAGCATCCACTGAAAAACTGTTGGAAATTGCAACGTCCTTAATTATTCTGGTTTCATTTTTCTGCTTATGCAGACAAGCTCTGATTTGGGATTTCCACACTTGCTTGTCCCCAACAAGCACAAGAAAATCATTGAAAGACATAGGGTTTAATATAGGGTCTCACTTCTTTCTCTCAGGGAGATAATGACCAGGTGTCTCTCATTCAATAGGTTAAAACTATTAGGTAGGTTTAAATATGCTTATTATTACTTTAAAATGTCTTTCCCTACTGTAGCAGGTGTTGCCTGGAATTTGTCTCCCTGATGGGAAGGGCACCATTGAAATGGTGATGTCCAAACAGCAGGATGTGGAATCCAGCATCATCCCAGCATGCTGCCCTACCGAGGGGACTGAGGAGCGGGGACCTGGCTCCCCAGCACTGGAAACCCCAGCTTCCCTTCCCTCAGCGAAAAGAGGTGTGGGGAAAGCCTGCCTGGAGGAAGCCAACAGACCCATTGCCTGCCCACCTGGTGCCTGAGCCAGCCCCGCTGCTGAGCAGCCTGCGGGGCGTGTAGGGGTTAGTGGGGCGGACACTCCTGCAGAAAGGGGATGCCACAAATCCCTGGCTGAGCACCAGGATAAACGCAGATACTGCATTTTGAGCCAGCAGCTAGCAGCCTCATGGTTTTAATTCAGCACTTTGAAACGTGATTTCCTTTGGCCATCCTCAAGATACACAGTTTGCAGCTCCCAGCCTTTGGCTGGCCAGCTCACAAAGCCCCGCCAGTTTTGGCAGAGGAACGTTCAGCATGATGGGCAGCGGCTGCCGCTGTCACTAGCAGGATGTTTTCTGGAGTTTCTCCTACAAGGCAATGTGTTTATTCTTTGAAACAGTTGCTCCCTAAAGATTAAAACTGAACAGGAGCACAAAAGCAGTGTGTGTCCTCTGAGGCTGCTACGTGCCATTGGGCAAAGAGGAGGTACAAGCTGTGTTCTCCTAAATTAAATGCAACAAACGGTGCTGCACTGGCAGAACAGAGCAAAGTTCTTCAGTACACAAACTGTACTCTCCCTCTTTGAACCCTTTATTAGGAAAAAAAAAAATTTCCTCAATATCTTTCAAACACCACTTGTGTCATTAAGAGTTCCAGATCTGGAGCTCTGTGTTGGGAGGTCTCCACCACAGCTGAGCCCGTTCACCCCAAAGCATTTCAGCCTGGGCATACAAAATGATCAACAGCCACAAGGCTTGTGCTTTTAAGACCACATTCTTTATCATCCCCAAATAGCAGTACACACTCTGAAAAACAGACTTAACAGTCACAAAGAACAGACAGCAATAAGCACAGCAAAGAGACTGGGAGGAACATTCAGACAAAATATATCTTTACTTTAAAACTAAAAAAATAGTAGTCATTAAAAAACTACTGAAAATAGGATTGAAGTAGTAAGAACACAGGAGAAATATCTGCACAACAATTTAAAATCTGGCACAGTCTGTGTAATCATAGTTATTGCAAAAGTGTCTGAAAAAAACAAATGCAACAATGATTTTTCTTTCTAATGAGGTATGTAAAACAAACGTTAATTTTTCACCACGGTACAGAACGCTTTGTACCCCCTTGAGGGATAAGGAATTGTCTCTGGTAATAGGATGAAGTATTTACCTTGCATAATGGCTACATGTCAATATATTTCTATCAGCAGAATTAATTTAATATTGCATATACATAGTAACTTTTGGCTTAAAAAGTAAGAAGGATGGAGAAGGAAACTAAATGGTCTTTTTTTCCTCTGATGGGAACATACAGATTTTTTTCCTACTGATAAGGCAAACTAAGCCCGCATAAAGGGGAACAGACAAACTTCAATAACCCTCAGTTGCAGCACAATGCCTCCATGCAGCATTATTCTCCCACAGAGTACAGTGGGCTTCACAACTTTTCTCCCTGTTGTATCACTCTTATTTTGATAAACAACCAAGTAGCAGCAATCGCTACCATGATACTCTAAAGATAAAAATATTACCTGTGATTAACAAGGACTCCTCACGCTAGCCGCTGTCTGCACTGTGCAGAAGACAGCAGGAGAAGCTGTGAGCGGTGCCTCCGGGCGGTAATGCAGCTCCCGGAGCTCCTGGCCCCCCGTCCCCGACTCTCACCGATTCCGCATGCACGGCGCAGATCCGCACCTTCCCCGGCTGCCAAGCGGGCGAACAATGCCGCCTCTGTCAGCCCGCGGGCGAGCAGCGGCACAAAGGCACGCTCAGCCACAGACCCGCACTTTTCTTCTTTTTGTCCTTCTGCTGCTTCTTGGAGTACGGGGTGATGAGAACGGATGTGAGAAAAATGCGCGTGTATTTGTGCTCGGCCAAAGCTCCGCGGTGTCCAGGGGCGAGGCGGTGTCAGCGCACCCCGGCGCCGGAGGGAGATGGAATCTGCACGGGCGAGAGCACTCCCTGCCTCGCTTCGCACATTTTTGTTTCGGATCCGTGGGTGGTTGCATGAGCAAGCAGACGAACTAGGGGAGGAGTTAGACGAAATGCAATTTCGGAAGCCTTGTCTGCCTTTGGAAGAGCAGGACGAAGAGGCGAAGTCGCAGTGCGCTGACGGAGCGGAGCGCCCGTCCCACCCCACCTGCCCCTCCGAAGCGCCCGCGCAGGAGCCTCGCAGACAGACACAGCCGCTGCTCTCGGCCCCTCGTAACCACACTCCAGAGCCTCTGAGCACGCTGGCTCTTCGCTCCCGCCCCACAGCATTACCAGTTCAATTTGCAAGGAGGCACGATGCTTCATGACCTTCATGAGCAACTATAGGATGACAATGACTGACATCCTCAGCAGATGTTTACAGCTGTCACTAAGGCAGAGGAGAAGACACTAGCATCTTAAATCTCAGTTTTCTGCAAAACTTTCCTTGGAAATCAGAAAGGCAAAGTCAAAAGCCCTTTTAACCAGATGCCCATAGTTTTCTTGTTTTAAAAGGACTATCGTGTGCATATATTTAATGAAACTTCAGCTTTGTTTTCTTTCCTGTCAGAAAATGAGAGGCAATCTGGTCTGGCTCAAGATGAGACCGTGACGATCCCTGCTGAAAGCAATTAGACTATTACTGTTAAACTCAAGTATTTCCAAGCCAAGCTCTAGGATAAATGTGAGATGTTTCACATTCCTGCACATTAATTATAGGTCAGATCTTAAAACTGAACTGCAACTGAATAGAGCAGCAAGCAACAATGTGTTTTCTTCTTGAAGTAAATACCAAGGGACACACAGCCCTTGGGTGCAGCACAGCTATGAACTCATTCCAGGTCCCTGATGAACCATTGCAGCCTTACATTATTTTCCCATGCAATTAGTATTAATTGGTGACTTGCTGGCAATCTCCCAGCGGTCTTATCTCACCCTTTTCACCAGTCCTAGCAGATCAGGCTTGAGATGATCATCAGGGCCAGGCAGCCATCACTGCTGCCCCAGCTCTCAGGGCTCTTTTTCACTCTTAAACTTTTGGGGACTGTGTTCATTGCTCAAGGTAACCCTTGTCAATCACAGATATGCCATTTCCAAATTAACACATGGGAGCTCACAACATGAGACAGCAAAGTAAGAGGGTGACTTCTAGAGGGAATTTATAAACATTTTTTGAAAATATGTTGTTTCAAAGCATTTCACTGAGGCTAAACTCCAACACAACTTTCAGGAGAACTGAACAGCAGTGCTCAGTTCAGTGTCTGGGTAGTAACAGACCAGTAAAACTCTGCAGCTTGTACTCCAAATTAAGATGAAAAAGAACAGCTGTAAATGAGCAATCACCTCTTCTAATTTTATTCTTTAGTAACAGTTCTTAGGGATACTATTTCTTTTTATGTATCAGTAAGATAAAACTTGTCTTAGGCATCTTATCAAATGGACTTCAGTAGGATCAGGATTGCTTTATATCAGAAGAGCACCTAATGGTAAAATACATGAGGAAATGCTTGTGGCTAGAGGCAAGAAGAATTTTTTCAACTAAAACAGGTCAAGAGCAATGTCCAACAGGCCAGCTTTGTTCCTTGTTCCTTTTCTGCTTCTCCTAATTTGCCAGTCCACATGAATCAGTGGTCCTTGGCATTACTCTTCTCGTATCACTTTCAACTTTTTCTTTTGGAAACCACAACATAACATCAAGAGTGCCTAAAAAACTATGTATTTTGTCTTGGAGGTAGTTAAGAACATTAATGATGGCTATTTCTCTTGGAAATCTTGGGTCTGGAGTAGAGGAGCCTGCCTGAGACATCTCACCTTCATCTTCAGCAAACTGTACTTTTCGATTTTACTTAAGGGATCGTGTATTTAGTGTATACAAAGTCAAATGTGAAAACCAAAATTCATAGTCTTCACACTGGTCAACAGATACAGAGAGATTTACCACGTACATACAGGTGGTTTATAAGACACAGTTTAATGGTTTTTTTCCTTGTAGATCATTCTCTTTCTGAATCTTTGTGATCCTACTTGATTTTCATTTTTTAAAGGCCTTATTACCTCTTTTCCCCACATCTACTGCAAGTAAAGATCCAGTCACTACATGTCAGGACCACATGAAAAACAAATACTTTCAGACTATTCTCACGATTATTTTATAAGTACAAAAGATACTTTCACACCACCCATCTGAGATATCCCTCACCTCTATCTCATACATCAAAGAGTATAAAACCACAAGGATATTACTCAGGGCAGCTTAGGGAAAAAGAAAATGGAGGGATGGATTAAGGAACAACAGAATGAAAGTTTCAGGAAAGATCTTTTCCACAAAATCACACAAGAGGAAGGAACACAGCACACACGCTCGGGCTGGGACAGGAAAGTGCCAAATGTGTCTTTGGAGGTATAGAAAAACTATTAGATTTCTTAGTATGACTCTGCTCTGAAAAATCTGGTTTGCTTATAGGCTTTTAAAACACACAGACCTTCAGACTCCCATTTACAACTAAGAAGGAGTGACATAACATTCAGTTTTCAGAAAACACAAGGACAAGAGATTCTTTCTCCAATGAAGTATGCCAAGACTGAGTCACTGCCACTCCAATACTCTGATAGCAAATTCAATCTTTACAAATACAAAGCAAACATCTTTAAGTAAATTATGAACATGTCTGGCCATACAGATAAGACTAACACTTGTAAATTACTTCTCTAAATAGGTGTTTCATCAAATCTCCAACTAGTCCAGGATAAATGTGTTCAGCCTGCATCAGGTGATAATGAAGCCTGAACCCCAGAGATTTTGGTTAAATTTGGATTAGCTGTTGATGAAAACCAATTTGATAACACTGCTTATTCTAGACTTCCCTCAATTACAGTTTTTTCTGTCAAACTTGTCAGTGCTATTCCTTCTTTCGAAGCATTACTTGCAGTGACAGTTTTATTTGTAGCACTATGTGGCATTGGAGTGTGTGCACCTCATCAGGTCCTTCTACCTGCCTGAGACAAATGCTGGATTGTACCAGCATTTGGGAGACTAAACACGAAATTACACTTAATCAAGCCTCACCTTTTGCTCTGACTGGGAGTTTGTCAGTGCTGGGAAGTACCTGCATATCTCCTACACCTGCTGAAGACACACACACGCTGGACTGTCCCCACTGTTCATAGGTGTGTGTTTCATTTTGAACTATTGATCAAACTGAAGTGTTTTCCTTGGACACACATCATTTAGGTCTTTGGCCTGTTCTCCGCTAAAAGCTCTTGAGCTCTTGACTAACTCAGGTCATGTGGATTTTTAATTTGGCATAACTTGCATGTGTCCAAAGCCCCTTCTCAGAGCAGTCAAGTCAAGGCCTTACAAGGATTTGAAGTGTACCAATATAATCTAAGTCTAATATTCTGTACTACAAAAATGCAAATAATTTTCTTAAATATTTTTTTTAATGGAAGTCAGTTTGCAACATTACAGCAATTATGACCTGCTATACATCCAGCGAAGTATTTAATAACTGATGTCATCTGCAAATTTATTTCTCACCTGTCCGATTAGCACTGATAGTAGAACTGAAACTTTCATCTCATTACTTCCAGTAATTATCAAGCATTTGAGCATGGCTCCTTGTTTTCCATTTGTAGTAACCAGAATTTCCAATTGTTTTTTCACTCACATACTTGATAGATTTGGGCTTGTTTTGTCCAGACAAGACCAAATGTATTCCATCCGTTACAGTCAAGACTAAATACTTACATATGGTTCCCTAATGCTACTCATTAGGACATAGATAGCTACAAATGTGCTTCCTTCGCCTTCAGCTGCCTTTTATTCTTCCCTGCAGCTTGCTCATTTTTGTTAAAAATGAGGAAAGAAATCAAATTACAAAGTTTTCATTTTCTATTCTTCCTAATTTTCAAATTTATGCCAACTATTCTATGACAAGAGCTTTTTACACCATTTAATAGGAACAAAATCTTGAATGAACAGAGATTTTCTTTTTTGTTTAATCCTCTCCTGCATCCACCCACTTTTCCTATTTTCTACTCCTTAATTAAATTTCAGGTCAAAGATCTTTCTGACTCAAGATGCCCAAATGTTTTCAGATTTGGTTAAAAAATTGTGCAAATCCATTATCCTAGATTGTCATATCTAACCAGGACAAACTCTCCTGGTTTATTTGGATATATGTACAAGATCTGATTATCTAAATCAAATTGCTAAACTCTAATGCACAAGAGAATTTTTTTTTTTATGTCACATCTGATTAGAGTATGCTCAAAATAATTGTTCAGACTGTAAGATACTAGTGGGCAGAGTTTCTGGAAATGGAAGTGACACCACACTAATTAGAAAAACAGCCACCAAAAGATATAAATCTATTTACAAGGGGTTAATTTTGAGATTATAAATGCACGAGACAAAGAATGACAACCTCCTGTCATTTGTTGACAAGCTGTGATAGACAGAAGCAGTGTCTCTTCTTCATCACCATCCATGACTGCTCTGCATCTTGCCTCCAATGGCTGACTGGCATTTCTGAGTCCAGATTCCTGATCCTGTCAGACTTGTTTGAATTATCCCACTTTTTCTGCTATGAGTGGTGGCATCCTGCTCAGCAAAAGCATACCAGTTAAAACTGTTTGTGTTCAGGAAATTGCATTACATGAAAAGTAATTACTAAGATGTAATTTTCTCTGTACAAGCATTTGCACAAGCTATGCAAGTCCTCTTACCACAGCCACTGCCCTGTAGAAACTGTGGAAGAACATTTAAGTATTGTATCAGTGATAAAGGTGTCTGTAGCATTTATTCATTCATAACACCAGGAATATGCAAAAAAAAAAATAAATAGAAGCTGCTCTTAGAAACCTTTGTTTAACCACAGTGAATTGAGATAGTGTTTAATACTCAAAGTTTAATTTCAGGAAAAACAGGATGGGATGTAGACTTTCAGCTAACAGTTCTTGGTCTCTTTGATTATCACTGTATCTTCCACAGTGAAAACCAGTTTAAAAAGCAGGAAAAACAAGACGAACAACCTTAGACCCATTCAAAAACAAAAAACTGGTTAATAACATCAAACATTTCTTAATGCAACTAACACTCTCTGTGCTGTCCTCCTAAATGCCCCCCGGACAGAACAGTGAGCTGGCTGCCCCTGCTTCATGTGACACTAGGCTGAAATCTATCAATACTGCCCAATGACCTATGTTACTGGTATAAAACAAAACAAAAAAAAATCCTAAAGAAGCTGCTGGCCCCTCAAATTCATACAGCTTCTGAAACAGGTAAACAACAGATCAGTAATAATCTTTCTGCTATTGTTTTTGTGGGATTTTATGGTTTTTGAGTGGACTCTGCACTACCTGCGAGAGATGAGACCTGTTTTTTTACCTAATATTGTCCTTCGATACTTTATTCTCCCTTGGACATACTTGCTACAGACAGACTGGCCCATATCTGAAAGCCCCACCCAAGCTTGCTTCACAAGGCTGGACTGAAAGAATTTAGAGACTAACTAAAAAGGAACTTAAAAGAGCAAATCTTTCAAGTGTCTGATAAAGCCAGTTTCATACAAGGCTGCTGAGAACTGGACCCTGCCCTGACTTTAAAGTACTTCCAACTATCATTTGTGAGGGCGAAGTGGCCCAATAAGCCAGAGGTGAACGTCCAGCAGTGGAGCTTTGTAGAAGCTCTGAAAGCAGCTGCTCATAAAGGCTTTGCCCTGGTCACACAGCAAGACCATGACAGATGCTGGTTGGAATAGGGTTTTTTTAAAATAACTAATAACAACATAATGAAAACTATCTTGAGTATCAAGAATCAATTCCAGCCAGCAAGCAGAGGCCCGGCTTTTGGCATGCCCCTACTCCACCAGCCTTTGATACATGAAAGCCATCTGCAAGGGAGAGTTTACCCTGTAACATCGAGGCTCCAGAGGAGCATGGCTCAATAAAGCAGGTGCTGCCAACTGGAAGGTGCTGAGGCAGACCAGAACTGACCAGCCTACACCTCCAGGTCTGAGGGTGAGTTTTTGCAGGTACCTGTCATTTGTGTGCCATCACCTTCTTCCTGTGCATGGGAGGTGACATGGGGAGTGGACTGGTGGACAGAGAGAGCAGAGCATCATCACTCTGACCAGTGTCCTGACCAGGAGGACTTCCCAGAACATTTGTATGTCTCACTCATTTGAAAACAACCTTTTAAGTCACTCTGTGAAATATGATGTTTGAGGAAACCTGCAGTAATTTGTGCATAATAAGATTTTTTTTTTCACTCTTTGAATGTGACTTCTTTTATTTACAGGAGCGGCTGAGATTACCAGTGTGCCTATTCACCACCTCCAGACTCTATGCTGGACAAAATACATTGGAGAAAACAGTAAACATCATTGCCTATGCCAACCCATTGAACTGGGAGAGATGCTAGCATAAAACCCTAAATCCCAGAAATGGGATTTGCTTAATCAAAGAAGCTTTGCCAGAAGATGTAATCACACACCACAGAGGATTACATTAGCCTTTTAGAAAAAAAACCACACTTAACCAACTCCTGAAATTCTGCTTCGGTATTTGCATTAAATCCATGCAAATTGTATGGGCTTCAGCATGTGTTTTCTCCCACACCAAAGCAGCCAGATGGACAGACAGGGATGTGAGAAAAATATTTTCTGCTAAGCCTGAGGGGAGATGAACAAGAAAAGAAGACCTCGTGTTCTCCCCCCAAGTCCAATGCATACATCCCACCCCCCATACCGAGAGCCTGGCTTTCACAGAGCTTCCTTCCCTTGACTGTGGAGAAAGCAGTGGCCTGGCAGTCAGTGGGCAGTACTTCTGCCAACTCCTCTGCCACAGCCAGGAAGTGTACTTGGGGTGCTCTGTGCTGTGTCAGAGCAGGGAAAAAGTCTGGGGGTTCCCACCTCCAGTGCCCTGCCATCCAGAAAGGCTCTGGGAACAGGGGTCACCCTGTGGCATAGCCACCAGTTATTGCAACACAGAAGATGGCTTTGTATAAATACCTCTTGTTCTACTAAAATTCATCTACACCAACTTGCTTCCTTCCTAACAGTTGTTAATGGATTTCATTACAGTTTTTCTCCTTTTTCAAGTACATTCCTCCCTCCATCGGAGCAGCTGCAGCCAGCTGTGAGCTTCCCCACTGGGACTCCTGACACCAGTGACAGTCCCATGATGATGGAGAGCATCTTAACGGCAGACAAGACTGCTTGCCACTGCCGTGGGAATCTGGGCAGAAAAGAGCTCACATTCCAGCCAGGGAGAAGATGAGTGTGCCTTACACACTGAAGAAGAAGCACTTCATTTGAATTCAGTGGGGCAGAGGAAACAAATTCATCATGCAGAATGTTTAGGAAAGCCTCACCCTCTCTGAAGTGTTTCAGGAATAACGTCCAACAAATGCTAATTGTACCCTCCCCACCTTTGCTTTACTGAGGAAGGGAAAGACAAAACATTCATTCTCTTTTTTCATCACTTTAAAAATCCAATTTTCAGGGTGGCTGTTTGCATCCTCTCTGCTTTAGATACCAGAATTCATCATGAGTCAAAGCCTGAATATCTTTGCTCAGAGAAATCTCCTAGGAACATCAGCTTGGAAAGCATGCCCTGGGAAACAAATCACTGCTTCCTGACATGGGAAGCATCTCAGCCAATAACCCCAATTGGGCCAACTAATGTGGGTCTCTTCACGGTTTTACTTTCCTAATTTTGTAGAACATAGAGAAAGCAAACTCAAATAAGGGTATTTCACATGTGCAGCCACTTCAAAACTAAAACACAGACATTAAGAATGTGAAATACCAGACATACACAGATCTCTAAGTGATCCTCTTAGCACAGAGATATAACTGGGCTGGCAAATACACTTTCAAAAATTACAGGCCTTGTACACACAAAGATATCTCCTTGCCGCTCTTCATCAAGCAGCTTTTATTGGTTTTTGGTAGGTTTTTTTAAGCTCAGTCTTTCAATTAATTCCAAATCCATAGAACTTATTTTGCTTGGTCATAAGCTCATAAAACACAAGAAGACCTTAATGCAAAAATGTGAATAAGTTAGGCAGTCATTTAGATATTTGCTCATTTAAATAAAGGGCCATTCTTTGCATTAATTTAATGCTGTCAAGTAAGCACAGGAGACATCAAATGCTTTGGCTCTTATGTTGCTCCTTACTGATATAATAATAATTGCCAATAGCTCCTTTAAAAAAAACCCAAAACACTATGCTACTTGGGGGTTTTATAACAGTATTTAACAGAAGAGAGATCATAAAAGGACAAGGGCCTGAAGTCATGCCTCCAGAAAAAGTATATATTTACTACCCAGTATAATCTACGTGCAAAACCACTGTTCACAGATACAAAGACAAGACAAGGTCCGCTGTTACCTGTGACCTACTTCTCCAAATTCTGCTCCCTCCTCCTGTTCTTCAGCCACCCCTTTCCTGCAGCTGCATCCCTGTCCTTCCCCTGCCAGCTGCTCCAGCCCTTCTCTGTCAGTGTTAGCAGTACCTCTCAGAGCAATGGATATTGCCTACTGGATTCATCACTGAATCAACACAACATAAATCCCCCAGACACACCAAAGCACTGCTACATTAATGCTTCATCTATGCTGCAAGAGCATCTCTCAAAATGCCTAGAAAATTGTTTTAGAAGACCAGGGTTTTGTTCTTGCTGCACTCTAGCCAAGAAGTGGTTAAAATAAATGGGGAAAATCACAGTAAATAATCTGAAAGACTGTATTCCCGTCATGTTTGCCACTTTCAATCCTATTTTTCCTATACAAATCTTTGTGCAATACTGCTCTGTTGAAATAATTAGAAACACTCTGGCTTTCTGCAGGTGGAAAAGGCCAGAACCTGATCCAGCGAGCAGGAGCAACACCTCTTCATCCACCATGAGCCTGTGATGCCAAATCAGTCCGTTATTTCTCCAGACACGTGCCTGCTTAGGAAGAAGCTTTTAGAGGAATTGTTTTAAATACATTCTGTCCCATGCAAGCGTGCAGCCAAAAAAATTTAAACCCTGGTCTTGACTCCCCTCTTTCTCAATACAGAGGGGAGTTCACAGCAACCATTTGTCTTTCACATTTATGTTTTCAGCTTTATAATTTCCATTTGCTCAAAACCCCTTGTCACATCTCATTGTTATTTTAGCTCTAGCCCTAAAAGAGTTTCAGAGATTATTATTTTGACTCAGCATTATCCTCCTATCCTCAATTTGCTTTAACATAAAAAAGACAAAACCAACAAAACCAACTACCCCTCCGAATAATTTTATGTTCTCACTAATAGTGTCTGAAGGGTGGATAAATGTGTGAAAACAAAACAGATCTGCACAGGTACATGGGGAAGGATTCCTATCACTGCTGAGACCCTATCTTCTGTGCTTTCCTGACAGTGCAGTAAACTAGAGACACTCTCAAATGCTGACAATGAGAAAGGAAGTTTGCTTTGCAAACAATTCCCTTAAAAAACCCTTGCAAGAAGCTACTTGGTACTGTCTCTTAAACATGCAATTCTCTACTGAGAGCAGATAATGGTAAGTAAAGTACCAGAAAATGAAGTGGCTTAAGATTATACACAGTCAGTTGGGCTTTCTCTAAAGAAACACTACACAGACCCTCTGCACCCTGCAAAGCTGAGTTTCTAGAAGCCAAAAGAAGCAGCATGGAGAAACTGAAGGCTTGTGTCAAAGGACAGCAGCAGGCACGACCCCACACAATGGGTCTGCATTGCAACCACACTAACACCCACGTTGCATAAAAGGGCAAAAGCAATAAATGAGAATGAAAGGGAAGATTAGTTCGCAGTGGGTTTTACAGCTAACAGCCATATTATTGGGGCAGCAACACCAGATAGGAAGTTTTGATCCTGATGGCTATGTTGGTCACCACTCCAAACAGGGGCCTCGACTCTGAGACTTCACAAGTAGGACCCCCTGTGAACATTACAGATGAGGAGGCTCAGAGAGCTGAATGAAAATATACAACAGAGCACACCTTATTCAAATAACTTCACTTGTGGCTTTAGCTTTTGAAAGGAATAAAAATAAAAGCTAAGAAATTACACTAGCAATGCCTGCAATCGCTGTCGAGAAGTGGAATCTACTATATAGGCTGAAAAATTATAAATATGAATTTAGGAGTGTAGAAAGAACTACGTGAAATCAGAGCAAAAATGTGCCTTGAAACAAAGGTATTAAGAAGGTAACAACCAGAACTGATAAAAATACTGGTACATTCAAAAAAATAAAACCAATAAAAATAGGTAAATCATGAAATTCAAATGATAACTACTTAGACGTAGCTAGAGATATGAAAAAAAATACGCCTACAAGGAATAAAATAAAGCAAAATGGACTCAACAAGAAATGCAACTATGATAAAATAAAGCCACTGTTGAAGTTGTGGAAAAAGCCTTTGCCCTTCCTTACTTTTTTTTTCAATTTTTTATTAAATAGTAGAGCTCGCCATCTGTTTATGGACAGCACACAACAAGAGTCCTGAAGCCCTGAAAAAAATTTGTACCAGAAAACTCCATGCTCACTCTGGTAATCCCAAAGCACAGCCACACCAAGTTCAGCTCTCCATATGTCATTGGAAGTGTTTGCAAGCAAACCAAGCAGCTCCGTGGGGAGAGCTGCAGGAACCCTGAAGAGCTTGCATGTCTCCACTGGCATCGTGCTCCTCACAAACCCCAGTGCCCAAGGAACACAACCTTTAATTTTGGCACTAAGATCACCTAGGGGCTTAACAGGGTCATCCACAATGTCCTGCAGAAATAGATGTCCCCCTGGGTGTGACCCCCTGGCATGGTGTCTCCTGGACAGCCGATGGCACTGCCACCATCCCCGGCCTGCCTCAGCGGGGCTGACTGCCTCAGAGGGCTTGCTGCAGGTGAACAGCCAGGACATACAGAGAAACTGAGACAAAAGTCCTCTCCTCATTCTGCCCTGTGCAAGGATCTGAATCTTCAGCTTTGGGGGCAAATCTTCACTTTTCAAATTTTTATCCTCTTCACCCTGAGCACTGCTACTGTGAGCACTTCCATGCTGAGGAGACTGCCACCACATCAATATTCATCAAGGAGATACTGAAGAAAGTTCATTTATTTTTCAGAATTATTACAGTTAATTGGAAACATCTGCTACAACTATCTGTATGCCAGAAGCATCCCAATCTACTAGGCGGTCTCTGCAGGAATATCTACTCTGTCCTTTCTGGATAGGTTTTGCCAACGGCATCTTTATTGTCAAAGAAAAGACACCACAAGACTAATCGGCCAAATGCAGAGTTTAAATAGTCTCTGCTCATTTTCACACAAAGCAGTAACATATGTTGTGCTGTCACAGCTGGGAAAGATATTTTCATCTTCATGTTGGCTTTTAACTGCTTTCTTGCGGTGAACCAGGTCAAAGAGTTTTGGGAACAGTGCTCCCCTCTGATACCCAGTAGCATCCTTAAGCTAATAGAGTGCTGCAGGGAGAATATCCAAGCACAAGCAATCAACATTTTACATTTGTGCTGAGATTAATGTCAATATATTACATGAATGTAAGTACATTATTTAATGTAAAGTGAATGCTAAATATTTGACAAAGTATTTATGTGAATAAAGGATAACTATTTGAATGTCCAGTGGAAAAATGCTCCTGTGGGGATAGAATACAGCCTAACTACGAAGTATTTGCAAATTCCCATAAATATTCATTGAGACCTAGCGAAAATCTGGGCTGGAATTTACAAACATAGAACTTCTAAACAGGTTGTCAATCATAATGAAAAATGCACATGCAGACTGGGCTTTCTAAGTATTATTAACCTTCTGTCTGACTCAGTTGTAATTTTCTTTTTAATAGGCTGAAATGTGAGGCATGATCATTTTTAGTAAAAAGAATCTGTCAAAATTGTGAATGATTAATGAAAATCACGATGTTAAATTTATTTTTTTAAAGAAAAAGATAAACAAAGACATTCATATTACATGGTTGTATGTCTGATAAAGTGACATGAATGTTTACACTACAGATCTTGCCCATAACAGCTGGAGACTTCTTACTGGCTCTCTGAGGCAGCATGATGGAAAAACTTGTTAAAAAGGTAAGGAGTAATAACTCAGAACTTCCAAAAACATCTTTGGAGCAGATGCTCTTTCCTGAGATACCAGACTAGAAAACTCTACTCAGGGAGAGGAAAAAAAAAGCAAAAAAAAAAAAAAAAAAGGCATTTT
>VZRZ01006832.1:550896-598019 GCA_013398175.1 Climacteris rufus | reverse complement strand
AAAGGCTGAGATTTTTGAGACAGATTGTTTTTTAAAATTAAATTACTATCGGTAAAATTTTCACACAGATGGTCACTCTGAATTCTCATCCCAAACCAGATTAGAAATAGATTTTCTTTTTACATGAAGAGCAGAAATCAATCTTCTGTAATATAATCTTCTTAGGTCCTTGCCTACCCCAAGGGTAAGAAGAGCCACATATTTCTTGTTTAACAGTGTGGGAATGTACAATTTTTTGTCAACACCATTAAGAAGTTTCAAATTATGGTGAAAGAACTTGCACACATCAACAGACAGAAAAAATGAACTGTGAAAAGCAAGAAGACTATGTAATGTCTGGACACATATTTTCATTTGGCAAATTATAATGCTGATAGTAATAATACAAAAATAATAAGGCCTCTGACTGAAAGAGCAAGTATTTCCTTATTGCCTAGAACAGAATAGTTCCCACACTACACTGCAGCAATAGTTAGGATGTAAACTTCTGGTCCAGTTTTCTTCCTTTTGTGTAATGAGCTTATGAGGACCTTCATCACTTCATCTCATGAGTTTGAACAAACCAGTTTGTATTTTTTCTGCCTTCCTCAAGAACAGGCAGTGATAAGGCCGACACAATTATCAAGAGATAATAAGTGAATAAACCCATGAACGTCAGTGTTGAGGTTAAAGTTTGATGCCAGTTAAGAAGTATTCTTGAACCCTCATGATACTGCTGTATAAAAGTAATACAACTGCTCTACAATTTTAAGGCATGATCAAGTAGAAAGTGTAACAATAATCAAATCAAGTGAAGTGCATGGTCCCTGAGCATACTCATAGGTCTTTATACCATGAAAAATAAAATCCTTTCATTCATCTGGACCATGAAGCATCTTTTTCTCAGAGAGGCAGTGGGTTTGGTGGACAGTGCCACAGCTTCCTCTGTCCTCTTGGGGAAAGCCCTGATCAAACTTTTCTGAATCACTGCAGAAATGCAGAAGCTGTACTCACAGGGAAGTGGGAGATGTGCCATTTCTGTTGGTATTAAACAGAACTAGATGACAGAGAGAAAAATCACACGTTCTTGTCTGTAGCATCAAGTCACTCTCAGTTCTCATGTTTGTTGGCTCGCCATGCTGCACGTCTGACACAAAAGACAATCTCACTCTCAAAGCACAGTAAATCAGCAAGTAAAATTCTTGGAAAAACAACAGTGAAATCTGTCCAATACTTTCCTAAAAATGCATATTTAATCTGCTTCAGCCATGGAAACTTGATTAATGTTTTTAATATATTTGGAAGAAATAATCGTTCATGTCAAGGATAAACAATGTAAGCATGGAAACTGGGTGAGAATAATATGAGGAGAAACAAAGGGAAAAAAGAAACAGATGCTTCAGGATACAACCCCATCACCGAAAACCATTGCCATGACTAATCCAAAAAGCAAGCTTCATGTGCCTTAAGTGGAATAAACTGTCATCCCCACTCATTCCCTGTGTGATAGTTAAAGCAAAATGAGCATTAGCATATGAATAAAGGAAACTAATGGCTGGATTTCCTGTGAAATCTTAAATCCTGTTTTTTCAGTATTAGGGAGAACAGAAACAGTGACACATGCTTTCTCCTGAAATCCACAGACCCCGACAAACCTTGAAGGACCACGTGCAAGGAGGGAAGATGAGCAGCAACAAGAGTAAGGAAGAAGCAGCACCTGCTCCCAACCCAAGCAGAAAAAGCTTCAGCACAGAAGCACTGCATGTACAGTGCGGGCTGATCCCAGGGCCCAGCAAACCACCCACCACATCCTCCTCTGACACTCCAGCTCCCTCCTCAACACATCCAAGGTCCCCTCCCAGTGGCAGCATCCAAGCAGCAGAAGCAATGCTTTGCTCAGAACACAGTGCCAGTACCTAAGGGTACCTGTACATGCCTGCCCTTGGCTGCATGTTCTGCTGGCAGGTGGCACAGCAGACTCATCCTGACCCATAGTGTGCCTGGCATGGAAAGTCAACTCGACCGACCAGTCAATTTAAGAGCTCCAGCCTGCCTCTGGGAACTACAAAAATGTGTGATATGGCACTTACCATCAGGACATGGTGCTCTCTCATCTTCCAAGAGCAAAACTTATGTGCTGTAAAAAAGGGAGATTTTCCATTTCTCTACAGACAGGCCAATATTTCGGTTGTGCTCATGAGCAGTGATGGCTGATCATCCAAAGAGGAGCAAAAACTCAGCCCATGCCCACAGCAGCAAAGGGCCTGGGATAAGCAGATGTGACTGACAACCATCCCTTCAGGAGCTGCAGAGTTTGTTCTCTCAAGTCTTCCCCTTTCCTGCTGTGCTGCAGCTGCGTGCACAAGAACACATCATCCTTCCCGCTGCTTGCAGCGCACAGACACAGACACCACTGGGGAGTGCTTCAAACACATGGAAGCAGCTAGCAATTTAATTAAAACATCCACACACAGAGAGGGACATGCACATCCCATTCCTCAAGAGAAACACCTCAAATAAATACAGGAGCACAGGACTGCAAGGAAACTCACAATTACCTTCTACGAACTCCATGATGCTCCATCCTAAAGCTGCTCTTTATTTTTACCTCTGCTACACCTGGAAAAGTCTGCTAATGAACCTAAGAGATAATCAGGGACTGGTTTTTATTGCCTTGCCTCACTTTACCCAGAGTAAAAAGTATGGCCTTGCACTTTGCACTATTACATTTCATGCTGTATCCATCATACTAACTCACAAGAAAACATAACCCTTGTATGAAGCTATGAACGTCTTCTGAAACGTCAGTGACTCTTAACTTTGAGTCATCTATAAATTCATACGAATTTTGTCACCTGCCAAATTCATAAGCATACTGCTGCTTATTTATGACAATGATAGGAAAATATTAAATGTGTTTCATCTCCTTGAAGGAATTCAAATAGCAGACTCCCTTTGGCCCAACACTCCACTTTTAAGATGAATACTGACATCTCCTCTTTATTCAGTTCTCTACATATTTAAAATTTCTTCTATAAATCTCCTTTTTCTTTTACCATACTGATAAATCTCCATGTGGGTACCACATTCAAATTCTTTATCAAGATTTAGATGGAGCATATCTATTGCTTTTATTCAGCAACAGAATTGACGACAATGAAACATCTACATTTGACACAAAAAAATTTATTAATAATTTTATATTTTATCCCATTTTCCATTAGTCTCCCTGGCTTTATTATCTTGTTCAACATTTGTTTTAAAATACTATGTACTCTAGAGGCTGGCCTAATATGCTGTTATTTTCCCAAATCTATTTACCCTGGCACCATCTCATAATTTGAAGTATGCATCTTATATTTCTCACTCTCGTACCCCATTGTTCAATATATTCACTAGAAATTCTGCAATCTCATATAACAAAAAATGGCTTTCCATGGAGGAATAGGAATGTTTTTAGAAGCAAAATCTGACTACCTTTCACTGCAAGTCTCTGGAAAAGAAGTGCTGGATATTGTTTCTCTGCCTTGCCCCTGAAACTGCATTGCTATTCTTAATGTTGCACTGTGCTGGTTTTCTTTAATAGCTAATATGGGAAACGTGGTTCCTTTTAGACAGCCATCCCAAATCAAACCTAAAATCAAATACCTCCCCATAATTTAATTTAATAGGTTAAAAAGGCCAAGAGTCTCTTCACCACCAAAGTACTTGTCCAATTCTCAGTAGGAAATTTAATTCCTGTGTTCTGGAGCAAATGTGTATAATGCAAATGGCACTCAGAAACTCCACTGTTCTTTGCAATTAAACCCACTTTTTGCAGCTGCTGTTTTAAACATCATCAGAGTCTGGAAATGAAACAAAGCCGTGTCTCACTGACATATTCCTGCATTAACACGAACTCCAACAAATTTGTTTAAGTGGGTTTGGCCACCAACTGTGGAACTCTGCTGTACATTTCACTGTACACTAGTCTACAGTCTAATTAACAGCCCTGCAAATATTCCAGATATCTGCTAATATTATGCACAAAGATGTAATTAGAAGTGTGTGTGAACACAGATATGTTCGAAAAAAGAGAGAACAAATGTGCAGCTCCAACTGATCTCTTTATTAACTCGTTCTCAGCGGCAGTATCATACACAGGGTTAGTGTAAGGTTAATGCATACCCCACACTGTGACCTTTCAGACTGAATTTAATTGCATCCCTAGCAAGGATATAGCAAAATGATAAGGTGCACCCTGATTGATTTTCTTCCTTGCAGACCACAAGAGCTCATTTCAACCAAATCTTGCCATTAAATTTAAAGCACAACTGAAAAGGAGTTTTAAATTATAGAGACCCTAATCTAATTTTTGAAACTGTTATATCAAAGACTCTCTCCATTACAAGCTGCAAAATCCCTATTTGCCTCTTCTGTAAACCCTCTACACTGTGTACAGCATTATCCTTCAATTGTTAGCGTGCTTAAAATGTGTGTCTAACACTGTCAGAGCCATGCTGTCAAGCGTTAAAGAGCACTTTTAGGTATTCTGCCCCTCTAATCCTTGGGGACTTCAGTAACTACAAGTCAGGGGAAAATCAAAGTAAAGAGAAAAGACAGGTCATCATGAACCTAAGTGCAATGTAATCTCATGACAGACATTTCTACTCTACGTGCAGAACACATTTGGTTCTACAAGAATTTTACTATCCTCACTCTAGTAAAGCTGGGACAAGTATCTTTGTTAGCATACCAGTGCACAGGGAACTACCTGAACTGGAAAATTTTGTCAGAATATTTTACACACTATGATTACTGTATAAAATATTATATGCCTCATTACAGCAGGGTTTATTCAAGACTTAGGTTCTTTTGTTTGATACCAACTTAGATTTTTTCTGAATTTTTCATTATTCTTTAAAATAATTTTTGGTGATATTTTCAGATATTCAATTCTAAGACTATGTTCTGCATTAAAAATGCCCATGGGAAACTTTGAGATATGTATCTGTTTTAAGCAGTTTCCACTTGCAGTGGATGAAAATAACAGCTAGGATTTCAGGGATTTTTTTAAGGAGGTGATGGCAGGCATATTTTATTACTACTGTAAAAGAGTTTTAGCCATTGCATTCATCATCACAGTCAGAATGGCTCATCTGCATTAAAGTACTGAAGAACACTGTGCACAGCTGAACCATCACTTAGATCAGTTGCATTTAGAGGAACAGAAACTTGGATGAGGCCCAAATTATGGCAGACCTAACATCTCATTTGCCAGCAAATCATCTGTATCAGAAATTACTTTAAATGATGATACTAAAATTGAATTAGTCCCATGTTTAACATGTCCATTAAAAAGAAATCCTTCAACGCTATTCACTGAGGCTCAGATGCAGGGAGTCAAATGACCATGTGGGTTGGTCACAGCTCACCCTCCGCAATATCCCTGACTCCAACAATCTGTAAATGCTGTGCAGTCAAGGATGAACTTCCCACTCAAAAACTCACCTTTATAACTACTCTATTTCCACAAGCCTCTGATGCAAAAAGTTACTGAGAATGCGACTATGAGCCTCAGAAAACAAAGTTCTGGGGAGACTGGGACAGTCTGGCCTACAAGAGATTTTGTCACTTTACCAAGACTCAGTTTTGATTTCACAGCAAGGCCATACCCAAAGTGGTGCTGGAGCCTCCTGAAGCCTTCAATCACCCCTGGCTTCCCTTGGATGACCCTCAGGAAACAGAGCACAGTGACAGCAGAAGGTTGGGGTGGACCTGAGGCCGGCTGAGCTTAGCGCAAAGTCTGTGCTCTAACAAAGCCGCCTCCTGAGAGCCCACTGTGAACCTAAACTCCTAATTTCTCATTTAATTCATCAGAATGCAAGTGCAGTGTGAATGTTCCATTAAGGCAAAGACAGAATTAGCCTCATCACACATGCAGCAGCATATGTCTCTTTCAACATGCATTGCAAAATAGATACTGAACGGAAAACAGATGATTTTTAACTTCCTATTCTGTCTACCGGTAAAAAAATAAAATTCTCAAAACCCTGCATATCTTTATGTAAATTACTATATTGCAAAGATAAATATCAAAGTTATGAGAGATGCTAGATAAGTAGAAAGAAAGACTTAAAAGAACAAGGAAGAAATAAAAACACCTACAAAATCTCCAAAGACAAAAAATAAACAACAGTTTATTTGTGTTCCCAGGAAAGTCCAAAGCCAAACATTAGCATTTCTTCTGGAGGCAACTTTCTGCATATTGAGAGCCAGCTTAAATAAACGGCTGGCTTTTCTTCTTAGAGTATTTGGGGAGCCTGCACTTTTTCTTTTCCTTTGAGAAAATAAACATGAAAAACAATGCAGGCACAACTTCACACAGGAGTAGTGAAGAAGAAATTCAAATACCTAGTTATAATTATAAATGAGATTTTGACCATGCAAAAATGCATATGAAATGCTGTCAGGTGGAACGTTTGCCAGCCACTCTTTGGAGCAACAGACACAGAAATCTACCCTTGTCATCTCCTTGTTGATCTCCTTTCTCCACTCTTCATTTATGCATTTTATTTGGTTTTTCATTTTTATTCCCACATTTCTCTCTTTATCTTACCTTAGCCCATTCTCTTCTAGATCCCAGGGCTCTTCTTTTGTATCCCAAAACCTCAGCTGAAGACTTGCTAGTATCTGACATTAGAGGTTCAGGGGCTCTAGTGAGCTTTAAGCTGCAGTCATTTTTTCTATCTAAAGCCTGAAGGGATAGTACTTTTCCTTCCTTCCTGGGTAGTAAACATTCCTTTTCCAGTGGGCAAACAAATTATCTTCTGTTGTTTGTAAAGACACTCAAACAATACCCTTGTTTACCTTTATAAATGTCTTTGTGCTATCCCTAGTCTAGCTCAGGGAACTGAGATGAAGGTGGTGCAGTTGGCATACAGCAAACAGGAGTAAAAGCCTGAACACCCAGAGAAATCTGTGCCCAGCAAAGTACAGAAAGAGTCACTTTGAAGTCTGAGTTTGGGCTAAGATAGCAGCAGAAAACTGGATCTCAAGACAGTAAGTATCTTTAGTGAGCAAATTAATTTTGTTCATCAACTCAGCAGAAACATGGTTTTCTGCCTCCAGGGAAGGGTGCAACGTGTACTCATTAATGTCTGTTTATACAGATCAACACTACTGGTGTATTAACTCCCACCACCACCACCTTACATGAGATATTTCATGATCAAAGTACTGAAATCAACACTGCCAAAGCAACATTATTTGAGCAGTCAAGTTACGCGCACTCATGTTTGAAGGATCAGAACTTAATGAGTTTTTTGGTTGTTTTTTTGGCACGAATACAACAAACACCTCAACACAAGTATAACTCTGCCCATGCAAAGTATAGAGCTCTGCTCATGCAATTAGTATCTACAAGCACAAGTAACTGTTTGGAAGAATCAAACAAATAATTAAATATTATTAGTTTATTTCATAACTAGATTAATTATTTCTGAAATAGCTGCTTTCTTAAACTATGTGGCCGATATGTCATCTGTTAACCTTCATTTATCAGTTTTCATTTAAATGAATCCTACAAATCTGACCCAATCTCATTAAAACCAACAAATGTTGCATAAATCTTTACATATGGCATGAGACAACACATCCAGATGAAAACTTACTGCCATTCCAGCCAACAAGGCTGAGGACAAACCAGTACCTCTAACTTGGTCATCAAAACCTCAACTGTTTGATGTGTGTCAGCATATACCTTAGAAAGTGCAAAGCCTATGAAGTTGTAGAGTCCTTCTGAAAATGTGAACACATCCACTGCTCACACAGCTTAGCTTAAAAGCTGGTTCTAAATTTATCAAATACAGTTTGAAACTGGAGGCAACTGAAATGTTTTGCACTACTATGTCAGTTCCTAAGAAACCTCATGTCAGAAATATTTCCCAGATGTGGGTTAAGATTTCCAGATGCATAGAGAGAGCAGGCAAAATGGGAGATGCATGTTCCTGACCAAAAGGCACTGACTGACTGCATTAAACAGCATTTGCCCAGGATGTGTCAGACAGGAGACCTGAGGCTGGGTTCTTGGTGCTACAGGAAAGGGCCTGGCCAAAATACACTTAGCTGCTCTGACAAGAATTTTTCTCCATATTGTTTCATTAATGTTTCCAAAAGTTTCCGTTTTCTTTCTGTATCAAACAAACCCCCAACCCTGCAAGTTTCAAATCTCTCACTTTGCACCAAAATAAATTGGGGGGTTTGACCAGTCACGGCCACAGGTGCTCAGACTTTCAGTATATCTCCTGAACTACCAAAGCACAACAGAAATTTAATATGGACTTTTAGTAACATTAAATTTAAAAGCTTACCTAAGTATCTCCTCCAAACTCTGATTAGTATCTACCATGTCTCAGATTACTTTCTCATTTTTCTTTGCATTTTCCACATGAGTTTATGGTTTGGGGTTTTTTTATGGCACCAATAAGCTACATGAGGAACGAGACAGACAAAACACAAAAGGTCTCTAAAATATGTTGTAATGTTGTCAGAAACAGAAGAAACTACAGAAACATCATGGAAACAATACAGGCAATAAGTTGAAGCTATGTGAATACTTACTTTTGTTTTCAAGACAACTCCTAAAATTATGAGATCAATTTGAGCTTGTTTTTCTCTCATCACTTTTCAATCTTGTCAGAAGGAAATGTAAAAACACTGCAATCAATACGCTCTTGCTAGCCTGAATTAATAGATTGATGTTAATTGCCAACGTCTACATAAAAATACTTCTTAGCATTCTTCTTCCATAGAACTTTCACTGAGGCTGAAATTGTGACCACACAAGTAAAATAAAAAGAAATTCTTTACTTTACCTTTTTCATTTAAGGGAAAACTTACCTTGTAGCACATTTTCAGCAAATGTCATGAAAAGGTCTGATTGCTTCCAAAGGCTTTGATCTTTCTATCATGCAGCAGCTCCTGACTGAGACAAGTGACCTCAGGGTGACTCTGAGGGAATGGGGATCACTCAGCTCAGAAAGCATCTTCTCCCATCAGACATGCTTTTTCATACTCTATGTACTTTCAGGCTGGACTGCATGAAGTATCAAATCTCTGCTGCTTCAGTTAATGGGATGGGAGCTATCAGCTCCTCAAAGGTTCACACTTCTCAGCTGTGGACAGGACAGCAGGACACCTGCTCCCTGAGACCTGCTGAGTCTGGTGGGGTGATGCTGAACTTCACTGCGGTTCTCTGAAGAACATCCAACAGTGAAATAACAGAAAGACAACTAGCCAGCATATATCACTCCCAGCTTTCAGAGAGGGAGAAAAGCAGAAGAAAAAGCCTTAGCCAATGTATGGGGATTTTGCAGCATTTGACATTTCTTTCAATAGCATGAACTAAGCCCCAGTAAGCATCGAGTGAAGAATGAGTTGCTTGTTCTGGCTAAGCACTGAGCTTAGATAGGGGGATAGAAACTAACAAGAAAAATCATTGAAAATGCAGCATCGGTTGACATTTTCCACCATGCACTGACCTTTCCAGTACCATTACATTTGGCTTCGCAGCACAATTACAGTTTCAGCTCTACGTATCGATAAGATCCTCATTATTTGAATCCTATCAAAATCTTTACACTTTTCGAGAGAGCAGAGAAAAAGTCTGAAAAAGGTCTGTCTGAAACAATATTCAGTTCACTGACACCAGAAAGACCCCCACTCAGCTGCTGGGGTTAATTGTTTACACCGCTGCAGTGTAACCTAGCCAGGTCCACCTTTTAAGTAGGTGGAAGAGGCTGACAATTAATGTGAGGACAATTCCTCATGACAGTGACAGTAGTAGGTAGCTAAAGAGCACAAAATGCAATATTCAAGGACAGAGCCTAGAAAGTGACCCTTGCAATCACAAGGACATTTGCAAACCAGAAATCACTTCATGGTATGTGAGAAGAATTCAAGTGAATTTGTCACTCCGAACTTGGAACCCCATATTATCCCTTGTTTAACTCACCTCAGGAGGTTACAATCACGAGTTTTGTTTCTAGCAAACCTACAAACTTGCCTTCCTTCACTTCCCCTCCTCCACTTACATTTATTTCATATGCAAAGGTAATGCATTTTATTGAAGAAATAAGGAAGATCTGCATTAAGTCATGTCTGCTTCGGAACTCAGTTGACTCCCCACCAGCTGGAATCTATTATTTGATTAAAAATGTAGTGCCAGCTGCCATGCAGCACGTTTCACTACTCTGATTCCGGGTGGAATTAAATCCATACTGAAAATGTAGTCTAGCAGGAATCAGCCTCTTCTCAATACTAATGCATACCTGGAAAATAAAAGCATTTAAAAAAACAACTCAAACCCAGCCCTCCTAGACCTGGCCAGCCCAATCTCTAAAGCAGATGATGTTCAGGGAAAAACTTAAAATTTCACATATTACAAGGTAATCTTTTCATAAGACAATGTCCCAATTATACCCTCAGGTTTGTTTGCAAAAGTGATCTTTCTTACCATAAAAAAAACCCTAACTCCTCTTCCAACAGAACCAGTCCTGAAATAAAAGACAATTGCTGAGTCTGAAAAATTAAAAGATTTTGTACCTCACTGATACAGTGAAGTATTTACTAGTGGAGGGTAATTATTGCAGAATGTGCCCAGAGTAAAAAATAATTTATAGTTAAGTCTGTTACTGCTCATTCAGTTAGAATGAGAGACTGTATTGGGCAAAAAGCCCATTTAATTTGAGGGGGATTTCTGCCTGATGTGGACTGCAGGAATACATACCAAGAGTATATGCTGTGAATAAGCACTGAAAATTTTGCTCAGCTTCTTGCAGTGCAAGAACATTAAAAGCTTTAAGGCAGTTATTTGCAAAGGCATACTTACAAGGCCTCTAAATAGAAATCCAGTGAAGGTATATTGATAGTTCTGGTTCTTACTGTTTTCTTTTTCAGTTATGGCAAAGCAAGTTGCAGACTATAGCTTCACTAGCTCTGAAAAAAAGTCCATTGTTAGCTCTGAAGAATGTTTATATTCAATGGGATGTTTGCAGCTTTCTCTGTTCAATGGATGGCCAGGAAGTTAGGAAGTTAAAAGGTTTTGATGGCTTCAGACAAGATACAGTCTCTTAACATGCAGACATAAGAACATGCAGAGGAAAGGCTGAAAGTCAAAGCACACATCCTTGGTGTCAAGGCAGAGAGCTCAGTACTTCATTTGGAAGAACTAGGTAAATATCCTGTGGATATTTCACTGATTAAACTGATTAATAATAGTCAATCTAAATTCCCAAGTGGCAGTAGCACCATGTATAAAATAGCTCGAAGGGAATACAGTAAGCTTTAGTCACAGCACTGAACATAATCAAGGGTCAAGTCACTACTGACCCAATCTGCTGTGACTTGATGGTTGCTTAGTCTGAATGGATGCTCTGTCTGCACCAGAGAAAGTGCCACCGTGATGGGCAGCTTTGCTGACAGTGTCTGCAGGGAAGTGAGTCCCTGCAGCTGCAGCCCTACAGGTACTGAACTCCTCTTCAACCCTGAACATGGATATCCTGTTCCAACTCTCTGGAGAAACAAAAATAAATGAAATTTGTTGCATCTTAGAAATCTTTCTTTCACATATATGTTAATTCAGTTTGGGAAAGCTTGACCTAATACTTCTGATTTCATGGGGTTAAATTTCCAGATCAATTATACAACTTCCTCAATAGCAAGAAATGTATTATTTAATCTACTTTTAAAGACTGAGCTTTGTATATTTTAACTTTTCATTATACAGCCTCTTTCACACCAGTACAAAGTATTGCAGTGTAACCCTCTCTATGTTTGTTGAAGCACCAATTAGAAATGCAATACACATGCACATACTGACAAACACCCCGTAAATACAGAAGACATGAAAATAATGTTTATGCACTTCTCCCATTCACTAGCTTTTCTGTCAGCACACGCCAGCAACCTCAATCCACCATCATCAAATGAGTCAACTGGCCACGGATGTATTCCTCTTGTCTGTCATACAAAATGGAGATACTCTCCATGCCAAAGACACAGGTACCTGGGCTTCCAACAGCCCTGCTTTCCTGAGAGAGAGCAACAGCTCATCTAAAGACATCACAAAGAGGATTTACACCAGTGGAAAGGAACTTTAGTTTCTCCTGGGTATCCTTGTTTCAAAAGTGTCACAGGCAGTGACATTTAAAATCATTATGCTCACTTAAAAAAGCCACACACTGAGATTTAGCATGATTTCAGAAAGGGAAGCCCATATAATAGGAGTACAAGTTCCAGATTTGTCAACAGAGACACTGAAAAATAGACTCAGTGGCAATTACAGTATTCCTATTCCAAATGGCAGCTAAAGCTTTATCCCACCCTACGCTGGCACGTATTGTGTGTAAGCCCTACATTTCAATGAAAGGAAGCAAATGCTTTTAACACCCCACTGGAGTAATTTATGAGATATACAATCTACAGGAAGGCTACTATCACTCAATAAATATTTGCTGACTAAATTATTTCAATTAACATAACCCTTATTGAAATAAAAAAGATACCGAAATTTAACTAAATTTTAATAAAACTACTGAGTAGTAACAGCTGTAAAGTATTTTATATTTAAAAACTAATGTATATTCCTATTTATATTTCAATAGTAGTGGTGTAAAATCCTCCATAAATGTTGCAGACATGGAGGAATCTTTTGTGATTCCAGCGCAAAACCACCCAAATCTGTCCAGGCTGATGCTCTCTCAAGAGGAGCAGCCACACTGCCTCAGCCAAGTGCCATGGCAGCACAGGGAGCCCACAGCTCTGCCACACACAAGTGCCTGAGTGTGACAAAACCCCCCGGACCTGAAAGCACAGCTCGGGCCACCTGCGGTGCTGCCTCAGCCGCCCGCGCAGCCCAGACACACACCAGGCCCTCCTGTGAGGGCTGAGGGGCTGCACAGTGGAGCTGCGTAAGCAGAGGGGCAGGCGAAGGCTCCTACATGACTAAATTGCAGAGTATTGCCAGCCCAGAGGATTGTGTTTCCTTTCTTCCACAGTCTGGAGGGCATGAAGCACCACCACCAGAGACCTAAGAAAGCATTATGAATAAACTGGTAACAGGTTCTGGGAAAGAGCTCCTACAGATGCCTGGGAAAACACTGAGTGAACATCCCATCCATACTCAAACTTCCATTTCCTAATGGGCTTCTGACATGCAGCATTGCTAAACATACACCTGCAAATGGAAGTTCCAGAGATCTGAAATACTAAGGAATGCCACAGGCCCTTCTTAAGAAAAGAAATACCTGTATTTTCCTGTATTTCAGGTCACACATTGCGTAACTACTAGAAATATTTTAAGAACATTCCTTATTTATTAAGGACGCATGCCATCATTTTTCACCTTTACTGTAAGATAATATTTGTTTTCCTCACATGGTCTGTGACAGTTTTGAAGCACTGAGCCATCACAGTTATTTCCTCTTCACTGTGTTATGGTAATATAGAATCATAGAATGACCTGGGTTAGAAGGGACCTTAAAGACCATTTGGTTCCAATCCTACTGCCATGGGCAGGAACACTTTGCACTAAATCAGAATGCTCAGAGCTCCATCCAACCTGGCCTTGGACACTTCCAGGAATGGGGAATCCATAACTTCTCTGGGCAACTGTCGCTTCCAGGGGGATGCCCAAGGGCTAACCGGGGTTGCAACCTTCCTAGAGAAAGCTTCCCGCAAGGAAAGAGCCTTTCCAGGGGCCTTTGCAACTTCTCTGGAGAGGCAGGTAGTCTCAGAGAGTGCAGCCGCTTTGGCTACAAGTGGTTTCAGCTCGTAGTGATTCAGCTCTTTGTGAGATCAGCTCAAATGAGACCACCTGGGCAAGCCCGGGGACAGAGAGAGATGAGGGGGCCTTGTGTGGTGAATTCCACAGGTAAGCTTTATTCAGCCATCTCTGTGAAGGGAACCAGAAGCCAGGCTTTTCCCCAGTCAGGGGTGCTCACAGGGGGTTTATATAGGGTAGGCAGGGGTGGGATGGACACCATTTAGCCAACAGGATACAGACTATTACTATAAAAGAAGCAAGGCGTGTTGGGGGCAACTTTTGGTCAATGTAAGCTTTAGGAAAGTTCTTATCTCTGGGGAGATTTGGCCCTCAGGCATCTCTCCTCTAAGGGAGTGCAGAGAGCTCCAGCACCAGAGGCTGGCAGCCCTCCACAGGCAACCTCTTCCATGCTCACTACCCTCGCAGTAAAGAACTTTTTTCTAATATCTAATCTAAACCTACTGTCTTGCAGTTTGAAGCCATTTCCCCATATACCGTCATTACATGTCCTTGTAAAAAATCCTTCTCCATCTTTCTTGTAGGCAGGGTCCCTTCAGGTACTGGAAGGCTGCAGTTAGATCACCCTGAAGTCTCCTCTTTTCCAGGCTGAACATCCCAATTCTCTCAGCTTTTCCTCATAGGAGAGTGCTTCATCTCTCTAAGGAACTTTGTGGCCCTTCTCTGGACTCACTCCAACAAGTCCATGTCCTTTCTGTGCTGGGGACCTCATCTAGCAGTCCAAGGCCAGGGCAGAAGCACACTGGAGGCTGTGCTCTGTGAGAACAAAAAAGATGATTCTTGCCCAGAAAGCAACATTTAAACATTAAAAAAAAAAAGTCCAATAAGTGGATATGGGTTGTTGACAAGGAAGTAGGAGGAAACAAAGAGACAGCATCAGTCAACACAAGAGGCAGTGGCTATAGCACATCACTAACCTAATTTTTTTTTCAGGGATTATGGCAGAGGACACTTTAAGAAGGGATTTAGAAGGAGAAAATGAGGTTAAGCGTGTTGATGTCTGCCCACAGCTCATCCTTAACTTCAATGTAGCAATGAATAAAGCTCACAGATGACATTTTGAATACACAGCAGGTCAGTGACAAAATTGATATTGCAAGTGAACTGGAGGGCTGTGTGGACAGAAGGGTTTTGGATACAAAATCAGACTGCTTCTTACTACAGTTATTACTGGAGAAATACACAAACATTACAGAAATGCTCACAAGGAAACAAACTTCTTTTAACAGCAGGTTTGAACAAACTAAACGGTACAAAGCTATATGTGAACCATGCCTGACAGTGGACTGAGGGGTGGCATTGCTTCACGGCCACAGGTATCCCTGGGGCTGACTTCTAAACATGTCTCACAGATATCTCTGGAGGAAGAAGCATGCCTTATTCAACAAATTTCACAGTTCATTTCTTAAGATCAGGATATCATTAACTGTATTGGTTGCTACAATGAGTTACTATCTTCTAATGACTCCTAAAATATCTGTACACAACAATTGGAAATTTCTGTGTTCCAGAACTAATTTGGTCTTTTATAAATTGATTTACAAATGTACTTGCTATCTAATTCTGTTAGAAAATATTTAAGGTAGTATTTTTTCTGTCACCTCCTTAGCTCAGCCATTTACCAAGTTAAAAGAGCAGTGGCTAAGGGGTTCATTTGAGCTCAGTAGCAAACCTTGGTCTTAAAAGACATTTGCCTCTCAGCAGATGACAATCTCAAAAGCAGTGCAGCCTTTTATCCAGCTGACCTGTGGGATGGGCTAGTATTTGCCATCCTCTTACTTAGCCTCTGGGAATACCTGTTAGTTTGGTAAGGCTAGGTGTTTTACCAAAGATATGTTGACATTAGGTAAATTACTGAAAGAGGTAAAAAATAGAAAATGGCAATAGACATCATCTTCCTGTACAAGACAGTAGTTTCCAAATCAACCACTTTTCATCAAAAGCAAAACACCAAAAGAAAGCAATTTTAGGAAAACAACAGTATCACAAAACTTAGAAAATGCATTTTCTTGTGCTGCACCGTATTCACGCAACCATTAACAAAAAAATGCCTGTTAAAAATATGGCCTATCTTTGATTATTTTGCTTAGTGCTCTCCACTGTGTCCTTTAAAAACTAGTAAGAATCAACAAAAGGAAAGCCAGTAGGTAACATACTGCTAGCTCTGTATCACTGTCACAATCACTATAGGTTGGAAAAGCACACCAGTTGGATCCTGGTAACATGAACACCATGTCATGTCTAGCCCAGTTTTTCTTCTATTGTGAGTGATTCCACCAAGCCTGGCAGAGGGAGAGTGGCAGAGCTTTCCAGGCTGGCCACAGGGATGACATCCCCACTGACTCCAAGGGAGATGCTATGCCCACATGAAGACCCAGCTGCTCAGAAAGGAACTCAACATGTGTGTGTCAGCCTGAAATTGAGCTCCACCCCACAGCTGGGGACTTAAGACACACCTCACCATACAATAAAATAAGCTCAACATTAATGAACTATGTCCTAAAGCAGCCACTGACCTCTGCTGACTTGCTCTGGACCTTAGGTGAACAGCTCTGGTGCACACATCCTCTATCTGCGTGTCCTGAAGAGCACTCCAGGCTGGTGAAGCAGAAAATGTGCATTCATTTTTAGTGCTTTATGTGCAGTGGGTACTTTTCTGCCGTCAAAAGCCAAGAGTTATGTTCCTGACAACAGTAAGGATGGAACTAAATTAAGAAAACAGAGTTCAGAGAGGCAGAGAAATGCAGCTGAGCTTTTGATGAACAAACCTCATTAACTGACTGGCTACCAGCTATCCAAATAGATTAAAAGAATTATTATTACAGCTGTAGTTTAACAGTCTGGAAAAGTGACATTTAAAAGTCACTTCGTAAGACTGTCACCTGTAATGCTATGCAGTAAATTTGTTATTTAAAACCTACTTGTAAATACATGATAACTCTTGCAAGTCATTCAAAAGTACTGGCGAGAGCAAATAAAAATGCATCCATTTGGGAGAAATTAAGTATTCTTAGGACTTCATGTTCTCATCAGATAACAACTGCAAAAAATGCACCCACTGCAGCATGTACAATAACCCAAGAAAACGTTGGGTTTGCTACACTTGCTTCAGACTGAGTCAACTGAAATTCTGTTTTCGAATGCATGAAAGACAGGCCAATGGAAACACTGTAGTGCTTTCCCAGCGCCTTCGTATGCCAGAACGCTAAAGGTGAAAGCTCAGACATTTGATTTCCTAGAAGATACCATTTTTTCCTTTCTTTCAAAGCCATACCATTTCCCAGTGAAAACTACAAATGTGTGCAAGTTTCAGGCACTCTTACTTATTCCGTATGGATGCAGATTACGCTCCACCAGTTGAGTGATTTAAAATTGCATTTATTGGGATGTTTCATGATTGAATAGGCCAAAGCCTCCCCTAGGGAAAACACCTTCCCTGGGGAAAACAACTATAAGGTGTTCTGCAGACCAATTTAAGGAATACGTGTGAACTTCTTAGCTTCACAAGGTTAATGTGTGTCTTGGTTTCACTGTAAGTAACACAACCTTCCTATTAACCAACAGAAAGCCAGTAATTTTCATGTCTATAGAGTAGAAATGAATTATTTTCTTACATTTCCCCTCCCCCCTCAAAATATGCAAAGCAAATTTTGAAATTCCCAATCCAATATATATCAAAGAAAATTCAGGTTCAAAGTCAAGTCCTAGAAAGTCAAGAAATGCCAGAACAAATTTAGTTCAGCTCCCTTGTGCTTATACATCTAGATGAAATATTTAATTACATGATGACATGCTATTTTTGACTGCATTATGTGTTTTAAAGAACAAGAAACAAATTCCACAGTGGCCTGATTGCACCAGATGTTTAGATGTGCATCTAATTTCAAACATAATACTTCAATAACTACCTTGTTGAGAAAGGTATAAAGTCAGATTAAAATTTTCCTAAGTTTGATTTTTTACAGTAGAAAAAACATTATTCGACATAAAATATATCTTCCACCAGCAAACACTGCTTGATAGTATGCTGTGATCTAATTTGGAATGAACAAAACCAGCAGAAATCTCATTTGGCCTGATTTTTTTTTTCAAACAGGTCTATCACAATGACTAGCTTATAAAAATATTTCAACTCACATTCTAAAAATACCAGCTATTCATTATTTTACTCTGCTGTACAGACATCAGTCTAACACTCAATTAGAGTAAGTGGTGATGAATCACTCAGATTTTAGGAATGCCTTGGCTTGCGGAACAACATTTGGGTTCTAAATCTTTATTGATAGAAATATCTTACTTCCAACAGAAATCTACATACAAATGTGCAAACCAGGGCTAGGGCAGCGAGCCTGTGTTATGGCTAAGAGGTGCCTGGGCTTGGCTAGCTGCCTTCAGTGCCTGCTTCCACCTTGGCTCGGATAATTGGAATAAAGATGAATGAAAATTTAGGCCTGCAGTTTTAATAGTAACTATTTGTTATTTAAATTTCCTGTTCCACACTGAATGATTGCGAGAATGTGTGCTCAGAATTAAAAGGCTGCTCTTTAGCATCAGCACATTGATTTCTTGGGGTCCTCGCAAAGCTTTTCACATTGTTCCTGGACTACAGCTCTACACCCCTCTAACTGCCTGTCAGACATCATTTCTGCTTTATGAATAAATAATATGATGCCCAGGGGAAACGTTGGGATAAGACAAAAAAATCAATATGTGTCTAGCACATATTAGGCAGTTGCTCAGCTGAAGTCTGTCTCAAATGTGCAATAATTTTAATAACAAAACAAATTCTTTCTACACCGAGTTTAAAAGAGGGTTATTAAGAAAGCACTACCACTATATCACTGTGTATCCTATTTGAAGATTAATAATATTATTCTCCTAAAATGTGAATAGATATTCTGATTGTAAATTATTTGGTGATTATTTGTCTACAAATTTCAAATATTCATGTTGCAGAGAAATTGTAGCAAGCGATTTTTTATTCTGTTCCTCTTGGAGTAGTGCTGGCGTGCATCTGCGTAGTAAAGCTGTTATTACAACTGACTTGTCTGCTATTTTAAAAACATCTTCCAAAATCGCCTGTGTAGTTTTTTTTTTCAGATGACCCAGGATCAAAAGTGAAACAAAAGCAGGGTAAATTAATCATTCATGCAGCTCTATAATCATCTTAGTCATTCCTGCAACATAAGCCTATTTTTTCAGTCAGCACAGTTCTTGGTTCAGCCCCCTACCAGCCGCAGATGCAAACTCCTCACAGGAATATCTGAATTGCTCCATTCCTACAGGACCTACCTAAATAAACAAGCCAAAGTCCCGTCACAAGGCAGTTCTTAAATTCCTTTGCATTATGCCTGAGAGGGCAGGTTATGTTAAACGTACCATCCAGCAAGCAGCATCGTAGGAATTGCTGCTCACTTGCTTTCCCTCACCTTACTGAAGGTGGACTCACACAAGCTTGACTCCTACACCTCCTTCCTTTCTTCTATGTGTCCTTCAGCACCAGGAAAGCTTGGGCTGTGCTAGGCAGCAGCACTCAGCCCCAGCTGACAGCACATCACCTCCCTTCCCAGTTCACTGATGGTCAGTGGGGCTTAAGTCTCCCCTTCCTCGCCTCTTCAATAATGCTGCCTTCCCACCATGTTCCTTGAAAACATAGACCTCATGGTGGAAAACTGTGAGGGGACAGACAGGTTAGTCTGGGACAAGAGGCAAGCTGCTAGCATTCCTAGCAGCCCTCATGAAAGCCACAGGCATCCCAGGTTCAGCAGCACGGCCAGGCAAACAGCAAAAACAGAGGTAAAGACAAATTAGTAAGCTGCAGTCAGACCTGTGGATGACTTCTGAGATCCCTGACTCCATGTCACCAACATCCAGCTCAGGGACATTGCTCTCAAGGGGTTTTTTTCACCCCCCCTGCTGTTATGCAGCCCTTTTAGTGCAGACCCCCCCCTTGGAAGCTTGCTGACAAGGCAGCTCTTCCTGTTATGTTCAGTATAATGAAAAGCACAAACTTCATGTATTTATGACCCTTTCAGACTGAGGAGCTGCAGCTGAGTGCCCTTGCCTCGGGGTGCTTACTCCTGCAGGAGAGCCGGCCATCTGAAAGGGCAATCTAAAGAAAACCTGACATCTCTGGGAAAGAGACCTGCAGACATGCAGAAGCTCCTACTGATGGTGGCAGAGACACAAGACACCTTGAGGCTCACACCAGCCAGCGGTGGTGGAGCCCATTAGGACCCAACACTGATAGAAAATGCTTTTGCCAACTCAAAGAAAGTGAAATGATAAAGACAAGAAGATGGGACTTCTCAGAAAAAAAAAAAAAAAGAAAAAGAAAACAACCTCCCCCAACAAACTCCACCAAAAAAAAAAGCTCATTAACAAACAAAACCCCCCAACTCACCCCTCAAAACCCACACAGGCAAAAAGAAGCTGCCACAGGCCGAAGCTTGTATGGATTTCTATTTGTGCTTAATCCTTACAAACCACAACCTCTGGGTGCAAAACAGCCAGAAAAGAAATGGAAAGCAGAACAACTATTCCTCAGTAATTTCCAACACAGGCAAGCTGTGAACTGTAAGCACCCAGACATGTGTCCTGTGCACCAAAGTTGCTCAGAGGAAAGTGCCCCTTCACCCTTTCTTGCTGCTTTTCTGGCAAGGGGCCAGTGACAGCCCTCCCTCCACCCTGATGAATGCTCTGAGGCCAGCAAGTCCTCTCCAGCTGGCACCTGGCTCACACCTTTTCCTTCAGCCACCAGTCTGGTGCCTCTGCCATGTCAACACCAGGCCAGACAACCCAGAGCAGAGACACGGGAACATGGGCAGACTAGTGTGATGCCCAGCCACAGCTACCACACATGGGAAACAAACCGTGTTCTGTTTGTCCTGTGTGTTCTTTGCAAAACATTAGTTGCAGGGGATGGCCTGCAAACACCTCAGCTGTCTGCTGTAGACACCTACCCAAGAGACCCTCGCCCTGCTCTTCACCCCTCACATGTCCTTTATCCCACTTACCACAGGGAATCTGTTAGAAGCCACTCCTCTGCTTCTAAGAAAATGACCGCACAACATGTATTTCTGCCAGCCCCCAGGAGACAGGACCACTTGACCTTGGACACTTGACTCACGACCACTCAACTTACACTTTTTATCCTTTCTATGGTATTTAAATGAATAATTATGCTTCCTAAAACTGACACTGGCTGTAACCTCTTGACATTGCCTTTGAAAGCGATAGGAATCTCAGGGAGGAGCTCCTCAGTGAAACACCAAACCTGTGTGTGTGTGCAGTGCCTGGAGATGTGGTTCCACACTGACAGCCTGACTGGCTGAACAAAGTCCTCAGTTCAGTGATCTCCTTTATCTCTGCTCACACTTCTCTTCTCCACCTCCATCTGAAGGTACTTCCTTTGGTCACTTTCTAAACCATACCCATCAAGTGACCCATAGAGGGATCATTTGTATTTTACACAGTCCAAAATTTGCCAGGCTAAAGATTGATCCTATTTCCCCACCAACATAGCTGGTTGAAAAAGGATTCTGTCCTCACCTTCCAGCCTCACTCACAGCCAAACAGTTGCTTTTAGGTCATAGTATAAATAAGAGAAGTACACCCAGATTTCTGAAAGTCCGTAGAACCCAAATAAAACAATCTTTTTTTTCAGCTTTAAGGTTCCCAGCTTTTAACTGAAATGATAATGTGTTGGACCTACAGCTATCCTCTGATGGCACTGTGTTGCTGTCTAATGATGGAGGATTACATGGCATGATAACATCTGTTCACAAGCCCTGATTTCCTGTGCAAGAGTTTAGGTTAACCAGGCCCTACAGATGCGCTTCAGAGTCATGAACACATTTTTATTGCAAACAGAATTTCCAAAACGATGAGCTAATCAACAGAAAAGAGAGAGAGAAACCCCTCACCTTTCAGAGGTGTTTCATTTCCTGCTCTGAGTATCTTTCACAGAAAATGAGAGTTCAGAAGTAAAACGCCTCATCTTTCAAAGATTTAAAGACAGCTATTACACATCTCCAGCTTCCATAAGGTACGACACCAGAAGCATGAGTGGAAATAAATTGATTTTACATTAATTTTATGTCTAAGGTATCTGTACAAGCTTAAGGATTTCTATGTTCATTCTAAAGACAACTACTCCCAAGAAGCAATGGTTCTATGAACCATACGTATATGTTGTATTTATTCACACCTTTCCCATGAGCTCAAAACCTGGGACTGAAGCATCTCTGTACTACATAGAGGTAACAAAAAGAGACAGAGAGGGACTCAGAGTATATCCACACAAACTCATACAACCAGTTGCTGTAGCTCAGGAGGTACCTGATCAGCCAAGTTGTGGTAACCAATATGTTACCAGAGATGTGCAGTCTGTTTTGCATAGCAAAAGTTAAACCTGTCTGGGGTTAAAGAAGTTAAGCTTGTCTGAGCAAACCAACTTTCCTTCAGGAAAAGCTAGGAACATGCAGCAGGTCAGTCAGCACTGTGGGGTTACCCTGAAAGTCTTTTCTTTGCAATACTACCAATATGCACTAAACAAAGGCCACCTGCTTGGTATGCAGTAGCAAAGCACTGATTCCTCATGAAGTTACAAGGTTTTTACTGCACTAAGAAAGGGACTTGAAATATTCCCTGTATTTCTTGACTCAGGCACAAATTGTGTGCATTACATACAACCAGCTCAAGTCCAGTCTGGTACCACATCATGGCTTATTAGTAACAGCCACCCACACCAGGCTGGGACATTTGGAATTAAAATGAACTTCAGTGTTTCAAAATTCACCATCTGCCAGGTGCTGGGAGATGTTATTGAAGTGGCAACCCAATATAAATTTAGTGTTGCTCAAATCTCACCAGACCTCCAGTAAATCAACGTAAGCAGCACCAGCCTGCCTGCTGAAGGCTGGGTGTTGTTGGTCTCCATGCAGAGGTACCAGCTCTGCTCTGCAGACTGCATGCCCACACCAACTTCCTAACCACAATACTTTTTTCTACACCCAGCACAGTGGGAGAACTTTGTAATTTGAACACGAAATATGAACCTCCAGCAGTCTATTTTGTTCAGCTTCTGTCCATACCCATGGTGACCTCATTAGCTATGCTTTCAAACAGGCTTTGAAATGAGCAAATTGATGTATAGATCTGCAGCATCTACCACAAGTGCAACAGCAGAAACAACCTTTATGAACTTGGCAAAGTGAGCTAAGATGGTGATTTCCGATGAGGTGGTCACTGCTTTGCTTGACCAAAACAAACACTGACCAAAACTACCTTCCTGGGGCAGGAAAGACTGGGTCAGCACTGCAGGACAAGTGATGCCCCTCACACAGCTACAGGAAGAAAACCAGCTAGAAGACTGGGGTGCTGAGGGGTTAGGAAAAACTTTCTGAATGACCATATACAAACCCAAATTCAGCAGATTTTACCTTTCAGCTGGGACTGCTACTGCTGCTTTTTAAGATGCGAAAACAAGAAGTGCATTTTCAAAACTTATCTTTATTTTGTACACACACACTGGCAATCTCACACAGCTCACCATGGACCACGAAGCTGTAAGCAACAGTTTCTGTAAAAGCTACTTGCAACATTGCTGCTACCCAGTTTAATTGCTACGTGCTGGCAGCTTCATAAATTAACTGAGTCTTCAGAAAACTCAGTCAAAGCCAAGTTGACCACCGCAGGAAACAGAAAGCAGTTGCATAAACAATTACCTTCCAGTCTCTGCAGGGCTTGATGTTCAAGTGAGATACTGTATTGACAAGCTTTCTTCCTGGGGAAAAAAAAAAAAAAATTACAACTCAGAATTCAACTGTGCAATATACACTATATTTTCTGGTTAATCAAATTTAAAATCATATCCGGAGAAAAATACCTTAGGAAAAGGTCTTCTTCCTATACCTAAGAGGAACAGTATTTTCAGAGAGATTTCTGTAACTGTTTGGGTTTGATGAGTAGAAGCTCATTGTTACTTAGCAATTGTATTGGTTTAATATCTAAAGAAAGAGCATCCAGGTCAGTGATAAGAGATTTACTAGAAACAGAGAGAGGTGAAGAGGTTGCAAATTTTCCTTGGCACCAGCCTTGCAACACATACTTTTATTTACAGGATAACAGAGTGGCCATGTGGTAGCAATTTGTCCTGCAATGCCTACATAATAAAAAATATTACCTTCAGACTTTTTCTTTTTCCCCACTGCCTACGTGAAAAATTAACTACCTTGGTTTGTACACTGACTTAGCTAGAAGAAAGTACCTTCCATTCCTTGGATGTTTATTTCAGATTTAAAGGGTCTTATACTGTTAACTTTGGAGAGGACTAGCTCTCTAGGGTTTAAACCAAAGTTAGAGCAATAAATAAATTAGGCTCTGCAGCACTAACCTCTAAGATTTGGAAAGTCAATTACCACCAAAGTAAGCAGAAACAGATATAAAACAGACTGCTTCTGAAGGAATATGCCATTTCTTCTACACCACTAATTTTCAGAAAAGACTCAAGTTACTAAAGCAGCTTAAGAAATCGGAGATACTGTCAGGCTATCTATCTGCTTGTTCAGACCATAGAAGAATATATAGATTCAATTACTTTATTTTGATGTAAATCCAAATTAAAAATCAGTATAAACACATATTATAACTCAAACGTTTTGCACAAAGAAATTTGGTTTTTTTTGTAATCATTAACCAGTTGTTTTGCTCATTCATACCCGTGTGTGTGTCCCCCCCCCCACCTTGCTGGTGTACTCTGCTAAAAATAAAGCAGTGCATGCTCCTGGAGAACTGTTGCTTAGCTACATTCTCAATTATCACAATGCTGGCCTTACCCATTCAGTGTCAAGGTCAAAGCAATTGTTTCTTTACTGTAATGAAGTATCCTGTTTATAAAAATCTTATCTGTTTCCTACTTGGTAAAATATTGCACATTTCAGTCAATCATTGCTGGGTAGTCCTTCAGAAAGACACAGTGTGAGAACATAACTGGCAGTGTTCATTTTTGCCCTTAACAGAGAGGTTTACTCCCAACTCCACCCCGTCAACTACCTCACACTGACACACAGGCAACCAATTATACCACCATTTTTTGCTTCTTTGCTGTGGCCAAGCAAATATGGCAGAAATGCAGTAGCTGCATATTTATTCTTCCCCCCAATGACAGACATAAGTGAAGTGGCAATTTTTAATTAGTGTGTACCTATAGTTCAGTGTTGTGGGAAAACTACAGAAAAGAAGGAATTTCCCTGTCAGTTTTAAACATTAGAACTTTTTGGTTCTTTTTTGCTTTTGAGGGCAGGTGTTTGGCTGCAAAGACTGTAATTCTCCCCAGGCTAGTCCAGGCTGCTGAATATTTCATAGCCCCTGAGAAATGCAGCTGTAATCAACTTGCAAATAATGAAATGGGCAGCAATAATAGAGCAGAGGTAAACTGCACCATTAGAAAGCATCAGTGCTTTGACTGTTGCTGCAGCCTTGCTGTGCCAATTTATCAGGTTATTTGATCAAATAATAATGCTATCAACTAAAAAAAAAGAATGTTATGCCAAAAAAAAAAATCAAAGTGTCTCAGGTGGCCAGCGTGAATAGCAAAGAGAAAAAATCAGAAAGTGTGCCAAAGGAATCTCATTCAATACTGAAATTCCATTAAAGGTATTAATCACATGCCAATGATGCACAGCTATGTTAGGGTATTATTAGAATGGTAAGTTTACAGAAGTTGCTTAACTCAGGAAAAGTTTCATTAATACTAAAATAAAACAGAGAAAATATTTAGGAAGTAATAAACATGTTCATCTTAATCAAAGCTTGTAGAGTAACCCATCTCCTGTATTAAGTTCTTTGTATTAGAACCTCAACTGTTTACTGTGTCCCATCTGTATTGTTTGGTGCTGGTGAGCACCAAAAGACAGCCAAAAATAACAGTGGGATTACTACAACAGCATTTCCTGAAGATAAGACATGAGCTAAGATTAGGAAGTTCATGTTGAAAAACAAGATTGTGCAAGTTGTAGTGATACAGGTTGTAACTGGATGGGTATCAAAATGTACCTGTGAATTATGCAATAAGGCTCCACAGTAAATAATAATTCATTTCACTTCAGAAGTGAGGTGACTGTTCCTGGCCTGCCCCAGGTTTCAGAGGAACAAAGCACAGACTGCTTGTACAAATGTTAAGTTTATGCCACTGATGAGACTACCATAGCTGTATGGTAAAAGGGGTGAGTTCATACACAGGGATCCACGTGGATGGGCAGTGAGACAACCTACCTGCGTATTTTCTATCAACAAGATCTCTAAACATCTTTATGAATTTGGATGGAGGTGTGACTTAGACACAAACTGCCTACCCTGATCTGCATTGATAAACAAGGATAGGTTAGGAAATGCATTTCCTACATGCAGGAAAGGGCTACCTCAAATGGCTTTCTCTTAACCTCCTCCAGAGCAAAAGGAGTGGTGACTGAGGCAAATATAGTTTCAGGCACGGCTTTTGTTAACCTCATGCTCCGCCATGTATCATTAGCACAGGTGAATTCCTGTGAATTGTCAGTGTCCAAACTGTAAAATATTACAATAGAACTGAATATTTCAATTGAAAGGGACCTACAATGATCATCTAGTCCAACTGCCTGACCAGTTCAGAGCTGACCAAAAGTCTCTTAGACACTGACAGGCCTGGAGCATCCACCACTTCCCTAGGAAGCCTGTTCCAGTGTTTGGCCACCCTCTTGGTAAAGAAATGCTTCCTTTTGTCGAGTCTGATCCTCCCTTGACACAGCTTTGAACCATTTCCCATGCATCCTAATCCTGGTGCATGCATCCCATGCACCAGGTAGAAGAGATCACACATCCTTCTCCACTTTCCCTGCTCAGGAAATTGTGGAGAGCAGTGAGGTCACCCCTCAGCCTGCTTTTCTCCAAACTAGACAAGCTCAAAGTCCTTAGCTGCCTCTCGTGGGACATTCCTTATAGCTGTGGGGAAAAACAGATGAGAAACGAGCAGAGGCTGAAGAATAAATGTGCTCCAGTCTCCTCACCTGCTGGAAACACAGCAATCCCCCAAAAGTGCCATGCAGCAGGTGGGTGCTCCTCCTATGGAGCAGAACATGCTCCAGTGCAGAGAAGGATAGACACTGTCTTCTCCAGCACATATTTCCCCAGTACCATAGGACACCTTGCTGAGCCACAACTCCCAGGGCTGCAGAATCCTTTCTCATCCTCCCTTCAAGCAAGGGCTGACACTGAGAGCTGCCTCTCGAGAGACACACAGAAGCAGTGTGCCCAAGCTGTAGGCAATTCACAGAAGGCTGTCAGTGCCTCTTAGTTAACTCCTCATACTCACAAGAACATGCTGAATGCTACCCCCTAGAAATTAAAGGAAGGTCTGGATGCAAGACTGTTGGTAGGTTCACATGCAACACTGCACGTTGCAAAAAGAAACCCTGATGGAAGTCTGAAGCTGCACAAACACCTGTGCAAGCAGAAAGCCAATAGCAGTAGGAAATAAAAATTGGTACGTGGTTTGAGAAATGACCTCTCCATGCAGGAAGTTTTCAATTTATGTCAGTCTAATCATCTTCTACATGTTTCAAAAAGTAGTTCATAAGAACTCCAAGAATCTAAGCAGATTGTGAAAGAAATACTAATCAAATTGAAAAACATACTCCCTTCAGTCCCTTTGTACTTGTAATGTTCTCTGCAAGGATAGGCTTTATTTTAATTTCTTTCCTCACCAGCAACATATACCGATTGTGGACAGATTAATATTGCCAGAGAAAATCTGGTGTACACATGTTCAGTGCAGCAGGGGAAACAAGCTCTCTCTCTAACATCCCAGAAACACATCACCTGTCACTCTGAAAGGAAAGTGGTGTGTCAAGGTGATACTGCACTGGAGTAATTCCCATGCTTCGATAATTAAAGTACTCCTCCTAATGTTATCTTCCATCTGCTGGAGAAGAGATCACACAGATAGACCTTCCAGCCACACAGAGCCACCAAAAATTCTTTTCAGCCACCAGAAAGCTCAGACATAACTAAGATGCCCTCATTCATATTCTCCTACACTCCCTCCTGCAAATACCCAAAGATAAATTACTCAGACAAACTCCAATTTGGACTTTAAATGTCACAGGCAAATCTTATGTAGCTCATTTTTCCTTTCACTTCTTTTCCCCAGGATGAAAGAATTATTATTAACTCCCTGGGGATCATGTCTTCACTCTACTGAGAAAAAGTACATTACAGACAGAGACAGACCTTGAACAATATAAGGCTGGTGGAACTACTCTCCAAGTTTATCCATTAAAGATTCAAATACCTATTTCAACAGCTATGTATTTTCTGTCATCACCAATCCTCTTCCAGGTAACAGCATTCGAGTCTGGCCCTTCTACAAAATGGTAAGACTATAGTGATACAGACTGCTGTAATTTGTGAGGTGTCTTATTTTTTTTGATTTGCCTCCATAAATCTAATCTTAGAAGAAGGATGACTAGGAAATGCACACATGCACATGCAGTTCTACCATCAGGGGACTCACAAACCAAATGCAACTCCTAAGTGTGGCTCTCACTCCTCAACTAACTCTTATAAATTAGCAAAGCAAGCAGCAGCTCACTGCTCCAGCCTTGTCTCCTCCTTGGGCAACTGACTCTACTGGGAGCCTTGAAAAATTTGCAGCATCATATTAAATCTTTCCAAGACTATGTATTTGCCAACATGCTGTGAAAAAGAACTTTGAAGACAGTCAAAGTCAAATTGGTATTTCCTGATGTAACTACAAGAGGTGAGACTAGCAGTGGCACTGTCTGTTACAGCTGTCAGGCACTTTCCCCTTTCCAGGTAATTTATCACTATAGCTCTTTCCAGATTTCCAGAGGCTGGCAAGCAAAGCAGGGGTGTAGGGGCTCCCTTGGAACCCCACATCCAGGCACACTATTCCTGCAGAAACCATGATGCAATGGATGGAGGACACAACAAGCACCTGAACATCTGTCCCAGGCTCACTGATGGGTCACATACACTGTACACCCAGGCCTGGGACTCATGGCCCACTGGTCTAAGTGTGCCCCTAATTACTACCATGGTAGCTGGTAGGTACACAACCACCCCCTTATGCTATACTCTCCGTGCATTTTAATACATGGAACCAATGTGCAGAGCCCAGGAAAAAAATTGGTGAGATTTATTTCTTTATAGAAAAAGCTGCAGAAGTGATGCTACTGACGGCTACTGATAGAGGTGCACCAGGGTAAAACACTGTGCTAAAAACCTTTCCCATGACCCAGTACCAAAGCAGTTTTCAAAGCAGCTCAGCAGTACAATTGGATCTCAAACGCAGCCTCTTAGCTACTGGAAAAAAGTGTGCATGAGAGACTTCACTGCTGTCTGATGCAATTGTTCCAATAAAGTATAGTTCCATATAATTGGCTAGAGCAAGTTTAAAGGTAGGGGAGAGATAGGAAAGGCAGGAGAATAAGTGGCAGTCATTCAAAGCCATAAAAGTCAATTTTCTGGTATTCCACCTGCCCATGAACTTGAGGGTTCTGTGCCCAAATCACCCTTAGAGCCTCAGACAATGTTTCCTTAGTTCTCACTTTAGCTGGAGAAGTCCAACTGATACAGACACTGAAACTTTGATGCAATAGTTTACTACATACACCTTGAAAGAAATGCACAACAGAATTTAAGCCTTGCCTCTTACTCCTAACACTGACCAGTAAAACACACCATTAATAGTGGTATCTAATTTATGCATTTTTCAGAATAAATCAGAATAAGTTTACAAAAGCTTTCCGCCAGGATTTCCCCCATTTCCCACAGAGTACACTCCAACTCCACACACCAACATGTGATCTGGCTCACAGCTCTAGAGCCAAACAGACGAGGTTCCTGTCTTGTATCTCCAGAAACCTTTCTGTAATATTTCAGTACATTCACAACCCTTGGAGCTGCACATCTTACTTCTGAAACAAAGACACCAATTTCAAAAGATCTGGAAATTTTAGGCACGTTTTATATTAACTGGGGATGAGATTATTTCCTGCAGATTCCGATACACTGTTGCTGCAGCTTATACCACTTTCTGTTATTTTTTTCCTTCATCCAAAGGTTATTTGCTACCTCAGACTGCTGCTTTGCCTACACAGTCCCAATGCAATGGGAATAAATGTGAAAGACTAAAGGTCTCCATGTTCCTCTGTAGTAGTCCCCCATACTGATTGCATTTTAGAAAAAATACTGGACAGAACTCTCTTCATCCCAGAGGGATTGGTAGGCTGCCAATTATTCCTTTAAAAGTGGGATACAGCAAGATGCAACTAATAAAACAGCTAATGACACAAAAGCCAAAGTGCTCTCTTCCCCATTAGTTTAGACCCAACTGCAAGGCATCAAGGGTATGTGATATATTTAAGAAGAGTACCCACACACACTTCTCTTTACTGGCCTCCTAAAGGTCCAGCACAGAGCAGTGCTAAGCTGCCCGTGAAACAGAGAGCACAGCAGATCATTGCCACATGGCTGGGATCTTAGCAGACTGGCCTTTAATCAGGCAGCACCGTCCAGAGCCAGTTCCAAAAAGGCACCACTAAGAAAATACCCTGCGTCTCAGGCACAGGGAGCTCGCTTCAGGAAATCTGTGGACGAGGCTGAAAAGGCAGCAATTTAAAACAGCAAAATGGGACAGCAAGAACATTTACCTTTTATCTACACATGATTCATGAGACAGCCCTGCAAAGCATCAGACGACAACAAAGCAGTTCATCTACTATTGATAACCCAGCATTCCTAAGCCATCAATAGCCATTTCAGTACTCCTAAAATAAATTTAGCTTCATCTTCATTATTTTCTGTATTGAAAGACCGAGGACATATTCATGGATGTTTACGCAATGGCAAGAGAGCACAGTATTGTATGTTTTATTACACTACCAAAGCAGACTCTCGTTCAGACACCGCTAGCATATAATTTCTGTCTCTCTCAAAGCTGGAAGGCAATCATTAGCATGTTGAATCTGGCAAGTTCCTATTATCTATCTGGTAATTATAGAAAGACGGAGAAGCCTTCAAAAAAATACCCTCCAACTTCTGCATTTACTACACACCTGATCAAAATACTATTCCCATTACCTATATTAGCAGATATTTCCCATAAACCATTATTCAGAACACATTAACATTAGTATAGAAAACAAGAAATAATTATTAGAGGCCATACAGGCTATTAATTTATCTTCTTTTCCGACTTCAAAAATATAAAACTATGCAATGACAACCTGAATGCAGGAAAACATCCTACTGAAGGTGATGACAAACTAGGCTACATGGTCATTTGTCAGGCATTACTAGCCCAAATGAACATTACAACCCTGCTCTAGGTTTTCAAAATATGTATACCATTATCAATGCTATTCACACTGTGACAGAGAAAATGAGCTAAATACACACTAAAAGATAATCCCATCCTCCAGAGACTGCTGTAGAAAAGGACAGCAGGATGAGAGACAAGGCAGCGACCATACATATGCATACGTATACAAAGTAATTGGGAAAATTGGCCTGTGTCTCATTATCTCAGTTATTCATGCTTCAGGTAAAGGGGAGAGAGGAGGTGCCAGGAAGATCACAGAAGATGGGACAAAATTGGTACAAAAGGAGCTGGAAGAACAGAAAGAGAAATCAAACAGAGCAAGGAAAGTGAGGCCAGGGAGACAAGACCATAAGACCATGAATGAAGAGGGTCAGCCAAAACCAGTAATTAGGGGTAAAAAATCCCAAACAAATGCAAGGATGAGACCACAAGGAGCAGAGGAGTGCATGAAAAGTCTGTGAGATGCTTTGGCTGCTTTGTTCTCAGGCAGGGGCTTCACACAGCCTGGCACCTCAGAGGCCCCATCAAGCCCCATGTCATAGCCTGAATGACACCAACCAAAGCAACAGAGCTTCTTATCTCCCTGGCTCATGGCCCATTTTAATTACCCTGGTTGTCTGGGCCCTGGGAGGGATGTCCCCACAGGGAGGGGGGGCAGCTTCCTGGCTCAGGACCAGGGCAGATAACCAGGGTGTCCCCAGGGAGTCCCAGCCCCAGCCTGAGCCGCAGCACTGCCAACCCCCATCCCAATGCTTGCCTCTTGTTTTTTTCCAGGAAGCTTTATGATAAGGTAAGGCTACAAAGGCTGCAGCAAAAGCATGTCAAGACACGCATCTTGCTTCCCGCTAATTCCCAAAACTATAGCAACAAACAAATAGATTCAATTACCAAGACAGACACCAGCCCAATTCAAGGGGATTGGTACATCCATTACAAGATGCTGGAGCTGCAGCCTGATCACATTTACATGAAGAAATCATTTTATGCAAATCTCACATCCACGGGTGAAGGCTGTACAGGAGAGGAGAAACAGCACTGTATGGAGATTCACAATGCATGGCAGATAGGCAATTTAAGGGAAATCACACAGTTCAGTGATACAAGATATATAACCTGGGGAGAAAGTGTGTGGCTTCAAAGTCATAAATTATTTACAAATAATACAGCCTTCTCATGCAATATCCAGAAGGCCAAGTACCTATTATTCACGTTATTTTTCTCCACTTCCACAGATCACTGCAAAACTGAATATCTTATCCAGAATAAGCTAGTTTTGGTGGAGGATGGACTCTAGATAGTGAAGCTAGTTAGAGGCTAACTATCTTCTAACTAGGACAACAGGAACTGAAGGCAGAAGGGCTGCTGTGCTTGCCCACCTGGAAGGGAAGCAGCAAAAGCCAAAGAGAGGGAGCTGGAGCAGGCTGAGGAGAGAAATTCTCCACCTGCTAAGTCATACCCTTCCCAGGACTGTCACTGCCAGCCCGTTCAAAATCATCACCTAATTTCCACCAAATACTTCAGGGTTTTAAAAAGGAAATCCAGTGCTCCGATTCACAAATCACAGCTGCAGCATGCCCTTTCTGTCAGCAGTGCTGCCGCTTCAGAGCATTGGTCTTGCTCTGTACAACACACGGTCACACCTCTGTATTCCATTTTCAATCCTCCAGCTTCCTTCAGCAGTTCTGTTGGGACACCCCAGCACACCGACACCTTCTCATCTTTGTTACCCAACACAACACCTGCCCAAATTCTCCTGCAATGATCAATTCAGCTTATCTTTTCTGATGTCCTGCGTAGTGACCCTGCATGCCTTCCAGTGCTCCTACAGATATCCACCTTTGGATAGATATATACACAGTTCATAATTTTCTTTCATGTTGTAGACTCTTTACTCTTCAAAGTGTTTTTCAGATCTTCATGCTCCGCTTGCATCTGATTCAACACAGTCTGGCTGGGTTTTTTTGTTGGAATCATTAGGGGCAGATACCCATCTGCTCGAGGATATTTTTGTAGTCTGAGAAATTCCTAACATTTGTGCTTTCAGCAGACCACTGTTTCTGCTTGCTTATATACAGATGCCTTAAGTGACTTTTACAGTGTGTTTAAAGACCTTCCAATGCTGACCCCGAGGATACTAATTCTCCCTCTTGTGACTTTCTCCTGTTTTCAACTGCTCTGCTCTTATTTAGGTGGGACAAGTACTTCAGTGTATAAGAAGCCCTTAAGGTTAAAAGATACATTTTTACCCACCAATTCAGAATTTTTCTGAAACTCTTCAAAGTCTTGGAGTGCATTTTCTTTCTCTTACAGGTTTGCCTAAATGCAACAGCAGTGTTATTCTTGAGTTCACTGCTTATGTCACATGCGCAGAATAAGACAAATAGAATATAAAACAGGAAAAAACCCTGATTTATTTTCTTATTAACTACAGATATTAGCATCTCTAACTTGTATCAATTAGTTGCAATAAAAGACAAAAATACCAAAATATTTATTCTCAGCTTTAGGACTGCAGCATTTTTATATAACCAAAACTAAAAACAAATATACCTCCTCTATAATAAAGAGCAAATATAGGATCAAGTGTCACTTTATCCATGAAATTACCTGTCTGCACCAGGGGTCTGTATGTATAATCTTTCCAAAGCCACAACAGGGCATGAAAATGCAAATTCCAAAGTGACATGAAATTTACATTTTCAGTTATCATGAAAAGGTTCTCAATAGCCATTGTTCATGTACTCCTATGCCTGTCAACATCTGCAACCTTTCAGTTAACACAGAAGTCTGTTTCTGAACCTTCATAAATATTTTTAAATGAACTAAAATGCCATATGAACTCCATCCCTCTCAAGGATTTTTCTTCATACACAACACACTTTAGGTACCAAAGCCAAAGAACAAACTCTCTTTTCTTGAGGAAGGGATATCTCTCTTGGCTAAACATGTTCCTGCCCAAGCCTCCATCCATTTCCTAGGTCAGATGTAAAAAGAAGTTGTCACCCACTTTGCAGCTCACTGAAGTCTTAGCCACTCTGTCACACATGCAGCTGCTTCTCTTTTGAAGTCTTTGCTATTTCTATTCAAATCTTAAATGGTACACAAGCTCTTGTGAATGCCTTTAATTGAGGAGGACCTATGTAAAGCTTGGCTTTCATCCTGTCCTAAAATGGGAACGCTCCTTCTCCTTCGGGAAAACCAAAGGAATTACATTAAGACTGCTCCTCTTTTGCCTCAAAAAACTGTTCCTGACCTGGAAAGCCTACTACAGTCTCTAAGGATTGCACTAGAACAATAATATTTACACTGAGAAGGCAGCACCCGTATATCTAAGATCAGGCTCCCTGTGAATTCAAAAAATCATAAATACAGAATAAATTTATATGCAAAACGCTTCAGTCCTTATTTTTCAAGCAGGGACAGGGGATAAAATTTTGGACATCAATAGTCAAAGGGTAACACTACTGTTGCTATCCTGTTGAAGATTAAAGCTATTGCCTGTAATTAATACAAAATTAGCTTGCAAGGCAAAGAGAGAAGGCCAAGGTCACTGATAACAGCTCCACTGCTCCCATGTGCACCAACAGTGCCACATTTGGTGGGGTTTGTTTCCAGGGGGTGTTAACTCAGCAGGAGAAGGGAACATGCAGTGGCAGACCTAACCACTGTGGTTTACAAAAGCCCTGTCTAGGCTTGTGTTGATAAAAGTCTTGTGCCTTGAGTCTTGGATATGATACTGCTTAAGGCCTATTAATATGAGAACTAAGTTCAGCACCTCATCTGCTGTGCTGTGGAGGCACATGGGACATGATGCCAGCTACAAATGGCTTGGAAAGCTAGTAAGAACCAGGCTTTAAAGGAAAGGAAATACTTTGAAAAAGCAAGACAAGGGGTTTGCATAATAAGCATTATTTGTGCAACACTTACAGGCTCAAGTCACTGCAAAGAATGAGATCTTCCCTTATTTTTTACATACATGCTCAAAGCAGTGATGAAAAAACTGTTCTTTTGCACACATCCTGAAGGAACAGAAGACAGCAGATACTGCATCCCTGCTTTACAATCCAGGGAACATGTAAGAGATTTTATCTTTTAAAATCGGAAGGTGAAAAAGTGGGAGCAAACTGAGAAGTAGCCACAGGGGTCCAAGAATATATTGCTATCTTTTTTCCAGTGAGAATGAAAAAGCTTTTTCAAATTTTTTAAAAAGCAAACTAGAGAACTGTTATTTCAGAACAGGCTCTCTTAAAAAAACTCTGCAAAAAAAGGTAACACAGGGGTAGTCCTACCACCCACCCAGCAGAGCTGCTTAAAAGTGTAGTTGGTGCCATCACAGAATCATAGAGTGAGGTGGGAAGGGACCTTTGGAGGTCCTCTGATCCAATACCACTGCTTAATTAGGGCCTCCCAGTGCTGGTTGCCCAGGACCACGTCCTGTACCGAGGATGGAAGCTACATAACCTCACTGGGAAACCTGTGCCAGTACTCAGCCACCGCCACAGCAAAAAGTGTTTCCTGATGTTCAGAATGAACCTCCCGTGTTTCAGGGTTTGCCCGCCACACCCTGTCCTGCCACTGGGCACCACTGAAATGAGCCTGGCTCTGTGCTTGTAGGACCCACCCTTCAGGTATTTCTACATATTGATGACATTTTCCCCAAACCTTCTCTTCTCCAGGCTGAACAGTCCCAGCTTTCTCAGCCTCTCCTCATATGAGAGATGCTCCAGTTCCTTCAGCATCTTCATGGCCCTTTGTGGGACTCCCTCCAGTATGTCCATCTCTCTCCAGTACTGGGGATCTCAGAACTGGACCCAGCACTCCTGGTGTGGCCTCACCAGTGCCTAGCAGAGAGGCAGGATCATCTCCCTCCACTTACTGTCAATACTTTGTCTAATGCAGCCCAGGACACAGATCAACTTCTTTGCCATGAGGGCTCAGTGCTGGCTCACGTTCAACTTCATGTCCACCAGAACCCCTGCACCTGCTCTGCCCTCCAAATGGTCCTCCCCCTGCACATACGGGTGCCTGGGTTGCTCCTGCCCACGGGTAGGACTCTGCACTTCCTTTTGCTGCCAGTAGTTACCACTCAGTTCAAACTGTGGATGTGGGTAACTCCTAGCTGTTCTCTGTAGCAGAGAAGGAGACATCCTCTGGACACAGCACTGGAATGGCTGCTCCAGCAGAAGCCAGACTCTTGTCAGCATGTAAATGATCTGTGATCCTTGATCCTACGTTGGCTATATGATCCAGCAGGGTCCACTTTACAGTTTGCACTGTATCAGCATCTCCTCATTTAAAGCCCCAGAGGCACTGAATTGCCAGGCTGTGCTTTGGGAAGTTAACCCCTTCCTGTACCAAACACCATCACTCACGGGGCTGAGGGACAAAAGTCCACTGGAGAGAATCATGCAGGAGAGTGAGAAAAGGCAGGTTTAAGTTTCAGCCCAGCACTCCTCTACTGCTAAACTGAAACACCAGATACAGGAAGGAAGAGAAAGCAGCACTGCGCTTCTCCCTGCCACCAAAACCTCGCCCATTACCGTAAAACTGACTTTACAGCAAGAGCTTGCTCCTATCTGCACACAATCAGGCTGATGCACACACGCACCACAGGTACTGGGGCATTAATAAAACCAGGTAGCTAAGTGTTTAAAAAGTATAAATCTCACAGCTCTTGTCCTGGTCATTTACCGACAGCAATCTTCACACTTATTTTTTCTGAATTCAATCTTTTTAAGTGCCAGCTGCCGATGAGCTGCAGGGAGCATAATTTTTATTAAATGATGAACACTGAAACATTAGAGTTATACCTCAGAAAATCGATTTCCTATTGCCTATAAACTGATAGCTTAAGCCCAGAAATTCTCACGGGCTCTCCACGTGGGCTTTTTCAGTTGGTTCTGAGTTTTTGGAGGTTTTTTGGTTGGTTGGTTTTTTTCTCATTTCTCTAGAATTCAATAAAAGACAGCGTTTTGTGTTTAAAGCAGTTTTTTTAAAGTATCAGAGTAATTAATTATACAAGCTAATACTCAGTACAGGAAATACATCTGCTCTGTGGAGCAAGGCACACATCATGCTGCTTGGAACATGGAAACTGCCAAGATTTTGAAATTCTCCTTCTCAGGGAATCACACCACTGCAACATATAATTTCTGCCTAGGTCAAAAAAACAAGGGGAAACAACTCTTCTTGTTTATGGTGTTTCCTGAATAAAATATTATTTACTGCTGATTAAAACAAACAACTTGTGCTAGTTTTACCACCGCCCGAGAACAAATATTTCAGTAATTCCTACAGCTGGAGAAGGAAAAAGTGACAAAAATCAACCAAGCGTTTCCAGGTTCCCAGACTGCCAACCACAAGGTCCAAACCTCCAGGGCTTTGATGTCTCAGGGTAGCTACAACCAACTCCTTGGGTCACCTCTACAGGAGTTTGGAAGTTCCACCACCCATTTCACAGACTGGACTTCTCTTCCCAGAGTAGCTACAGATGTTGATGTGCCTGTCAAGAACCAACTGTTACTTGTGCACACTACGTCGGAGTGTGGAATAAACATGAAACACAAAAATGCTGAATTATTTGCTGCCTGCTTGCTTTGCCAAGTAAATAACATAGCTAATTTCCTCATATGAATGGCTTCCCATTTTGGTGGGAAATCAACCCTCTGCTTCTAGTTTGCTTTCTCCACTTCTTCTCAATGGCTGGTTTTAGCCAAACCTGTTGAGGAAGAGGATATCAGGATCACATGGAAACTAGCATCTATTAATTCAGCATGACTGGTCAGGTCCCACCAGCCCCAGACATCACTTCCTCCCATATCATTTACCTGACTGTTAATGCCAGTCAGTTCCTGGTGTACTAGGTTTTTAGAAATGAGATGGACTTGTCAATCAAAATTAAAAATGGAGTCACAAGTGAGCAAGGGCTTCAGGGTTCACTCACACAAATTAAAATACACAATTGATACTGAGATGTAAATCAAAAGTATGAAATTAAATCTACAAGAATTAAAAAAAAAAGGAATTATTTCTCTCACTTCAGTCAACCGAATCAACTGGAACAATTTCAAAGATTTGACAGACTGTTTCACCAAGATAGCCTGGAAAACCAAACTGTTGTACCTCTACATTACCAGCTTAAAACCATTTCCGAAGGAATTGGCAAATTTCATGAACTAAATTGTGAGGAATATTTTTTTCCAAATCCAGTTACACTTATAAACACCAAAAGGTGACTATATTTTTGCATCCCTTTTGATTACCGAGGATATAGTTAAGAAAACAGATAAAACAAACAAAAAATCATATTAGAAAAATCAAAGTGCATTAACAGATAATATTTGAAGTACACTTTCGCTATAGGTGGTCTACAGGTAACTGTTTACCTCAGGTCTACATGCATAATGTGACATGCTGCTACTCCCTTGAGAGATTAATTAACCCACAGAGAAAGCTCCACAACAAGTCCCTTCACAAGTCACGAAATGGAGGTCACTGTGCCAGCTAGCAAATGACACATTAAAAAGGGGAAAAGAAGGCAGAAAATGCTCTTTATACTTTCCACTTCACTATGAACATGAGGGATTTATTTCACTAATCCATGGCTGGCAGTGTCAGGGCTACCTGGAGCTGCAGAGACAGAGAGAAATATCCAATTTTCAAATCCCCTCCAGCTACATGAAAGTAAAATAGAAGAGCACGTATGCCCCCACTGAGCTGTTACTGCACTGCTGCCAACACCATCTCCTGAAAAGGCTGAACTAGAGGAAGGCACAGTCCCTCCTATAACTAGGGGAGTCAATTAAGATGGTCAAGATAGTGCCAAAAGAAACCTTTTTACAGCGTGCTCAACTGAAGTTTATTTTGCCTGTCCAATTACACTACATTCCTATAAGAAGAACAGGAGGGGAACTGCACAAGTGACTTTGCCTATCCAAATAAGAGCTTCCTCAGACTATTTAAACATTAGGTCACAATTTACCCTTCTGGGGGCAAAGCAGTGTCCTTTCTTAAAAATTGTACTAAAAATAAGGCAATATTTGACAGCACATCAAAGCGTGAGAGAGAATACATACATATCTAGTTTGGCTTTTCTATATTTTCTTCTTCTTTTTCCTTAGGCAAGCAAATCTATAAAGCCTCTCATTTAATGTGTTAGATTAATAAATGATGAAGCTACAAACATGGGAGCCCCAACCTTCCATGATGTGTGTTCAATTATTTTGCATTTAACAAGAGAAAAGGAAAGCTAGATTAATTTAATCTCTGTAATTGCCAAAATAAATGACACAACCTTGCCTATTACAGCAGATCAAAACAATACACTGACATTTATCAAGTTGTTGTAAAAACTGTAATTTTTACTTTAGATTTTTTTGAAGCATTAGCTTCCATTTGTGAAAAAATAACTACCAAATGTTGTAGCAGAGGCCACGGAGATTGTACTTTTCCCCACAACTGGGCTCAGGATCAGAGCTACTTTTAAACTAAGCTCTTTGACAGCATTTCAAAAGGAAGTAAAATTGTATTTTGGAATACTCCAAACTAAAGTAAGTCTGCAACCACAGGTCTTCTAGTCTGCAGGCTCTAACAGCTGAACGTTGTTCTATGGACTCTACTGGAAGGAAAAGTGGCTGTTACTTATTGAAGGAAGAAACTTTCGCAGGCAGTGCAGTTTGTTAGGAAATCACCCTCAACACCATCAGAGGCAAATTCTTTAGCAACCTCTTCAGCAATTTCTTCCTGTCTCTCCGTTACACTCCAGTGTCCTACACCAACATGCCTGGGCGTCAGCCTGAGCAGTTGCAGGTGTCACAGCGTGATGTAGGCGCCAGGGCTACTCTGCATCCCTCATGCCCAAATCTGAACTCCTCTTCTATGGCTCTTAACTCCTGCTCTCACTGACTTCCTCATTAACTCTCCCCCAACACAGCATGATCCCTAGAAGAGGGCTTCAGGTCATCTTTCTCTGTGTGCCCTTTCCAATTTGAAATCACCTTGTTGGACGTGAGGAACAGCCCACTATTGACAGCACCCCAGGTAAGCTTTCTCTGCAGCCCTGCACAGTGGCACAGGCTCTTTCCCAGTCTCTGGAAATAGCCTGCCTGAGGCAACTGAACCTTTTCCTTTGACATTTTTTGTGGGCATACCCCAGCAGTGGCCCACAGCTGTGTGGCAACAAGCATATCCAGGGCTTTCTCTCCTTCAGTCACTTCTGAACGATGAGTCTCTAATCCCTTTGGCTTCAGCTGCAAAATTCCCATTGATTGATAATGGATTTTCCACTGATGTAGAATCGGGCACTTCGACTACACCACTACGAATTAACAGAAGAGAGCTCTGTTAATCCTTTATAAGCAAGCTTAATCTTGTGGTTTAGAGAAGGAGCAAAGGCTCTGTTCTCTCCAGTATCAGCCAGAATGTGATTACCATTTCAGAAAATCTTTCTCATTTTCTTTGATTGATCCAATATTTCTTTGGAAGACACAAATCCAGACACCACCACAGATAGATACTTCTGCTAAGTAGAAAAGGAAGAGTTTGAACTATGAATCCTGAAACTGAAAGCTGGAATCAGTACTTAGGACTTCCAGTTACTCCACAGAATGTGCTGTCATCTGGAAACAGCAGTCTGACAAAGCCTTTACAGCATTCACCTTTCAGTTAAAGAGAGTAACATCTGAAACCTCACATTAAAATAGCTGTAAGATTTGTTAGGATTCTCTCTCAACGATGTGATTCAAATATTTCCTGTATATTAGCAGTAGTTAGGGCTATTAAATGCAAGCAAGTATTAGCACCTTTAAAGACTGTTACAGAACTTGGCTAATAATGCTAAAGCAATGAAGTCATCAGAAAGATAAACTAAACTTATATTAAGACACTTTTTCCATTAAACCAAGATTTTGTTAGATCAACTCAGACTTCAAGTCCGTGGACACAGAGCAGTTCTTTTCATGCAGAAAAGTAAAATCATCACTATGTATCAATGTCTGGTACATAGGAACTCACTCACGCAAACCCTTGCTCTAATGAGAAAGCACTGCTCACCAAGGCTTGTCCCATTTGCAGCAAACATTTGAGCAAGGATACTTAAAAGCACCCTTAGCAGTAAAATCCTGAAAGAGCAAGCCTAAACATTACAGCTGTAATTGGTACTGGTCAGCAAAAGACCCTTAATTTGACATCCTGTCCTGCAGCACACTAGATGCAAACATTTCATTGGTTTAGTAACTCATCGTAAGCACTGCTTTTATGCTAGGATGCAAAGAAGTCTTATATACAGCAGCTTAGCGGTTCCTCTAAAACACTGGAATGCCACATATCTCCATAAAATGTTTATCTTTGTCAAGCATTTCACTGCCACTGTTTAGCTAGATGACCTTTGGAAGGAGCAGTGGAGGCTGATGTGCACCTTCATTAAAGCAGCGCCTCCTTCTTCCCCCACCTGCAAGAACAATGAGCGTGGGAGGGAAGAGGTGAGCAATCCACAGCGTAATGAAGAGATTTTGTTTCAGAGGGATATCAATTATTTATGAGTAAATCCCCAGATGAACATATCCGAAGCTGAACAGTTTTTATTACATTTCATTTCTGTACCCATGGCACAACACAATCAGATGCGAGCTGAACTGGACTGGTCTGATTATTCGAGGTGACAAACAGTGAGTTCAATCTGGACATCAGTAAATCACCATTATGTTTTACAATGTACAGTGGTCTCCTAGATTTAAATCTCTTTCATAAAATTCCTCTAACACTCACAGAAACCATTCTTTACAGTATTTCCCATTCATCAAGATCTCAGCAAAAAAAAAATCTCATCCTGAAGAATTTCTGTAATTATGCTGACATAGTTGTCCAAGTAGTCTAATACTCAAATTCTTTTATTGCCCAGCTGTGAATGGAATTTCATTCCACAGTGGAATCAAATGGATCTGAACTTTTCCTACCAAGAAAAGATAAGACCAAGTAAAGGTCTTTTCCACTGGAACAGCGTTTATCCTTTTCAAAACAAAGACTTGTTTTTACAGTAAAATTGTTTTACAACTGTGCTTTTTCAAGATCTGAAGACGCTTTCCATGATATGGCAAAGACAAGCATTACATGTTCTTCACAGCAAGGGCAGTGAAACCAAACAGCTGAATGTGCAAGACGCGTTTTGCACAAGAAGTCATTAATTTGTTTAATTTCAATGCTACCATTGAGAACAGTCATCCTGCAAATCTTGAAATGAAACCCAATCCACTGTCAAGCCGTGAATGCCCAAATCTGCAAAACACTGCTTTGAGCTCCAGTTTCCCACAGCTTCTAACCAACAAGGTGCTGCCAAGTCACCACCGCTGCTGCAGTCACACTTCAATGACCGTCTAGGGCAGTTGTCACGATGGCCCCGAGGCCACCCTTAACACTCAGCTCCGGTACTCTGTGAGCCAGGGCCCCACCCGGGGCACCGCCAGGATGTGTCCTGCAGAGCAAGCCTCACAGGCAGGTTTGCACCCCACCATGCCAGGCAGAGGTGGCCCCAGAGGCAGGCAGGCGGTCATCCCGAGCTTGGGGGCTCTCTTGGTGCAGCCTGGGCTGACCCACAGCTGAGGGGTAACAGGCAGCAGGTTTCCCTGCCTCTCAAAGCCTTGTCTGCAAGCTGCCTTCCAAAAGGACGTGCCTGGGGAGACACACATCAAAAACCACATTTTAAACTACACATGGAAGGAGCACTTCCTGCCTTTATTGCACAAAGAGCCAGGTCTCATGTTCCCTCTGCCCTCTCCCCTTTTGGCCAGCATTCACCTCAGCACCTGCACAGCTCCAGGAGCAAGCTCCATTCCTGGCCTAGCCTGGTAAGAGTAAACTGCTCCCATATGAAGGTAACAAAAAAAGCCACTTAGAAATCCAGTTTAGATTTGTTTGCATTACTTTAAAGGATTTGCTATGTATTTGGATGAAAGAAGCCCATTAAGTACATCTATATTTACTTCATTACAGCGTGGCTCTTGAAGTTAGATGAAAAGATTTACCCTGGCCAAGTTTGTTTATTCATCAACATCAGCTAGATATATTTTCAAAGGCTCATCTTCATCACATTTATATGAAAGGACACAGATTTACTTTTTTCCCCCAACAGCTCCGTTCCAAGAGCTGGGAAAGGACAAAAGAAACTCTAGTGAGAATTACAAAATCAAGGAACTGTAGAGGCACAATTCCTGTAATTTCCAGTTATTTATGGGGATGGAAACCCACTCTTTCCCACCTGGAGTAATTCTTCTTATCCTGCAGATAACAGCAAAAAAGCTGCAGCTGGATGGTCAGTCCCCATGACTCAAGCCCCATAAAGGCACCTGGCACACTGCTTACCCACAAACACCACAGGTGAAAACTTAACCCCTCCTGAGCCTCAAGAGTTTAAGGAAATGTAGCCTCCCAAGATTCTAATGTTTTTCTCTGCACTTTGACAAGACAAATTAGATTTTTTTTTCCACAGGTGGCATTGAAGATGAGCTCTTCATTACTGCTATTAAAGCATTACACAGAAGTACAGCCTATCAGCAACCAACACCAACTGTACAAGTCCTAGCTATCTTTGACAGGAACCCAAACATAACTCGGTACTTGCATGCCTTTATAATCAAAATTTATCCTCAAGTTATGTAAATATTTAAATGACATTTATGGGCACTATCTTGCCTCATGAGTTTACACTTTCCCACGGAAGACTTCCAGAGTGATTAACAATGCTGATCTTTATCCTTCACACTGACTATTCATTCATCCTTTCTAAAACGAATACTGCTTACATACGACTCAAGAGGGCTGTAACAAGGCAGTATTTATCTACCCTAATAATCTACTGCGGCTGCTTTAATTAAAACTGGGTTATATCACATCCATGAAGCAAAGGCACACCTCCTGTCACTCGTCATCTCCACCTCACAGCGGTGTTTGGTGCACCTTGTCAGGAGCAAGCTTTGGAGGTCCCACCACCTGCAGTTTGCCCACCCCTGCCCAGGTAACTGGGGGCACAGGGCTGCACAACAACTGCTTCAGTACAGCGGAAAAGCAGAATGAAACTGCAGAGGGGTTTGCAGGCTGGGGCTGGGAGTGAGTCACCGAACACCTGTGGGCTGCCATTCCCCCCGGTTCACCGGTGAGGGGCCAGCAGGAATTCAGGACCAATGGAGAACCTGTGGCACAGCACAGCAATTCAGAGCAAGGGATACCAGGGTGGACACAGGGGAACAGCAACCAAGGACATTTCAACTACCTGCAGTAAATGTGCAGCCAAATCAGGCTTCAGCTTCCTCATCTGTGTTGCAGCTTTCACAGGTCCTCCATGAGCCCACATGATTGCACAGTTTACTGCCAGTAGTATTGCACAAGTGACTGTGCACTGCTTGCCCTTTCCATGTTTCACTCCATGCAAGCAGTACCTGATCATATGAACATTTAGAAATCAACCATTTTTCCCAAGGAAAAAGCTTGAGCTTCTTCCCTCACCAGAATTTTTTTGGCATCATTGCACACAGTGTAAGGCCTGACAGCATCCTTGGGATGCCGGGATGGGCAGCAAGAAGCCAGCACAGCCTGCAGGCTGTACAACCAGGGCCTCCTCCAGCACCTCTCCCCTGCTGGCTCCATGGAGGGCCTGGGCCAGCAGCTGCCATACGTTCAGCAAACCTGCAAACTCCCAGTCCCAGCGCAGCACCCTGGGGACGAGGGTGACTGTCAGCACTCTGCATCCCTTCACCCAGCCTGGGCTCCCTCGCAGCCACAGCACAACCACCAGGCTACAGGACACCTGCCCCTGCCCACTGCTGCTCCAGAGCTGAGCTACCCTCGCATCCTGTGCCCGAAACCTGCTCCATTCTCAGGACCTGGAAGCAGAGGCGTTGCTGTAGGAGCCTGGGTAATATTATTTGAATGATTTATTGTTTCAATTAAGTGTTACATGTTTTTGAGCCTTCTTGGTTTATTAATCTTATTCTTGCATTATACTCTGCAAATTATATGGGTTTGGAACTACTTTGAAAAAGCCCCTCAGTTCTCTATCTCCATCCTTACTGGGAGGAAAATAACTGTCCTGTTCCAGCTATTGAACTCTACAGCACTTTACCTGGGCAACAATGAGCTGATAAACAGATTTAACTCCTTTGTGTGTCAATGAAGTTCCCTGTGCCCCAGGAAAGAGTGTTCCTTAACTAAATGCCACGGCACACCCAGCAAAAAAACTCAATTGCTTTTCTCGTGGATTCCTCAGTGCTTCCCAAAATATAAATTAGTTCTAAGATCATCAAGCATTTCTTGTTTAGGACTTGGACTTGTTTAGGATTTGTTGCCACTTTCTGATCAACATAACTTTAATAGTAGAATAAATTCAGAACTTAAGTTATCTAGAACTAGTAATTCATATACAATACACGACTTAAAGCCACATTCATGTTCAAATGCCTGGCAATGAGGCTTACAAGGAACACTGCATCTTAAAACGCAATGGATTACCCGTTTCTTTTCCTCATTAAATGACAGCTCATAAAAGGAACCAAACAAAAGATAGGTGAGCTTGATCACTGTCATATCCCACAACCTTTACTCATACGTGCAACACGTTGCCTTCAGATCAGGTTCTCATTTGGAAGTTGCAGATCCCAATTGCTGACCTGAATATTGATTTTATGTTAATAAAATCCTGTGTTGGAATGCTGGTTAAAGATAAAACTGCTCTTGTACTTCAGGCCTGCAAGGTGTTACACATGCTGTACTACTTTCCTTTTCAACGAGTGCAAAAGACACTCACCCCTTACAGGACATGCCCCATCAGGTGCAAACTCTGACCTTTGTTAAACAAGCTAACACCTGAATTAATCACTTTTCCAATTAGGTGAGGCACTTTTACCATAATGAAGCTGTGCACCTCACACAGAAGTATATTTATGAGGGCAAAATTTTTAAAGATGTAAAATAAAATCCCCTGGAATTTGAAATGTCTGGTTCTGTATTGCCTAAGAGAAACAAACACAATGACAATGTACTTCCATTTGCCTACTGGGTATCTTTAGCAGTGTTTGCTTCTGCAAATTCTTTTAACAGATGCTGCTCCAATCATCACTTATCTGCAACACAGACAGACTTTGAGCGGACTAAGGAGATTTGCTTCTGGTTTCACACAGCGTGCTTGTTGGTTTTGAAGTTTAATTTAATAAAATAAGAACCTTGGATAAAAGTTAATCAAGCACAGCTGCTAGACGTCCTAGGCTGCTAGAAGGGGGAAAATATTTTCCGACAAAATTATATCTTTGCTCTTTGTCTCACTATTTTTCTGCATTTATTACTTAATGGCTCAATATTATTTCAAAGGCCATCCCTTCTACAAATGTAATCACCTCACATATTCAGCACCACAGATGATGTATCACTCTCCTTAAAACCAAATCTCTGAGGGATAGATTAGAAAGAAAGGTTAAAGAGCTCTATCGTTCAAAGCATTATAGTTCAGACACCTATAAATCATTCCGTTTGTTTATTTAGATAATTGGCCCATTAGCGTCTGTAACATCTCAAGCTACACAACTTTCTGGTGTGACCGTGTGCCAGTTTTCCCTTTCCCCTCTCCGGAGCACTGAGGGAGCCGAAAGCCCCGCGCAGCACACGACGCGCGAGGGACAATCTGCGCCTGCAGCTCTCTTCGAGGAGCAGCCCCCGCTCGCCCCAACGACCCCTTCCTCTTAAAGGCTTTCAAGCCCAAGAGCGGATGCCACCGAGGAACAAACTGGGGACCGTCACAAGGCAATAGGATTTCAGTGGAAATACAGTTTCGGGGCTGGCTGGCAGCAGCGGGAGCGGGGAGGCGCGGTAACCCCGCGCCGCGGAGATCCGCGCAGTGACCCCGCCGGCGCCGTGCCCGGCACCTGTGACCGCTCCCGCGCCGACCCCCCCGCAGCCCCG
>VZRZ01006832.1:518068-550395 GCA_013398175.1 Climacteris rufus | reverse complement strand
CAGCAGCGCCTCGCTCCGCGGGGGCGGCGGGCAGCGCTGCCCACCCTGCGGCACTGCCGCGGCCCCCCGGGGTCTCGGCCGCCCCCGAGAACGGGGAGCAGCTGGGGCCCGGCCGGCGCTGCGGCGGATGCTGGGGCCGCCGCCCCGATTGCCGCACAGGGGGCTGCGCGTCTAGAGGATGCTCCGGTGGCCGGCCTGAAAAGGAGGAAGAGAGGAGGAATCCAAGCATCCTTTTTAGTTTGGTTTTTTTTTTTTTCCCCCTCGTTAAGTGAGGATGACTAATGTAGATAGGTATTCCGGCAAAAGGGACCTCGGCATAGTTATTGGTGGCTTTTTAATGTTGTATCAAGGTCTTTAAGTGAAAGAAATAATCATATTTTTGCATGATGTAGGGAAGCGCAAGGACTGCAAGTGAAAAACACTGTAATAGCAAAGGCAGGAAAGGCTGCAAAGACAAAATACCTAACTCAGATCTCTGGGGATTTTTTAGGGAAATTGCACAATTACTACAAGTTTCTACCCATATGTAAGGACTGACTTAGCACCCAGTGAGCTCTTACTTCCTGAGAACAAGTTCAAACCCCATATGCCATTCTGCAGTAGCACTGCTGTCACATGCCTGGCTGGCTCAAGGTTTGAGCAGGGATCTGCATTTGGTGGTTTTCAAGCAAGGATTTGCAGGAGAGTGCTGGTTTGTTGCTTGGTTAGTTGCTTGTCTTTTAGTAATCCAAATACAGCCATACCATCAGCATTTTCATTTTCACCTAATCCTTGGCAAGATTACAGCTCAGTTTATCATCTCCATGCACATCCATCCAAGGAATCCTCAGAGCTGATCCTTTCTTTGTACCGCCTTTCAGTATTGCCAGCTGTTGGGTACCTCTGTTGATTTGTTAGCTTTTTCTTTTTTTTTTTTTTTTGAGCTTTCTTTGAGTTCTTTGTCCAACAACTTCTGTCTACACTAGGTGACATAGTCTATTTTTAGTAGCAGAGTCCAGCCCATCTCAGTTTGTCCACATGGCCACTGCAACAAAATGCATATTATTCTAGCATGTAACCTGTCAGCTCTTGTAATATCCAGCTGATGGTTGCCATTTGACCAGTCTGGTGTTGCTTTTCTTCTCTGTTTCTAACATGCCACTATACTGGCACACAACTGTAGTTGACCTAATGATGTTTTTCTCCAACTTTGTTCTCTGGTTTTCTTTACCCATCGTTCTTGCAGAAAGTTCCCATCAAATCATTCCCCTAGAAACAAGAAGACTTTGTGAAACCCCTAACATCTTTATCCACATCCCACATGGTGACTTTGCAATGAACCCAACTATCCGAGAGACTTTAACTCTTTCACCTCCAGCTGTGTTGGTTTCTTGTTACTGTAGCCAGTGAAGATTTGCATATGTGGAGTCTTGAATTAGCACTTTTGTTTTGCCTCCGCCCTCCCTCATTCTAGACCAGTGTTTCCCCTGCTCTGCTCAAGCCTTGTAGATGTCCCATAAAGAGTGGTAGGCCATCACAGTCATTCGGTGCCTCTGTAGTGTTTTCAATTTAAAGTATGAAATCAAACTGTGGTTTGTAGGAAAGTTTGGAGGCTAGCAGTAGTGTGTAGGTCCAAAAAGACTGGAAACAAATGTTCTAGCAGCTACTCCCCTTCAGCTGTATCTTTTGGCACAGTTGGAAGTCATCAGCAAAACACAGTTTTTGTTGAGTCTTCACAAGGGATGCACAAAGCATGCCAGTACACTGAAACCCACAGGAATTCTGTCTCTTTAAACCTGCTGTAGACATTCCTTGTTCCTCCAGATAGTTAGTTTATTTGGATTTAGTTAGTTGGAAAATACCTTTCCAAAATCATAAGCTAAATCAAATTCATATGCTTGCTTTTGAACAAGAGTCCCTACATATGGTATAAAAGGGTATTACCATAGCAATTTATATTTTCACCTTAACCTGTACTTCTGTTAAAATGGAAACAAGGCCAAAGACGTCTCCAAAGGAGAGGGGTGCCTTTTGTTTGCCTCTTCTCTCCCACCTCTGATCTTCCCTTTGCCCTCCAGCACCAAATACCATTTGGTTTACTTTACCTGCCTCAGTATTTAGGAAGAAAACAATTTTTGGATGCTTCTCTTTTAAATCTGGGGAAGTGATGTTTGCTCCTTACGTAACCTTGATTTGCAGCCCTAGTCAGCAGACAGGCTGGTCAGGAAGGTCAAGAAGGTCGAAAAGGGGAGATGTGGAGAATAAGGGAAAGAAGCCTGCAATCTCTTGACAAAAGGGGAGGATCAGCCATGGAGTCAAAACAGAGGAGTAGGAGGGGAGAGTAAAGGTAAGGGGTAGATGGCAGATGGAAGGATAGGAACTGCGTAGGCAATAGGCAAAGATGAAGTCCTTCAAAAAGGCTGGCAAAAACCAAGCACTCTTAGGCATGATTAATTCTGCACTCCATAAGAGTGAAGCTATTCCCTCCTGTCATTTCTGTGACAGGCGCTCCCAAAGGGCCCCACTGCTGCTTGAGCTCCATTATCTGAGGCACTGCACTGGCACACCAGTGACACACTCTCTGCCACAAGGGCCTTACATTTTAGCATGAGCCAAAATGCAACAAAGGAGTGTAAAAAATATTATAAGAGACTAGGAGAGGAAGGACAACTGAAACCTTGGAAGCCTACATTGCAGCTTATGTTACTCAATGTCACGGTTATAGTCAGAGGTAAATAATACACAAGTAACGTACCCACATAGCAGTGACCCACCCTCCATCTCAGGCATTTCCATTGCTTTTTTCTTTCCTGTTCAGGACCCAGGAAAACCCAAGCACCCCAATTTAACCTCTTGCCCAAGAGACTGTTTAGGCAGTAGTTAGGGCAGGAGGCTGACAAAGTCACAGCTGAAGCTGCTGGAGGACACAGCCTTTGACTTGTAACATTCTGTGGGAGCAGCAGCAAGCAGCAGCTGGACACTTACCAGTTTTGCTCTGACCCAGCCTGGAACAGCCCATCTCTGTCCCTTGTTCTGCCGGCATTGTACTCTCACAAGTCTTTGTGAGTGAGCCGGGTACAGAAGTTACTTTCCAGCTGGAGCAGTTCCCAGCCTAGCTCCTGGGGAAGGCATACAAATATCCTGCCAGCCAGTGCCAGGGGCAGGCAGGGGGCAGGAGGGCTTGTACAAGCTGCTGGAAACGTTCTGCTCCAGAGGCACAGGACTGGCCTCAGCTGTGCTTGTGCAAAGCAGGTGGTTTTACTAAACTGCGCTTTCAGATGACTGAGATTGATTTTGGTGCTCAAGTTTAGACACCTTAGGTTTCCATTTCTTAGGATGTTAATCACTAAGCCAGCAGTTCACCTCCATCAGCATGAAGAGGCCCTGTTCCCAGCCATGCAACCCATCATCTCTCTTGTCAGCTCTGCTACCTGTGAATGAATGAAGCCCTTCAGTCACCAGTGCTGGTCACTAACCAAGCAGAAATGTGACCTTGAAGGAAAGAGCTGCCTGGTTTTCTGCTTGTCAGTGTGTTGTATCAGGTCATAGAGAAGTCAAATAAGCTCGAGCCACCACAAGTGAGGAGGCAGGGTCTTTGGCTGGGAAGAAGTTAGAGGAGAAGGAAAAGGAGAAGGAACAAGACTTCCCCCTTATGGCAGGATCAAGCCACTGGATACGCTTAGGTGCTCACAAATGCAGCTTTAGAGGTCAATTTACACGTGTTAAATCAGGAATACAAAAACCCTGCAGGAGCCAGTAGCTCTGCAGTTTGTTGCAATCCCTAAATTCACTCCTATTTTGTATAATAGCATGGTCCTAGCTCCACATCTCTTATTCATGTAGAAATACTCATTAAAGAAGTTTTAGTAAGTAATTGGAGAAAAATCAGTTCTCAGCCTGCAGGCTTCTGTGCTTTGAGGAAACAAGTCTCTTTTGAAGATGTGTTTAGGTACATCCCCCAATTATCATTTGTGTATAGTGTAAGTGAAACTCATTATAAAGAGAATGCGACTTTAAACCATACAAGTGTAAATTTCCCATGAGTTCCTAATGCAGGGCAGTACCATGGGTTTAAATGAGCCTTTCCAGTGTTCCTCACCCATGACACTTCCTGTGATGTAGCATGCTCTATCTACTTCAAGACAGGGGCAATGCCCATCCTTGCTCAGCTCCCTCTCCTCTCCTCAAACACTGGGGGAAAAGTTTGAATAGACTGATGTGTTTCTTCCTTCGTGCCAGGCCTGCATCACTCCTAACTGCTCATCCGTCTAGCATGGCCTTTGTCCTCACTTAACAGAGCGCATGTTACACCATGTTACACCGCACTTTACACCATGGCCTGGAGCTACCTGCAAAAATAGCAATTACTCCTCTATACATACATTGTTGGCCTGGTTTTCAAAAGGTTTGCACAGTCCTACTTCTCCAAGGAGCAAAAGGGCCCGAGGAAACCATCACCTCTGGAAATTAGGCCCTTAGGGATAGGAAGGGGACTTGAAAGGAGGCATGGGGGCTTGTAGGAAAGCATTGCTTCCATTCAAGGAGCACATCAGTAAGAAGCTGCCACTGCGAAGGGTACAGAGTAAATGATCTAATAGAACTTTTTTACAGGACAAAAAATCCCATGGAAGCCTGGATGGCTGCACACCACATCTCTGAAACCTGTGACAAATCACATTATGGTTGAGGTATGTAAAATAGTTCTGTCAAAGCAATGGCTCCCGGCGTAGCCGATCTGACTGAGACAGTCATTGCTAGTGCTGCTGCCTGCTTAATGCTGAGGCCTTGAGGGCAAGTAAACTATCTTCTGACTGCAGTGTTGGGCCTAGGTTTTCTCCAAAGGAGAGAGATTTATTAAACAGACAAAGTCATTCCTTGTGATGCTGCTGTGGGTATAGCTCACTTCCATACTTTTCACCAAGGAGAAAGGAGAGAAGACCAAAGTAGTTCCTGTATCTGCTGAGCAGCTCCCGGACCCAGGGTCAGCCTTAGCCCACTGTGGGGTGGGCTTTGGGGCCCAGCAGTGCTCCCCACTCCCCTTGCCAGCCTTGGGGGGCCTTGACGTGGCTGCGATTACTCCTCAGCAGCACAGCTACAGGGCAGCGGAGCAAGGTCTACAGTACATCTGCCCAGCACTTTTCCACACACAGCTTTCCACCCAGGAATCCTATTGTCATGAGACATTAGATGTTTTAGGCTCATTAATTCTGGTGACACAATCCAGAAATTTATTTTTAGAGGGAGTGAGCAGGTGTCCATTTTAGCTGACAGTGCTGCAGAATTGCTGTTCAGGAGTATTTGGTTGTTCTTTGTATCTTGATTTGTTACTGGAAAATATGGTTATTCCTAACACTTTTCCCATTCTTAGCTTCGGGAATGGCCTGGATGAGACAAAGGGAAAGATCCGCTGATGATAGATACACAGGACAGTGGGGATATGATACAGTCACCCCAGGACACACTTGCACCCTTAAATGGGCTTTCATCCATCAGACTTTCAGTAGGAAACTGGAGAAGTGGTACTAATGATTCATCTGTAGCATTGATTGTAGATTATGGTTGGGAAAGAGAATGAAAATAGTAAATTGAAACTAATGACTGTCACAGATGGAAAAAATATTTTGGTTCAGAAAATTACATCAAAATCATGCTTTTTTTCCACAACCATTAGAAATCTGCATATAAATTATTCAGTCAGAAAATTGGTTGCTAATATTAAAAATAATGTCAATCTATATTCACAGTTACAAACTATTTTCATTAATGTATTTTTTTGGCATAACTACCTGAAATAAAATCTTTGAGGCTGCTGTAATATAATCCTCCATCATTATTTTTAAACTGCCAGACAAGAATATGTAGGATCATAGAGCTTATTTTCTAGGAGAAACAATACATTAAGTGAATTTGACCCAAACCCATACCCATCTGAATGTAATTACTAGGATGACAAACTGGCTTCTAATGACAGTCACAAGCATTATGCTTGATTCTACAAACTATTTAGTTTATCCGAGCTCCCACTCTTCGTATTTGTACCTATAAATTTTAATTTGCAACAGCAAAGTTCAGGACATTCTTCTGGCTTTGGGAAATGAAGGATCAATCTCCCATAGCTAAATATGAACAGAGATACTGCTGCATTATATAGAGAGAGACTAAAGTGATCTTTAAAAACATACCAAAAATCCTGTCAAGAAATTCATTACCAGAGAGTAGTGCATTATAAATATGTAGCCTGACCACAGGGCTAACCACAGGGCGGGTATTTGGAAGAAAATCAAAACCTGCCTGAAGAACTGAGTAAAAATAAAAGATTTTTCGAATTCACTAAGACTCATTTCAATTAATAGCCCACCTGCTAAGGTGTAACAAACCTGAACATATTGTGACCATTAATGCTCTAAAGTAGCTTTTGTAAAAAAAACCAAATCAAAACAAAACTGAAACAAAACAATATTGAAAGGCAAATCAATGCCATTGCCTCTCTCTCATTTACTGAGGTAAAATGTTGATTGTTGCAAAAGTGAGAGAAAATTCTTTGCCTTTAGGCTAAGAATGATTAATTATTACTCACAAAGACACCAGAAAAATATGGAGAGCAGAGAGGAGAAGTGCTGAGGTCTTAGTCCAGAGCAAGAGCTGTGGTAGTGCATGAAGAGAATTACATTTCTCAAGGTGAAAATTGTCCTGCTATGAGATCAGAAATTAGTGGACAAGGTATTGCAACCCATTCCCGCCCCAAATAAGAAAAGGCAGGGTCTGCCGACCTGGTTCATAGTCTGGGCAAGTAAGGGCTGAGGTCGTGGTGGGTGGAAGGAGTCCAGGCAAATGCTCGGTTTGAATGACAAATGCTTCACCAGTGTATGGCTTCTTTTCACAGCTGACTGCATTTAGGAAGGGGTTTGAAGGATTACAGCCTAAAGCAGTTGACCTTTCCCACCTCTCTTGCCAGCAAGCTGGAGGTCAAATTAAAGGTTTGGAGTTCCATGGCACGCTAAATGCCACATGTGGGGTGGTTCTCCTGCTGTCTGCCTGAAAAGAAACACCTTCACAAGGGCTACAGGTGGGGGGAATGACCATGGGGGCATCAGCTCCTCGGAAAGCAGCAGCAGCCTGAGGGAGGTGAGCTGAGCCATTCCTGCTGCACAGCTGTGACACCATGGGCTCCAGCTCCATACAGTCTTTTACCTTTGAAATCTGTAATCATTTTTCTTTCAGACTTCTCCAATGGCTTTGAATTGTCAGGCAATCAGAAGTGAACCCTTCAAGACCTGAAAAAAAATGAATAAATACATTTTGAACCTTGAGAATAATTTTTATGACTATGTATCTCTCCCATCTCTGTTGATATCTTACAAATAAGAAAAAAGGATTTTTAAAAGTAACCTTGAAGTTAATTTTTAATACAGGAATCATAATTAATTGAAACTGCAGACATTAATTTTGAGTTAAACGCATACTTCAGATGCCCCAAGACAGGGACGTTATTTAAAATGACAAGCAAACAAAATCCATTACATAGACGGAAATTACAGACGGAATAAAATTTAAACAAGTCATTATTTGAAATGCAAAAATGTAATATATATGTTTCATATAAGTTAGATGAAATATTTTTCCACTTTCTTTTCCGACCTTTTTAAATCTTGTGAAAGGACACATGCCTCAGGCAAACTCAGGAATGATTTCCTTTTTGATAAAAGGGTCTTTTGGTTTCAAAGGCTATCTGCTCAGTAATATAGCTAAAGCTATTTCACATTCAGAAGAGTAAAGCTTTTGATTTAGTACAGTGTTAATGTTAGGAAAGACATTTAATCCTCAATTTTCTGAAGTGTCTTAAAACTACTGTCAGATATTTCCCTATATCAGTATGCAACATTCACTCTGAAAAATGTCTGCTACCTTCTATTTTATATTTTTTTTGTAACAAGGTAAATATAAGATAAAATTAGCCAAGTCATTATCTTTATTAATATTAGCTCACTTCTAAGGGACCTGTTAGAGGGGGATCAGTTGTCCTGTGTTGGCTGGAACAATCCTGGGATGCAACCCCTTCTTCTTTTTTTTGACATCTTCAGACACTGTTTTCTTCCTGGTCTACAAGTTGTAGGCTGCTTAGACTTTTCCTGCCTTTGCCACCTTGCATGCTCCATGGTGTACCCTCTGGGTTACTTTTGGCAGTGTTGTGGGGGTGTGTCAACTGCAGTAAAATCTGATATCCCCATGTCTAACCTACATGATAGGGTAACAGAAAAAAATCATATAAAACCTCATAAAATCGTGTCATCTAGTTGGCATATGCCATGGTTGTTCCCCTCTATCTTGTCTGCCTAACATCTCTCCTATGCAAGGAGATTAATTCCCTTGTAATGTTAGTCTGGACAGGACCTGGAAAAAATGGAAAAGGGACAGGAGGAGAGAAAACCTTCCCTCTTCCACATAGTCAGTGGTCCTAACCACAGCAACAGGGACACAGCGACAGCGGCTTTCCTCCTGGTTGCAGCAAGCCACAGCAGTGCTGAAGCTCTCCTCTCCCTTACTCAATACCATGCTGGTGCCAACACTTTTTGACTTATCATAGCATTTGTATCAATTAGCACTGATCATTATTTATAAAAATATTATTACGTTTACTGTTCTCAATTCTTCAAACTGGTGACCAGATCTAAAGAGAAGATGAAGAAACGATATGCAATTCCCTATATATCCATCAAACTACAGTGTGACAACTGAACTGCTCACTTGTTTCCTTTTTTCCTGCACTAGATCCTTTTCTTCCCCTTCCCCATTGGCTGCACTGTGTAACCATGCCACAGAGACGTTAATGTAATTACTGGGCAAGACAAATCAATGTGGGTTTGAACTGCCTGGGTGTTATGTTCATGCCCTCTTTTCTGGGGCAGCCCTTGTACAGCTGGTGCAGGGAAGCAGAAACCTGCTCTCTAATCACCAAGTCCTCAAAGGATTAAAGCAATGCAGGAGATCATTTTCCCTTTATAGTGGTAGTGATACAGCAGTTACAATGTCTGTCTGAGATTCTGTTGTAAAATAACACACTTCAGGACTTCCCAACGCACTACAGAAAATGTTGCTCCACTTTTCGCAGAGGCTGATATTATGAAATCAGAAGCAAATCCTTAAAGAGCTTAAGATAATAATCTGGTTTGGTTTAATTTATGAGAAGTCTTTCTTGTGTTTAAGAGAGTGATTAAGGATTTGCTTTGTATAAGGTCACACGTCTCTGTCTGCTGGCATGAGGTTCAGGTATTCCTTTGTCTTTGTTTTGGGGTGAGAAGCTCATGTCTCCAGGCCTGGTGCTCTGCATCACCTTGTTTGACAGCATCCATCCACCATAGCAAGGGCCATGGAGAAAGCTGGTGTGTTATTTTAACCTTAAGAATTAGTTTATTCAACTGACACAGACTGTACTGTGCAACATTTAGCTGGTATAATTCTCTCTATATATAAGCTTGGTTTTAGTAAATCTGCTATTTTGCATGAAGAAAGAATAAATAAGGGGGGAGGGGAGGGGAGGGCAGATCTTCCAACAACTTTTTTACAGAAAGAGGAAGAGCATCAGAAGGTCATCAAAAATTATAACATATCTGGGGATGTAGAGTCTGCCCTTTGAGATAAATTGCTGTGGGACATTTCCATGTCAGCTCATTCCTTGGGTGCACTTATTAGGAAAACTATAGTTGTTTTTCCCAACATTAAGAATTCAAATTCCATTTTGTCACTTAGTTTTGTGTTATTTTCCATTTCAGAAGATGCTGTATTTCTGTAAAATATTACAGTTTTATGGTGCTGAAATGCCAGAAGGATTTGTAGTGACTTTCACCAAGCCACCTGAAAAGTAGGTCAGTAGCTATACATTTTCAAGAGAACTGCAATGCTACAGCAGAAACTGAGTTAATCCTGATGCATGTGATGAATATACCTCCTAACCTCGCTGCAGGGGACAGTGTGGACATAAATATATCTTCATTAATCTTTTCTCAACTGGTTATTTCCAAAGAGAAGGGCCTCATGACATTTTATTTTTCATTAAATACCATGGGGCAAAAATCTGTTGAGCTTGTTTGTTCAAACAGAGGCATCTAAATCCAGATTTAGCCTATAAACTCTCGTGAAGGGGAAATAAAATTTCATGGTACAGAATAATATGTAATAAAACATAGTTTAAATTAATTTATATCTGGAATTCCTCTTCCCAAAGTAAATCTGCAATTAGCTATAGTCAGATAAAGGACAAACCTCTCATGGTGATGGTTCAGCTAAATGTATAGATTTAGGTCTAAGCCGCTACACAAAGTCACCGTTAAAACCCTGCAGTAAAGCCCTGGTGAATTCTGACTTAGTGAGCTTCCTTAGAGCAGTACTTCCCTGCTGTATTTCATTTCAGCCTTGGTTTGTTGCTTTTAAATAGCTATTTTTAAAATTCTGAAATCTCTTTATAGCTGGGAGACAGAAAGTGTAGGCTGCAGGCAGAAAAATGGGTAGGGAAATGAAGGGAAGGAGGGAGAGCAGATCTGAAGTGTGTAAGAATGAATGCAAACATTACATTACATAATGTAACATGTAAACTCTTTTAAAAGAATGTTAAAGCCTTTCTAGACAGAACTGACACCAGAGAACAGAGCAGGGACAAACACTCTAAGCTCACACACATCGCTTGGAGTCGCACTCAGAACAGTTCCCATTGAGCAATAACCCCTTGGATTAATGTGATGGAAAAAAGCAAATTATATGTCAATAAATTAAAATAGAAATAGAAACATCCAAGTAACTATAGGTTGCCTAGAATGGGGACTGATGGGGGGAGATGAGGGATTGTATAAAGGATTTCAGTGGCCTGCTAGGTTGTGGGTAAACACCAGCTCCTGGTGGGACATATGGCTTCAGAGGACTAATAGCAGGCTCAAAGAAGCAGGAGATGACAGGAAAAAACACAACAGTAACTGACCCAGCACTCAGATAACATCCAGACTCCAAAGGCTGTGTGTCAGAAAGGCCTTGGCAAAACGGCAGCGGCAACGGGTGCCGTTGCTGGTGCTGCTGGGCAGAGCAGGCTGTGCTGAGGGCTGTGACAGTCTGATGGCCTTGAAAGGTGTTGTCCTGGTGAAGAAGGGACTGCACAGGTGAGGAGCAGCTTCTGTGCAGATCAGATGACACTGCTGAGAGGTAGAGATATGAGCAAGAGGACCACGGCTGTCCTCCAGGGCTTTTGGTGAGAGAGCTAGAAATATCTATAAAAAAATCTAATTAGCTCGTAAATGAGAAGATAACTGAAGTGATCTGTCACAGGCTATAAATAACAGTTCAGAAAACAAGGTTCTAACAGAGACTTGGTGGGTGGAAGCTGAAGCTGGGCAAGTTCAAGTTAAAAATAAAATATAGATCTTGACCAGTGAAACAGCTTGTGACAGGATGTGGTTAGCTTCTCTCTCACATTAAATCTTTAAATCAGGATTAGATTTCCTTCCTTTAAAAAATGCTCTTATTCAGTCAGCAGAGAGGTGTTCACAACTGGATTCCCAGGGTAAAGGGTAAAATCCTAGAGAGTTATGCTGAAGCCTGCAATGATGCACCTCGGACTTAAAATCCCTGGACTTTAGAATAACCACCCTTGAGCAATATGTGATTAGAAGGGTTGAAAATGCGTATTAATTAACACTGAAACAGTAATCAAAGTGGGTTGGTAAATCAGGAAACCATAAAGGACAAACTATAAAAACAAGTTAAGTTTCAGGGCTAGAAAATATGTGGGAAAGAAAAGTGTTTCCATAGAGTATTATTTCTCCTTTGAAACAGCCTTATGTAAGATAATTAATTTATTTTAGGCTTTTTGTGGCTGAGGCGTACTGAAGTGTTCCTCACTTGTGCATAGGTACATGAAAAGTCTATGGAGTCTGTGGGGTTACAGAATGGCCATCAGGCTGTATATTTGCAGCACAGTCTCACACTGAAAGCAGAGATGAGGCTTGGGTCGTTCTCCTGCACAGCAAGATTTTTTCTTTGGGTGGAGGATGTCGGTTTCTGTGAGATGCAGCTGAATGGCTCCAGCTTTGCCCAGCTGAGAAAGGCTGCAGATGAATTTGCTATAGCAAAGTAAACCTTAGAAGCATGTAGATGCTTGTGAAATCCTCTTAGGATTTCACCCCTAGTGTCTTAATGCATCTGGTTAATTGTCAAGTGCCAAGTTTACATTCATCAATTAAATGAGAATGATTACAAACTGTCTCACCCATTGTCACAGAGGCAAAGGTTCCTTTCAACTCTAATAAATTAAATTAAATTGGCTCAAACCCCGAAACCCTAGACAGATTGGCTTTATGTTGAGAGGCATTAGTTTGATTGACACATGTCTGGCTGACTGGGACTGGATACCAGAATGAATAGCATCGGACAATGGGGTTTTGTGTGTTATGGCAGGGATTTTACATGAATAGCCAAAACATCAGCTGGTGGATGCAGCACCTGGGCGAAACATCCAACCAGTTAAGCAGCATTACTGGCTTTAGGTTAGAATATAGGAGTCTTATGAAGCCCTGAACATGAGGCTAAATATGTGTAAATATCGTTGTTGCTCTTTCATGCATCTCAGTTCAAGGTATCAAGCAGGAAACACTGTGTATTTGCAAAGATCAGCTATTCAGTGAGAAAATGTATTTCAGTTATGAGATGTTCTCCACAGTTCTTCGCAGTTAGCAAACACTATGGTGACCATCAACACTTACAGTTTAACTTTGTTGCCAGGAAGGGGATCTTACTGATCTTTACCTTCCCTGTGGGTTTTTAAAAGTCTTTTATACCATAACAACTGCCTGCTCACCAGAACTTCCTGTTTTTCAGTAGTTTCATCAGATCACTATCTGGAAGCCTAAGCCTCTACACAGTGTCACCGGTAAATCATCTTTGCTAAACCTCATCTGCTTTGCATATACTCTAAAGAAACTGCTGGAACCTTGCATTCAGTATAGGGAAACTGCATTGCCACATAAAATGCCATGTGGTTATGCTCTGGTAGCAGATGGTTGCACAGAATCATAGAATAATAAAAGAGTTTGGGTTGGAAGGAATTTAAGATCATTTGGTTCCAACCCCCCTGATGTGGACAGGGACACCTTTCACTAGACCAGGTTGCTCAGAGCTTCATCCAACCAGGTCTTGAAAGCTTTCAGGGATGGGACACCCACACCACCTCTGGGAAACCTGTGCAGTAAGTAGTTGTCTGGGAACACCCAGCTAGTCCAAATCAAGATGGTTTTACTTAAGCCATCAAGCATTATTTCTCCTGAGGTTCTGGCCCATTGGACTTCTGAGAGGAATGGGAAAAGCTTGAAAGAAATGTGTACGTTTTAAAAATTTACTCAACTATTTTAAAGGTGCCTTTTGCTAATGTGCATAGGTAAATTAGACAGCTGTGTAAATCAAAATGCAGTTAAGATGGCTGCAATTTTGCAAACTTTTAAAATTGAGGGCAGATAGCAAGGGAACTGAATGTCTCTGATTATAGGCAAATCATATCCTAACTGTATAAGAAAGGTCTAATGTTCTGACTTGCTCTTTTGTATCAAAAGAATTCAAAGTGATAATAATCCAAAAACAGGTTACAGAGGAGGAATATACCAAGAATTTCATTATGTAAATGTAACTGACTGACAGCTAAATACATTTAATGTTGAGTTTTCTGGGCTAGCCCTTGTAGGTTATCTCATCCTGAGAAAAGTTCAGTCAATTTTAATGCACTTCAGTCAATTTTTAATGCATCACTGTCTTTTGGCTTGTTACTAGAATCCCTACTCTAGAAGTGTCACTTCTGTCTTCCTTCCTTGCAGTGCTTTTGGTGTGGTGTAACCATCAGCAAAAGCCACCCATGAGGGAACAGAAGCAGCCTGTGCAGACGGTTTCATCAGGCTTGGTGGCAGATGGGGGTGAGGGTGGATAATGCTGCTTGTAGTTTTTTCTCACTGAAGATAAGGGCTCTTTCTTTCTTTCTTAGCAAATTCTGTTTCTCCTCTCAGTCATGGAAGCAGAGTAGATTTCAGTGGTTTGCTGTTGATTTGTCCGTGTGCTATAGACTGTCATATCAATCAGTAAGAATGGTTTGTACAGAAAAGCAGCTGGTGCTGGAGATACTGTGTCTATGCTATGGGAAGAAGCTGTGTTTTCACATAGTTTATGATATGATGATATAGTGGCACCAGAAGTTTATGTCATAGGTCCAGGGAGATATTTTAGAAGATGCTACCTTCAAATTTTCCATTTGAGGCTGAAGACAAAAAACCCAACAAAGAGAGAATTGGCTTGGGTCCAACCTACATCTCACTGAGGAGAAGCCATGTTCTAGTGTCTGGTAAGTTTATATGTCTGTTCTGACAAGGACAGGGTTTTTTGGCATCTCCGTGTCAGGAATTCTTTTTTGTGGGTAGCATAGTACACAGAGAACTAGTGCCATTTTCACCTTCCCAGACTAAGCCATGGATAGAAATGATGAAATATACGCTCTTTTTATTGTATTAGCACAGGCATAGCTCTTCCACAGATGAAATTGTATAACAAGACATTAAGTTTTTTCATATTAATTTTGTGACTGCAAGGATGGAAGAACAACTCCTGACAGTGCCACCACCTATATGCAAAGAGATGATCAAAATATTTTTCGAATTTTCAATATCTAGCATGCTCCACACATTGCTATTCAATACTACATTCCAGCTGTCATTCATAAATTACTTCAGCTTTATTCCCTCCTTTAATGATAAAAGCACATTCCTTAACAAAAGAGTGTATTCCATTTTGAATCAATTTATTTTATGCATATGTCTTGTAATAAAATATATGTGGAATAATTGTCTGCTGGAACACCCAAAGTAATTAAAACTACATGAGGACAGTTTTGACAGTGTACTTTATCATCAGGACTTATTTTCCCATCACACATGCAGAGGACAATTCGAGAACCATGTAAACAATTAATCACCTAGGAATGAACAAGGAAAGTTTTCTCAACAGTCCAGAGATTTCATTTCCTTAGCAAGCCCATCAGTACATAACAACAGCATCACAAGTATCAGAGCCACAGATACCACATAAGAGGTGTTGGCTGGGAGAGAACCAGGAGAATATGGCTCCCCTTTCTCTCCAAAAAAAATACAGGTTTCTCTGCTCCAGCCATTGGAATCAAGGAGCAAAAATGGTGAGTTACATCATGCAACACAAATTGCTATCTGTTGCCCTGCTTTTTGCAGCTGGATGTTTTTTACTTTCTCTCTCACGGTTCTTTCTGTAAACATAGCTATGTGTCGAGAGTGTCATTGATGTATGGTTAGCGAAGAGAGGACATGATAGGGTGCAGCTGTTGGGATAGTGGTTTTCCACGGGGCAAGCTGAAGCAGTTGCTGTGTCCTTGAGCAAGAAGTTGTACAATAACAAGATGTGAAAAGCAGGACTTAGCGAAGTGAAGGGAGGCAACAAGAATGTTAGAGATAAGAAAGTAAGAGAGAAGTGTGTAGATAAACTGTAACTTTTAGCAAATAAAGTGAGACTTGAGGATCATCATCGGATGTGCTTGTCTCCCGTCGTTTTTCCCACAGCTATGTTATTGTAACTGTATCTTATCATTCACATTCATTTCTCATGAACACAGAACTTTGATGGACATTTCCTTTGACCGCTGTAGTTGAGGGAGGAAGAACTGATTTCCTCCAATGAATAGTGATTTCCAAATGGATATAAAAAATAAAGAAGGCGGGTCTTGTGGCCCTTCTTTCCTGCTCTCTGATCCTGGAAACAGGTGTCTCTGGCTCATCCTTTTGTGTCCCTGCAGTGACAGCTATCAGACACCCATGTTATGAAGACAAGTTTTTAATCCATCAGGCCATGGTTATTTGATGACATGAATGTTTGAAGTAGCTGATGTGCAGCATCTGCCTTGGTATGAAGATGCATGTGCACTTGACTTGACTTCACTAACAAGGTGGCATTCCCCTCCCTCTTGCCCTCATGCCAGCCCTTGTCTCATGCAATGTGGTAGCAATCTCCTCCTCCATGTCCTCACCTGGCCCTGAATGCTGCATGTTTTCACAAGAAGATGAAGAAAGCAGTGGCCCTTTTTGACTGTTACCTGCAGTGATTGCTTCTTAAAAGTATTTCTCTCAAGACTACACATAGTGAGAAAGATGAAGTGAACTATTCACACAAACTGAAATCTCAATGCAGAGCTGGTCTCTGCTTGTGGAACATTGAATGTTCATGCTTGTAGGATCAACATGCTTGTGCCTTGGATCTGCACAGATGTCAGGAAGGCATCAAATGTAATAAAGTTCAATGCATACAAGTCAGGACATCAATGTGGTGGGGGAGGAATTTCAACATGCAATAAATCTGCTAGAGATGTAAAGCAGTATGCAGGAACCTGACCCTCTGCAGAACTTTGACAAGTATGTAGGGGTCCTCCTGCTGCAATAAGGGAAGTCTTTAGTACTGAAGGCAGAGCACAGAAAGTTTGGTCCTGGATTGTTTAAACTTAATCAAAACTTGTCCTGGATTTGGGGTAGAAAAACCCAGTTCTTTCTCTCAAGTTTCTCCCATTCCTGTGACTGTCAGAGGAGCACTGCAGGGAGCAAAATAGGGAACAGGTCCTTAGAGAGCCTGGGGTAAACAGAGCCACAATGACAGAGAAAGAGACTTGTACAGCATTGTGTACAAATTCACCTTTACCCTTGAAGGTCAAGACTGGAAGCTATTGAGTATTGAGAGGAAAAAGACGAGTGAGTTTTGTTTTGTTCAGAAAAATGTATTTCAGTAGAGATAAGCAGAAAGGTGGTATGTACCATGGGAATGAAATTACCGAAGATAATTGCTACTTTTTCAAATACAGAAATTCACAAAGTTGTGTTGGTGTTGTTTTGGTTGTTTTTCTGGTTTGGTTTGGTTTGGTTGGGATTTTTAAAGTAGATGCCCAAATAAAATACCTGCATCTAAGGACTGATCCTCTGAATTCCTGGGTTCTCAGCTCAGCTGACGTACTACAGACTTTCACTTTTAAACGTTCTGACTAATTGTACTGTGGATAGGTTAAAACACAAAGCCACACAGAAATCTGCCAAAGCAGAATTGGTAACAGAGGTTTTTGCTGCTACAGCAGTGGTTAGCAGGAGTTGAGTGAGCTTAACCCAGTCTGGCAGTGTTTCTGTGAATACTGACTGCAATGCAGACATACTTAGAACAGGAAAAGAGGAGTGGCTGAGAAGGGTGAAGGAGTTAGGGTCTGTCCCACATGCCAGAGATTTACTATGATGCTAGGCAATTGCTTAAAACCCAGTATTTTCAGAGGTGTTTCCCCAACATGTTCCTCATTTCCCACACTGAAGACAGCTGGCTTTTCTGTCCCTTTCTGAGCTAGACAGCAGTGGAAGGGCTCTGGCAGGGTGCACTGTGTCCTTTTTGGCTGCATCTAAGCTAGCCTGGAGAGGGGCCAAGCAGAAGTGATAGCTGAGGGCTCAGGGAGCTCGAGTGGAAGGCAGGTTTCTGTGTCTGGCTGAGTTTCTGCAGGCTCCACTGCTGTTAAATTAATTGGCTGTGTAAAGGAGTGTCCTGTTTGGAAAGGGCTGAAGATCTAGAGTGATCTTGGTCTACCTTGAGAAGATGCTCAACTACGTTAAAATACTGATTGTCCTGGTTTAGGCTGGGATAGAGGTAATTATCTTCTTAGTCGCCAATAGAGCGCTGTGTTTTGGATTTAGGATGAGAATAATGTTGATAACACACTGATGTTTTGGCTGTTGCTGAGCAGTGCTTACCCTAACTCAAGGAGTTTCCAGCTTTTCACACTGCCCTGCCAGACAGGAGACTGGGGGGCACAAGAGGCTGGGACACATGACCCCAGCTGGCCAGAGGGACATTCCATACCATATGGCATCATGCTGAATGATTAAACTGGAGGGAGTGGTGGGTGGGGGGTGGTGGCTCCCTGCTTGGGGACTGGCTGGGCATTGGTTCAATGGGTGGTGAGCAATTGCACTGTGCATAATTTCTTTTGTATATTCTTTTGTCATTATTACTATCTTCCTTTCTTTTCCTGTTCCATTAAACTGTTTATTTCAATCCACAAGTTTTACCTTTTTTTTTCCATTTCTCTCCCCCATCCCACTGGTGGGGAGTGAGTGAGCAGCTGGGAGGTGTTTGGCTGCCTGCCGGGTTAAACCAATAAACCACCATAAATAAGCAAAACAGAACAGGGAAGCAAAACCCTTCCTCCCCATTCCTGCTGATGAGGCCATTGAGGCCAGAAACTAACTGCCTGAAAGAGAACTCCCAGACAGAGGACTCTGAGGGGTTTTATATGTATGAAAAAAAACACAAAACACTGATTTATATTGTTAAAATTCTAATGTGTACAATAAGAGATCAGGATGTTCTCTGGTTGTAAAGGCTTTTTGTATCTTTTAGGGCAGAAACCCCAGACATTCATTTAAAATCATACAACAGAAAAGCAAAGAAGATCCAGGAATTAATTATTCCTTTATGAGGACTTGTTAATTAATTCTTAATTAAGATGCGGTGTAAAAAGAGTTTGCTCTGTACCCACATAATTTCTTTACTGGAGGCTGCTTCCTTAGTTGAAAATGGCAAGGCAAATCCATTTATATAGTCACAGTCTTACAACTCATTACGTGTAACTTGTCTTGACTGACAGGATCACTGTACCTCATCCAACAATACAAAACCAGTTGTTCACCATCTCTTGGAAGACAGAGCTTCCTTTTCTTTAAAGAACACCATTCTGAGTAGAAAAAGAAACATTCATTGCAATTTATAAATAAAAGCCAGATATTTTCTGCATGGATCATTGTGTTTAGATGCAAATGTAGCCTTTGGATCATGCTCCATTAGATGTATAGGGTAGTTCTTCTGAAAGGATATTGCTGATTTTCACAATATTTGATTTCCATAATATGAATTAAAAAGACAACCCTACAGCACTCAGCGAGTATTTTGGTGTTATAGGCACTTAAACTCACTGCTAGATGTCATCTTTTCAATTCAGTTTGTATACTCCACTGGGCCCATAGAATGAACAGATCTAAAGTATACATGTACAGTAGAGGCGTACTGTTCACTTTGTGTAGATGTCTTTGATTCATAGCAAAAATTATTTTCTGACTTACTCGCAATTGTAAAGCTCAGTTGCTTTGCCAGTTAATTGCTACATGAGCTTATGCCTCACACCATACGGAAACACCCTTTTAAATATGCAAAGAAGAAAAGCTAAAAATAAATCACAGCTGCTGTTAGATGGGGGTTGAAAGATAGAGTCGAGGCAGGAAGAAAAAAAAAAAAGAAGTGAGCTGTCTTGGTTTAAATAGAGCTAAACCATTTTTAATATTGAGAAGTTCTTTTTCTGTTCTCCAAATCAATATTCATTAATAGTATCCAGAACAGAGAGCTTTGAATATAAAACACTGAGATAACACCAGTAATTACAACATGTGGTTTCATAGCTGTAATGTTTTGTACTCTGGGTTTCTTTAATGATTGCTGTTATAATTTGTATTTGGCTTATAAGGACTGAATTATATTAACATGTTTCTTACTGGTATGTTCAATTTAAGTCCAAACCTTGATCTCAGCTTAAAACAACACAGAGCTCTGTAGGTGGAAATGAGTCTTCTCTTTGGAGCAATAATTGCTCCTGACTAGTAATGGTAGCATGACCTCAACCACACCAGATCAAGTGAATATATTGAGCCCTGATACGTTGTCTCTGATTTCCTACAATCAGCAGAGTACAAATCTGAGAAACATTGCACCATTGAAACATTGCACCGTGAAACATTGCACGTTATCCAGAACTGATTTATGAAGGAAATCTGTAATATACTGCACAGTCACAGTTATTCTGCATAATTCCTGCCTCCTCCAAACAGCCTTTTTTTTTTTTTTTCCTGTGTCAGAGCCCTTTCACTTGAGGGCTCTAAACCAAACATCAGCATAACCTTCTTTGCACTCGTGGTCTTTGCAGGACTTCCCATCCCTATTTGTAAGAATGGAAAATAGGGGGTAGGCCTGGGAAATAGGCTTAGCCCAGAGCCCACTGCCGCTCCCCTGCTGCCAGAGAAGGGAGGGAAGGGGTGAGGGTGCAGGGCTGGGCTAGGAAGAGGATGGCACAGTTGAGGGGGACAGCAGGGCAGGCACCTGTGGGTGTGCATTGATTGCAAAGGCAGCCTTGGTCATGCTATCAGGTAGGGCAGCCTGAGCTGGTGTGGCAGAATTGATCTCACTAGGAAAAGGTTATATTTCAATGCTGATCATTGCCCTGGTCCATCTGTCTGTCTGGTCCACTGGGACCTGTGGTGACACTGCTGTGGGGATGGTGGGGCTAAGATTGAGAGCGAGAAGAGCGAACTACTTACCACAGCCTCACTGTGGAGAAATTAGTCTGGGGGCCCATATCCTCAGTCATTCTGCTCTTTCCCGTTGTCTTTTTTCAGGCCCAGCTAATACAGCTTGGAAACAGAAAGCAATCCCTCACAGGCTGTAAAAGAGAGAGCTGTTCTGGAAACTATCTTAGCAGCAAAAGAGGGGCAGCAGCATGTTCCAGATTAATGAAGAATGTGTGCAAGTTCATCATGGGGACAACCTGGTGATAATAGAGCAGACTCTATACCTGGTCCTGCTCTTCCTTAATTGGTAACAAAATTTACATTACTATCTGACTCCATCCAGTGCACCACCAACAGAAATTTTAAAACTTCCCGTTTTACACTAGTTCAACATTTTTTGTGTGTTTGGAGCAGTCTTCAAAGTAAAATTGCCTGCTTCCTGCAGAAAGCAGTAACTGACTAGAGCCACCACCATCTGAGACAGGCTTCACCTCTCAGATAAAAACTAGTAAAGCAGCTGGTTTGCAGACCTGAAAAATTCACCTGCAAAAACTGTCAGAGGTATTACTGAAATGATAAAAGGTTGCTGGTTAGTAGAGTCCTCCAGAATGCACATCTGATTGTCAGACAAGGAAGGTGAAGCAGGAGTAGGTGAAAAAAATTTGCTGTCCTCACTATCAGACTTTTGGAGTGAAAAGCAGGATTAATTAGGTGCTTCAGCAGTATTTTGTCCCTTGTGAAACAGACACCTCTGACTAAGGCTGGCTGCCTGGTCAATTCACAGCTTAAAAACCTTCATGTTTTCAGCTGGATTGTAATGAATGATTTTCCAAAGTAGTCTCTGTCCTTTACTTCTCCTTACTCAGCAAGTACTTGCAAGAGTCACTCCTGACTGAGGTGCCTGTGCTCAGCCCCCTACCTGGTGTGACTTCCTTCCCTGCCCCAGCCATCTCAGTACAGACATATCTGGTGGTCCATGGGCTGCACCTGAGCCCATCACCATCACTGGCCATGCCCCACTGTCCTCGCTGGGCATTGGAACAGAACCCCAACAGTGCAATACTGCCTGGCTGGCTGCCATGTCTCTGCCCCGGGCAGTGCCATTCCCTCTCTTTCTCTGCAGGACTACTGTGGATCCTGCCCCCTGGAAAGGTCTGTGTTGCTTTCAGAGTCAACAATGAGGGTTTCAATCAATGCACCCGTGGTTCTGCTATTAGAGCTCTGCACATCCCTCCCTGCCAGAACTGGCATCAGTTACCGACTGTGGTGGTTGCTCACTTCAGATCCCTTCTACTACCAGAAAAGAAATAATAAAAGCCTTTCTCTGGCAGGCACCAACCAGAGCTAGAAAGCATATGTGCAGCTTGTTCCAGAGACTCCTCCACAGCTACAGCAAATCGTTTTATTCTGTCTTTGAGGATTTTCTTCATCCAAGACATTATGCAAGCCTTGACAAATGAGTCACTCCTCAACAAACAATTTGTATCAATTAACGATACTTCACTTCAGACTGACAAGCCTCAGGGCTTTGCTGGTTACTTGATGGTTTTTAATTATGCCTTCAGACACACTTGGTCTCTTCTGATGGGGAGAGATGACCACCAGGGCAGGCATTTTCCCCACTTGCTTTTCTTGTAGAGATTCCACCCGATGCTGGCATAAGCTTGACTGCCAGCAGAGTCTCCTTTCAGCTACCATGTAGGATCTTCCCTGGCCCCTGCAACCAAATTAGCCAAGCAGCCTACAGGAGTCCCTATTCCTGGCCAGAACCAGCCCTCAGGTCCAAACTTCCACTACTGTAATGTAGGGCAGACATGTCAGATTTTGGGGACCATATCCTGGAGTCCCAACTCCCACAGTGCAGTTTGTCTATTACTTCTCAGCCTTCTGACATGGCAAACTAATGCGCTCCAGCTGTGAGCTCTCCTGATTTCCCACCAATGAATTTAATCATATGGGGCAGTAAGCTGAAAAACTTCTCAATTATGCAAATAGGGATGCAAATGAAGGGTATGAAACTTGGCAAAGATCCTTAGAGGACAGCAGAAGGTGGGGAATACCATGACACAGAGGCCATTCAGGAGAATGCATGGAGACTGCTGACACAGGCTGCAGCCTCTCTGGGTACTCTCTGCATTTCCCAGGTCGCAGGGACAAGGACATGCTTAAACACAAACTGCTACTTCTCCATTGTAGGACAAAAGGATTGGAGTGGGAATGTGAATTGCCAGGCCCTGTTCTCTGCCCTCACAGGCGAGCATGTCACACTGTTCTTTTGAACTCAATAAGCGCTGCATAAAAATGCCTTTCTTTATGTCACCCTTGCTTTGCTTGAATAGCCACTCCAGAGAGGACTGGTTTAGAGCAGACAAACATCTTTTAATTCATAGCCTACCTGTATTTCTATCTAGCATGCAAATGTGGGCTTGTGCCGAGTGTCCCTTTTCCAAAGTGTTCCTGCTTCACCTCCATTGTACAATTACAGGCAGCAACAACTGTGCTACCCCTCCTACCCTTCCCCATCATTAGGATGCCCAAGTTAAGAGTCACCAGCGTTCTCTCACAGCAGAGAGTGCCCACTCCCTTGCCCCTCCTGCCACCACAACATGCTCCCCCCACCAGCGATCAGCCCAGCAGGCAGGACTCTTTAGAACACCCTGTCCCTGCAGACATGTCCCGCAACCACATTTATTTTTCACAGGATTGCCTGTTGTGGTGGTTCATTGTCCAGTCTGTAATCACATGCCTTCCTCTCTACAAGTAAGGGCCTTGCTGTCACATGGTTTGTGTTATTCTCAAATATATCATCTTTCATTTAATTGACATTCATCCTGTTTCTACTACTGTAGTACTGAAGTTATCCACTAATTCCAATAAGATATCCAAGCCTCCTCTGTTTTCATGTTACCACACAGGGTTAGGACTTCAACAATTGTCACCAACACTGCTTATATTTGTTGTGCTGAAATCACTGATGGAAATATTAGAGAAGATGGGTCTTAAGCTTGAGGAATTTCTGCTACTAACCTCTCCCTGATTTAATGTTTTGCCGTGGCTCCTGCTCCATTTACTCCACAGACCCTAATGGCAAGGACTGACAGAAGAGTTTGTGCACAGAGAGCACTACCTCATGGAGCTGTGCAAAAAGGCAACTCCAGCCCAGGCAGATTGCAATTGAGATCTGCAGGTGGTGACTATTACAAACCAGCATCAAGTCACTCTGATGGCAGCCAGAGAACAATAGATTAGTGAGAGTAGTGGTGGGAGTTTGTGAGGTGATTACTAGTGTTGTGGCTGCAAAATGGTTGGTTTTCCTGTCACCCCTGCAGTGAGAGCCACCTTGAGGAGAGGGCAGTCCCCAAGCACTGGTGATGACGTTTACAAATGTCCTTTTCCTGCATGGACGACGCTGTGCTACAGAGACTCTGTGGATAAATCAGTGTGAAAGAGTAACACCACTGAGAATGGCTTCTTTGGCCAGGTGGGCAAATCCGGCTGTGCCGTGCGAGCGGAGTCAGGCGTGCCCAGCACCAGCATCTCTCCCAGTAAACCATTAGACCTGTCCCCGTCAGACCAGCGCCTGGCCCATGGCAGCGAGAACATTTCTGAGTAACGCCTGAGCACGGTCGGAGCAGTGTGGGTGGTTTGCTTGCAGCAACTCTGCTTGGGAGGATGAGAACATTTAGTAGCATAGATGTGAGCCACTCAGTGCCAGTTGGCCCCAGCACCTGGGAGCATTCCTAGGCACATCTAATTTATTGTTGTAGACAAAGGCTTTGTGAGTACTGCTGTGGAATACCTTGGCAGTGTGCATGGTACTATGTGGCCCAGATTTATTTGAATATGAAAGTATCTTTTGCCTTTAAAAAGTATGAGTACCTGCTGTTATTTTGGGGGGGGGGCGGGGGGGTGGTCAGTGTACCCTCTACTGGTCTGGCTGATGAGGCCATTCCCTGCTATGAGAGCACCTGGCAGGAGATGGCTCAGTTGTTCACTGATCTGCTACTTAATGGATGCAGAACCAGTTTTAGGCAAACTGAAAGCAAACTGGACACTACCTGTAAACCAGCTGAGGTGCCAGGAAACCTGGTGCTCTTCACAGTAGTGGGGTGGGAGGTAAATGGCACAACATTTACAAGGATAATGCAAAAAGCTTTTGTTGGCATGGGCTTAGAACACCATCAGTTTGCAAGCCTGGCACAGTCAACTAAACAGCTCATCTGTCATCATTGGGAGCAGTCCAGAAGAGGTAGGCATTGCAAGGCTTTGTGTGCCTGGAGCTTAGTGTGGCAAGTGGCAGTGCACAGGGAAACAGGGTAAGGAAATATGATGCTGCATTACTTTGTCACATCCGTGCCAACTGGCAACTGGTTTGTGTAATTTTGAACTCTATTAAAAGTTTGGATGAGCCTGCCTGTTTCTTGTGTTTCCTTAGGTATTTGTTTGCCAGTGGATTGTGGAACGTATTAAAGCAAGTAAAGGATGTTTAAAAAGAATGAATATAGCTTTGTTAAGAACTAAGTAGACAAAAGCAAAGTTTCCAAATGTCAGCAAAGTGTCTCCAATGCTGTCTGTGGAGAGGATCCCAGCCCCAAGCAGTGTCACCTCCCCAGTGATGAAGTTACATGTTACCAGTATTTCTGCTCTTCCCCTCACTGTTGCAGTGGGCAGAAGAGGAAGAGGCCCAAGCCCCTGTTGATGCCAATATCCTGACGGACCCCTGCCTACCACAGCATTTTCCAGGGGGTTTCTCAGGTTGGAGTACAATGGTACTAGTACTAGTACTAGAGAGGTCTGCTGCATAGTCCCGTCTGCTCGTGCTTCCTCACCCTCCAGCTACACTTTCCGTGCTCTGATACCACCTTACCCTCGCTGGCCATCAGCAATCTGTCCCTGTCTCCTCTAACTCCTTGTTCACAGAGGTGGCTGTACTCAGACCCAATCTCTACATCATTGTCATTTCCTTGTTTTCCTCCTCTCCCCTGATGGCTGAGGTTCCCTTCTGCAAAGTCCTCAGTGGCTGTTGCAGTCTAGGAAAAGTGCAAGTCCTCTTTTACAGTAAAGAAGTCACAGTATTTTCTTTACCCTGGAAAAGTAATAAAAGAAAATACCTTTTCATTGTCTTTCCTATAGCAAGGTCACAGCTAGATACCTCTGACAGTTCACTATGCCTTTATTTCTTCTTTCAGTGTGTGTCTACCAGAAGTGTTTGCCACCTAAGTTATTTGATTGCAAAAACAATATCAGTGGTTTAAGATCTCACTTATATTTATAACAATTAAGAAAATATTTTTTAGCTTGTCAGAAGACCTGGAAAAAGTTCAAACTCAACCTTTTCTACCAGTTATGGTCTTCATATCATAGTCCATCCAATATGTTAATTTATTGCAGATGCTAGGTGTGAAAAGACAATATTTTATCAGCTTTCACATAAAAGCATTTCTGTGCTAAAAAGTCTTTCGTCACTTAGTGATGGAGCAGTGAGTAAATCAATGGCTGAAAGAGGACTACAAGTTATAAGAGGAAGTAAAAATTTTAGTGACATCGGGTTCCATCATCCAAGAATCAAAAAATGTAAGCAAACATAAACAGGATGCTGACCTCTGATACAGAAGCCTGTTCAAAAGAGTTCTGTCTTCCTGTTTCACCCCGCATGCTCAGGGTACACATGGAGGGACCAGGTACCCCTCCAATGACTTTTCCAGTCAGCACAGGCAACAGACTATCAAACAGAGATCACCCAGGGCTGAATGCTAATGTCCTAAACCCAGTGAATGCTAAGTGTAGACAGAATACAGATATACAGTCACTTCTGTTAAGACTGCCATTTTAAATACTGAAAAGGCAGTATTTCATTAAAGACCAGTAGAAAAAAATGCCTAGTTGCAGGCTTGGATAATAGCTCTCCATTTGGGATTGCTCTTGCTAGTGATGGCAGAGGAAGACATTGCTTTTTCCCTTGACTGAGACAAAAGCCATTCCATAGCAAACAGAATCTATGAAAATAGTTTCAATCACTGGTCATGCTATTACATGGAATATTTCTCCAGCACCATCAGCTTGGTATCAGCTTGACTCCAGTGCTGATGATGTTCCTACCTTCTCTGTTTTGTTCTTAAATTTTACCCAAAAAGCCCAGAAGACCGGGGTCCAATCCTGCTTCCTCTGCTTCCTGAGTTTTCTCTAAAACTGCTACTAGTCTTATCCTCAGTTAACAATGCCTTAGGTAGGCTACAACAGCCACCAAATATGGCTGTTGGTCCCATGCTGGATGAAGCCTTTGGCAGCCTTGTAATAGGGAATTTATCACTGATGTCTTAGCTTGCAGGCAGAGTCTGAAATAGCAGCCTGAACAGTCTGTGTCATGGACAGATGGTGTAGTGCACTGTGAGTAAAAGCCAAACTAAAAACTGCAGTTAAACTAGACTGTAGTGTTAACACCACAAATAACCCAATGTGGACAGGTCGGTCAAAATGCTTTCACAGGATTTTAGGTCTATTTTCCCACACAGCATCCCTCTGCTTTGCCACCCTTCTAGGCCTACCACACCTGTGCAGTCAGGTGAAAGGGCTCTGAGGAAAGCTTGTGTTATGGGGAGTGAAAGACACCTGCAGAGTTCCTTACATGGTGTGTGTGCACAAATACCTCCTGTCCAACAGGCTGTTTCTACCACAGGGAGAAGGAAATAAGGTGCCTATTTAGAGTCATATACAAATATAATCAAATCATTGACCACAGGGAAAGAGACTCCTTTGTCCATGGGACATGGGGAGCAATGGCAGTTTTAAGGAACTTAAACTGATAGGAACTTATTTTAGGATACAAAAGCATCAATCTGATCATAGCCCATGTGGCATGCCCATGTGTCCTGAGACACCAAGGGCAGCCTTGTAAAGCAGGAGTAACATCACTGAGGTTTCATTAAGGCAGAGGGGGAACGTAACTGCTCTTATGGATGAGATGAGTCTGATTCTCTTCTCCCTATCTAAACTTAGGTAAGAAGCTGTTCTTTGGGAGAAAAACAGGATTGCATTAGTAGGTGTGAGAACTTGAGAATCAGACTTATCAATCAGGGCTTCACTCCATGGGGAGTTGGCTGTGATAGTACAGGGTACAATCAGAAGTGGATGTAAGCTGGTATATGACCAGGATTTCTCAGCTTGCCTAGGAGAACTTCTACATTGCCATTTCAACCAGTATCCATCACTGCAGTACCACTCTGACCAGTATGGATCACTGCAATGGCATTAGGTGTGCCAGCACAGCTTTGTACATGGCTTAGCATTCTGGAGTACCACTGGCTCTGCTTCTGTGCAATGAGTATATTTCCCTCATCAATTTACACTTAAACATGGAAAATCGAGAGAAGTGGCAATAATAGTATTTTTCTGGCTAGTTGTAGCTAATGTCCTCTCTGCTTTTCATCTATGGCCTGGGAAGAATGGCTTCGCTACCATTGAACCATGAGGGGAAGAGAAGAAAAGTACAGAACAGCTGGGTTTAATGAGCTGGAACAGATGTAGGTATTAAAGCAACGTGTGCACTTGTCATGCAAAGAGGAGTTACATGTATATAAATGACAAGCAATTTAAATCAAGACTTCAGTTACAGAGTTTACAACTGGCACTATACCCTGAAAAAGACACAGAAATTGGTGTCCTAAATTTTTGCATTCAAAACAAACAAATCCAAAGCAACTTCAGTCATGAGGCATAAACTATTGATCTATATTTTAATATGTGGTGAACTTTTCATTTAGGATTATGTCATGGCTTACTTTTACAGCTGTGTGTTCCCCTTCTCTAAATTTTTACACCAGTGTTTCCAAGGCAAATTCCTAGAATGCCAGTTGAGCCATCATGTATTCTTTCAAAGACTACTCCAGAGGTAAGGCATCAACATATTTGAGTCTTTGTGTAGCATTTATGTGCAGCTGGACAGGAAAAAATCTTAAATCCATTGAAGAGAAATTTGATAGTTCTATAATGTCAGTGAAAGCATTAAAAATAAATCATATGTTAAGAGGATCTCTATACTTCAACACTAATGCAATCTTAAATGACAGGATCTGGTATTGGGAATACAGATTTTTCTCTGTAGGATTAAAAATGTCGATTTATATTTATGCAAATAAATTAAACTACTTAATTTTAGACTGAGATTAACTGTTTTTCTTGGTGGTAGCTTGACAGTTTCCAGTATTTAAATGAAACTGGGATGAAATCATGATTGAAAAAATTTCAATCTGTAATTCATTCTTGAAATCAATGCAAACAGTTAGTACTAGTGCTCAAAATTTAATCAAACATAATGATTATTAAAGTGTCTTAGAGGAAATTGAGTGTCCCAAAGAGGTGTTGCTTTTGCAATAATGACAATATCTGTGTTTAAAATTTGAAACAGCTTTTCCTGATTACCCATGAAAATTTACTATTTCATTTCTATGGCTTTGGTGCATAAAATTCTTCCCCTACCATCAGACAGCTACCTGGAGACAGGTGGGCAGCAAGCACCACTAGCAACCACCCTCAGGTCAGTGAAATTATGTGTCTCCAGAGGGGTTTCAGCCTCAGAGGATTAGGCTGGTCCATTTTGTCAAGTGGCTGGTGTTTGACTGGTGTTTGTAAGGTGCCTGCTGCCAAAAACTCCTCCCAGCAGATGGTAACAGCTGGGTTATGCCTGACTTTGGAAAGCTACAGAAGGAACCCTTATGAAGGGCCCATTGTGTGATCCCAATGGCTTTTCCTTGTGACAGGGCTTTTGTTGTACAAGGCATAATTTACTCAGGGTGCTGGGGAGAATATGGGTTGAGGGACCTGCCTTGCTACAGCAGAATATTGGTCTGGATCCTGTGATATAGGAGTCATCCCCATGATTCAGATGGAATCTGACCCTTACAAATATGAAATATATTCCTTCCAATAAATGAAGTCTCTTCTTACTGCTAAGGTTGAAAATATCTGTGACACTGGATATTTTTAATTACTGTAAGGCTGTTACATTCAGACACTGTAAGGATACATAAGGAAAAGCAGGGGAGTGCCTGGACTCTCTGGGGTAGTCTTTTTATTAATGGGTGGACCTATGCCACACAATGCTCCATACAACAGATGACTATGTAAATTACTTATCTCACTCCATATGTATATTGCAAATGATCAGCTTACGCTAAAATTGTACAAAAATATGTTTTGATTAGATGTATAAATAAATCACATTTCCTTTTTTTTGCTCTTCTAGCAATAGTCTTATTTTACTCGTATTATGCTGTCAATTAATTTTTGAGTGTTCTCTGGAGTAACCAGAAGCCTAATTAGCAGGTCTGTAATGGCTCAGCAAGCTGTATTTTCAAGTCCTGGTTGACATCCAATACTTAAGAATCCAAATTTCATTCAAAGAGTTTTTTCCTGACTGCACCTCGAGCACATATCAGAACTGTAGCACATGCCAGTTTCTGCACACTTTAAAATAAAATTAGTTAAAAGGAGTTGACTGAAACTTTTAATTTTTATTCAGAGATAAATTACTGCACATTAAATCACAGTTGTTTAAAGCAGATAAGGAAGGACAAGGTTCTGCAGGCAGAGAGATTTTTGCTGTCTCATGTTAACATCAACATAGGGCGTGTCCGGCCTGAGGTCAGATCCTGAATTTTTGGGGCAGTTCTGGTGCTTACTTACAACAGTGTCACCTCCCCAAACGTAGTTCTTATGTGATATTTTTGACTTGCTTTCATTTAGAAATGAGGTTCTGGTGTGCCTGTTGTCTTCATGTGGAATTTGCAATCCCCATCGTTTTGTATTGAACACCGTGCTTAGTTGGAAGCACACCTGACAGATAATGATTTAAATCCATGAGTTTCACGGAGATAAGCAGCTGGACGGAAGGTACAAGCTGTTCTTAGCCTTACTACAGGACTTGACCATGAAGAGTACAACTATATTGCTGATTCAGAGAATCCACACAAAGAAGAGGTGTTACATCTGCCTCAAGTGCAGAAAATACTTGGGTAGATATTTTTATATCTTCTTAAACATTTCCTCTGGAAATTAATACCATTAGTTCTGCTGCTCAAAGAACGATTTGCTTTGATGTGCCTAATACCAAAGATCCCCCAGTCCAACCAAGCAGTGACTAAGGCAAATGGATGTGAAAAACCAGGCAAAGGTCTATCTCTAAACCCAAGACATTCAAGTGTCAATGTGAGACCTGATTTTCACTGTTCAGGCCAAAACCAATATTGTCACATCTCAGAGAACGACACAGCTTTTCTCCAGCAGTAAGCTTCTTGCCAAAAACCTCATATGGAAATGCATGTAGGTAAATAGATGGAAAAAAGAGAAGCAGATTTTACTGTAGCCTGTATGACTGTAAATCAGGAGGAATTTATTTTGTACATGGTGGGATTAAACTAGATTTACAACATTGCTACCAAAAGGATACAGGTCTAGGGTCTTGAGGTGCCCTGACACACTGATTGATTTACTTGTGGGCATTTTCTTCAGATAATTGCACAGCAGACTGGTGGTGGCTGCACAAAGGAACAACATAATCACTTGACTTTATTATTGCTTCACTAATATTAACATGTACCAATTAATTATTTGTTACTGTCCAGATCCCAAGTGAATTCTGCCCAGTACATCCCTGCTGTAATCCCAGCAAGTCCCAAATTCAGCTGTGGCCAGGAAGCCACACCAGGCAAAGGACTGGGAAGTCTGCCACGTGAGGAAAAGCAGAATTGGGTCTGTTCAGCCTTGAGAAAAGAAGACATAGGGTACACCTTAACACTATAATCCAGTAATTAAAAGGTGACTACAAAGGAGATGAAGACTCTCATTTTTTACAATAAGTCACATGCAAAAGAGGAGGGGTGATGGGTACAAGTTATTCCTAGGGAGATTTTGACTGGAAATAAGATTTTTCACAACAAGAACAATCAGCCATTGGTATAATCTCCATGGGGAAGTGGTGGCTTGAACACTTTTAAGAATCAGCTGGACAGGGTGCTGGGCCGTCTTGCCTAGACTGTGCTTTTGCCAAGAAAGGTTGGATAAGATGAACTTTAAGGTCCTTTCCAACATGGTATTCTATGAGTTTATGAAATATAAGGAAGCCATAAATAATGAGGCATCCATCTTGTGCGCTCATTCATTCCAGGAGTCAAGAGTTTAGGGAGCAGAGCTGAAGTGGAGCTGCTGTACTTAACAGTGCCTGATAAACCTATTCTTCATACTTTTTCCTAATCCTGTTTTTTAGTAGTTTATAATTTTGAGCTCACTTTTATGGTTCCTTCCTGTGAAACTTGAAAAAAGCCCTACACATATCTACCTGCTTGCAGAGAGGTTTGGAGAGAGTATTTCAAAGCTGTTGTTTCACAAGGATGAATATAATGGAAAATTTGCTTTCATACCTAAGTCATCTAGCTGGAGAATACCTGTGACAAACCTGGTCAATTATAACAAAATCTTACAAGTCAAGTTTCAACAGTTCATCACTAAAGTACTTGTCACATAAATTTAAGGAAATGTGAACACTCCATTGTAGTGGTTTAGCCCCCTTCCGAATTGAACTGTGTTACTAACCATGATAAGACATGCTGGTAGAGGAGCAAAATCAGGCTGAGACAAGGTCAGAGCTTCTACGTGATAAAGTGAATTTATTACAGAGTAAAAGGAGCAAGCAAAAACAAAGGAACATCTTTCTAAACATTCTTTCCTCTGCCGTCCTCCCATCTTCTCCCCCCCCACCCCCAAAGCTTCACAGCCCTCTCTCTCCTCCCAGATCATAAGGGGAACCCGGGGAGGGGTTTTTTTTTCTCTAATGAGTTTAGTCCTCAGATGCTCAGGTGTTTCCTCTTCTTAGCAATCATACCTGAAGGGGTCTCTCTCTCTCTCTCCTTTGGCACCATTGCACAGTTTGCAGAAGTTGGCACGCAGCCTGCCCGAAACTGC
>VZRZ01006832.1:489582-517726 GCA_013398175.1 Climacteris rufus | reverse complement strand
TGCAGGAACCTCCTCCTCCATTGCTTCTCTTCTTTGGCAGACTGGCATCATTTGCTGGCTTTCATATCTGATGTTTCAGTTGTTTTTCCTAGTTATTTGCTGTACTCCTTCTCCCCTGCCTAATCTACTAACTACATGACTACAGGGTTACATGGCGCGCGCATGCGTACTACAGAGATTGCTTCTTAAATGTACTGTCGCAGAGGCGTTTCTGTCCTTCCTAATTGGCCCAACTGTGGAAAACAGCACATCAATCTCCCAGGAGCCATCAGAGATAGGCCCTGACTGGACAGCTGTGGGAGCTTCTGGAAGCTCCTTACAGGAGCCATCTTTTAGCCCCTACCACACCCAAAAAGCTAGACCTCCCAAACTTCTCAAACCACGACATCCATGAACACAAAATAACCAATTACATTCAGGCAAAGTCACATGGGTTTCTTCAGATGTCTTCCACCCAAATATTGATCAATTTGTTGAAGCTTATGGGAGCTGTAAAGATTTAAACCTTGTATTTTTACAGAAACATTCCCCTGCAGACCATGCCGGTATACCACTGTTGTCACTCTGGTTTTAAGTACTGACATAGAACTAATAAAATCTATTCCTGTTCTGTATGTTATGTCCCTTACCGCACAAATTTCTGTTTTGTATCATCTAAGGTCTTCCAGATTTGTTTCAGTGTTCCACCTTTACCTTTTTGTTGAACCTAGCAGTCTTGTAGTGTGCAGAAAATGATAAATTGAACTAGTTTCAAGTGGAGAACATCTGTGTTTGTTTCCTGGGGCAAAGCAAAGCTGATATTATTTCTCTCTCTGTGTGAAGCTGCTGTGTGCTTCTTCCAAATGGCTGAAGCAGCCACTGGAGTGATCCACATTTAAGTAGCCTGCGAGTTTAATTATCTAAGGAACATTCATTTGAGCATATTAAAGGAAGAAAGAAAAATTGCCAGACAAATTATTAATAACAATATTTATTTTTTTAATTGTTATTATTATTATAGAGGATTGTACAGTGGAAAAAACATACTGTTTCCATATACAGTGTTTCATCAAATTGTCTAATTGTTTAGCTAAATCCAAAGAGAACAAAAGCCCTTTGTAAGAACAACAACAACAACAACCTGCTGGATAAGAGCTGAATGAAGAAGGCTGCCAACTGTGAAGCTGTAAATACGGACACATTTTAGGACAGGAGCTGCTGCACTCTGGTTAAGGACTGCCATCCCAGGGCAGGGCAGCACTTCCTGGGCACATCAGGACATTTCTACACCTTTACACCAAGATAACAGCTTCTCATGGTGGCAACCAACAACTGAGATCTTTTTGGAAGTAGCTCAATAGTGAAAGATACGTTTCTTCATTCTGTGCCCTTCAAGCCTGTTCACTACTAACATTGCATTGAATCTGTTGTGTTGCTAGACCTGACAAGGCCAAAGGAGTCTGAAGTATGTTTCTTATGATGGGGTAGTTAACTTCCATTTTTCTTCCTGTTGAATCTGTACCAGGATTTCTTCTTTCCTGACACCCATGCTATTGTTTCATATCTCCCAACTATGTTTTTTAATGCCACATAATAACAAAACATCATGCAGTTGAAGCTCTTATCTGAAAAAATTTGAAACTGGCATGAATTGAAATATTCATAGCTTTTATTCAGCATAGCAATTCATTTTATTCAGCATAGCAATGACCACAATGGTAAACTGGGCCAGCTCATGGAGAAAAACACTCAAACAGGTTAAAGATGGGTTCCTGCTGGGGCTGGAGAAATCTTACTCTCTCATAGGAGAGTATGAATTTCATCCAGGCAAGCAAGAAGGAACTAATAGATTTTATATCTAACTGGGAAGGCGTGGCAGGCAAGTGGTAAACTGAGGCAATCTGACAGCAAGTTAAGCCATTCTGACATCTAGGAGCTAAATTCCAGCAATACAGTTAGGTTGACTTTACTGACTTCACTAAAATCTGACTCATAGGCTGATGTCTTTTGCTTACTTTCCTTCTGATTGTTAGGTTGGAGTAGGAAGAAGTAAATCATGTTTCCAGAAAATCCTCCAAATCTAGTTGCATTCCTCAATTAAAATGATTTATGGCTGACCTTTCTTTTTCCCATATAACAGAAGATTTTACAAGCAAACTATCAGTTATTTCCTGACTTTTCACAACAGTAATGATGCTAATACATATTCTATCTCTCTTTATTATTGAGTATGCTGATCTCTACTCATAAAAGAGCCACACACTTCAAAGAAAAATTGAAAAATACACCAGAAAAAAGGAAATTATTTTTTTTAATTTCCTCTTTGTAGATCTTGGCAGAGAGATGTGTAATGAGACTGAATTCTCTTTGGTTTCCAAATAGCAGAATTTTGAAAACCTTACTGAAGAGAGCTATGATTTTTGTGATATTAGTCCAAACTTATTCCCACATCCAATTAATTAAATGTAAATATTTGCTATGCTTACAGAATCCAGGGATGTAAATCCACTTCTAAAAACATCCTTTGGAGGTACTTTGGGATAGCCAAGACATTTGCATAGGCTGCCAGATATGACATGGTGCTTAGGTGAAAAGCTGGACCTTCCCATGAGGTGGGCAGCTGAAGGACAGGCAGGATGTACTCACTGGCTTAAATAACAGTAAGCATACATGGACAGACAGTTGAATACTGCCCAGGAGTGCAACACAATAACAGTTCTTTTTTCACTTGGATCCTTTTGAATCTCTGGATGACTTCAACAGAAAGAGAGATGAACCCACTCATAAAAATGAAGGCAGAGAGGGGGATGTCACTGTGATCAGGGAGTTTTCTCCTGCCATCATTCTTCGTCTTCCACCAAAGAAATCCAAAGTAAGCCGTCCAGCCAAGAATGTTTCCAGGCTGCCTGTGGCTGTAAGAAACAGGGAAGTTAGGAGGTAGCAGGGAAGTCCTGAATCTTTATAACACACAACACTGGCTGTAGTTTAAGTAATAGAAGACTTTCTGGAGTTCTGAAGGCCTTTTTGCTTTTGTAAAGCAAAACGTTCAGCACCCAGTAGAAGAAGCAAGAAATACAGCAAAGAAAAAATGTGGGGTTCTTTTTACCTTACATTTTCTCATTAGTGTCACACATGCTTAGGAGTGTAGGAAAAGAAATCAGGGTAGCACAAGTCTTACAAACAAGATGGTAATATAGAAAAAACAGAGACACTTGGAGGGACAGGACCAGTTAAGCAATCTATACCTGCCAGGGAAAAGATATCCTGACAACAGCAATGACTGCAATAAAAGCACACAAAAGACTGATTCTTGCTTCTTCAAATGCAAATAAGACTTGGAGCACATTGTGGCGTGTGGCACACATGTCTGGGAAATGAAAGGCATCTGATATTTGCTTAGCTTCCAACAAGAGAGTAGCATTTTGGCACAGCCTAAGTGGCATAGAAAAGCAGGTGTGAGGTATGAATTTCACATTACCTGCTTCTATTGCCAATATGACATGCTCTGTTACTTTAGTTGGAGTCTCACATTTAGAAGACCAAAAAAATGACATAGAGAAACATCCAGGAGAAGAATTACACAAGCTCTGTCTGTTAAGCTGTGCACCAGTTGGAGAAAATGCTTTCTGGGAAAATCCATTGAAGCAAATCTGATATGACTTGCCTAGCTGCAACATACAAATGAGCCCCACATACTGTTGGCACAATTAGACACAGTCATCATTTTGGTGGCACTCAGTATTTTTAAGGGAATTCAAATAAATTCCTATTAGTTAGAAGGTTATCCTGGCATTAAAGAGATTTTATTTAGTTCTATTCAGAAATTTCAATAAGAATTTTGAACCAATGTCATCTGGATAAATTTAATGGCAACAAACCTTTGACTCTGGGCACAGGTTTTGTAGCTGGTCAGCTTCATCTGAGAAACAACCACAGAGAAAAGGTTAATAAGCCTAAACATGCTTAACATGCAGAGAATGTTTTGGGGAAGGTTTTGGGTTAATCTCTTCTCTCTATTTGCACAGAAAAATCCCTCCCTGAGCACTGGAAAGCAGAAGGCGAATGGACTCAAATGCTCTTGCTGAACAAAATGGTGACCCTATAGAGTTACCTCCCATGGATTCAGGGGCTCATCCAAGGAGTCAGCTCCTAAGGGCAGGGTTACATTTTGTCACACAATACCAGTGGTTTCCATGAATGCATCCCTGCATAAGCCTTGATGCCTATTATATTTGATGAGTATTAGCAATGGAAACCATCAGATTCTTTTGCACAAGTGCTGGTGCAAAATACAGGTAGGTGCTCATGGTCACCTAATGAATTTCCAAAGCACTGTCAGCCCCATGTACTTCCAAGCTTCAGTTGTGGTTGCTTATCTTGCCTTATCAAATGGATGAAAACTATATAACATGAGGTTGTCTTATTATTTTGGGGGACTTCTTTTGTTTCCTACTCTGTCATTAGTTACCTCACTTCAGCAGTTTCTAGATCACAAGTTAAGAATTAGGTTGGCAGTTTATCCCTTGCTTCTCTTTACTTCACCAGCATGAACTTTCACAATTAATCATCAGTTTTCAAACACCTTCTTAATTTTGATTCTCTGATTGATACAATACACAAAGGCTTTGAAGTGCACTTATTTAACTGAGACATGTTTTTATTGAATGTCACCTGAGTGAGCTGAATAGAATTGAATGAGCTGAAAAATGTCTTTGCTTTTGAAGTTCCTCTTGAATGGTTACCAAAAAACCAAAGCATGAGCATTTTCAGCCAAGGTTTTGAGCACTGGCTGGGCAGTGCTGCTCAGATCACACCAAGTTCCTAAACAGGCAGAGCAATCCCTTTATGTATTTATACCAACTAAAGGATTTGACACCCCTTTTGTGTTTCATCTAGATGCTATGTATTTTCATGTACATTGTTGTGCTGTGAAAATTCTATGGAAAAGTGCATATATGAAAGCAGACTAAGACCACTTCACTTTTGACTACTTTTCCTAATGGAAAAGTTTCATAAATACATACAATGTTGTCATTCCCATGGAACTTTGCTTTGTGTCATTTCCTGATTTTTGCTCCAAGAACCTGATCATTCCCAAGTCATGTGGAGCCAGTTAACCATACATTTAAACCCAATGTCACTAGAAAGAGCATTTTTATGCAAGAGTGTGCACTGTCACTCAAAAGTTAGTATTTTAGTAAAGCTGTCTATTACTTCATCAAATTTCTGCTGAGGATCAGAATCCTAATCAGACTCTTCTCTTTGTAAAATGTAATTTTAGTAACACAGAGAATGGAGAATGGTTTCGACTTTAATTTCTTTGTGTACAGCTTCTTTTGGCCCCATCTATCTTTGTGAGACTCCTTTCAGCATAGTTCCCTGCTCTGACTTTCCCTCCCCACATTTCTTGGAGGAGAAGGCAGCAGCCTGATTTCTTTAGATGGAGAAAAAAATGAATACTAGTTACTTTGTAGTTGCTTTGTAGTTATTAACTGCAATGATTTACAACAAAGTTGGAAGTTGCTGGCTGCTGTTAGGTGGTGGGTGGTAGTTGGGGGACTCTGTAGCCACCTGCAGCTCACAAGCTGTTCAAGTGCAATTTGTTATGCTGGAGCTGCATCTGTGAAGAGAAGGAGGCTACCATGAGGCCAACTTAAATATTTAGCAGCAGGGGACCCAGAAGAGGCTTCTGAAACCAACACTCTTGGCTTACAAAGGAGCAGTGGGATGCCCTGGGAAACTACTGTCATCACATGCCCACAATCCCTCAACATTTTGAAGTATGTGGACCCTGTGTAGGTTTAAGAAGCTGGATAATTCTTTCTTTACTTGTATTTTTTTTTTTATCATCCCCTTTAAGCCTCTTGGAGGAGCTCTAAGAGGTAGAAAGGTGTTGACTCATAGCCCAGTTTCCAGAAACCTTAGCAACACATCACAGTCAGAACCTAAGTTATGATAAGCACACTGGAAAAAACCCTCCAACAGCTATATTCCTAAAGATAATTGGTCTTTGCTGTACCATTAAAGAGTAAAAAATTACATTATTGACATAAGCCCAGTGAAAAATCTGGTAGAGGAGCAATATCTGAAAGTAATATAAGCAATTTTCTCAGGATCTGGTCTTCTAGAAGAACAATTTTACTCATTGAGCTATTGTGCAATCTGTAAACAGAGGAGAATACCCTGATAGTGGATAAGGAAGGTGTATAACATAAACCAAAAATCCAGTAGTAAGTCCTGTGACATACTTGACTACACTCCCTAGGGGCACACAATGTGTAAGTGAGATACGGATATTAAAGGTCAGAAATTGTGGACACAAATCACAAGAGGGAATAAAGAAATCTCCACTCATGGAACACTTTAATGAGTGTTCCATAAACCTCCCTTCACCTCTTTACAGTTTATAGGTATTGACTCTGTCCTGAAAACCCCCGGAGAGGGGGAGACAAGAGCAGCTTATTAAGACAGTGAGAGGCACAGAGGATTTAATATTTAAATGTGCCACTACCAAATAGAACAAATCAATAACTGAAATAGATTATGTATATATTTGTCTCGGACTGAGAGAAGAAATTTGCTTGATTACAGACATGTAGGTGGAAGTCCCAAAAAAGGCAGAGCAGTGTGGCTGGCTACTGTGGGCAGCACAGGGTAGCAGAGACCTTTGGCTTGTCACAACTGTACCACAGATGTCTGCTGCTGTAAATGTATTTTGTGAGAAGCCACAGGCAGTTGGCTCTTTGCTGCTGCCTTTCTCAAATGCTGTGCTCCTTTCTGTGCAGTCATGGCAAAAACATCACTCTTATTAGTTTGGACAACGGAGTGTCTTTGGAGACAGAGCTGTTCTGTGCCTGCAGCATGGGAGTGGGCTGTGAATGGTCAGACATCACCTGAATTTTCGTGTTGCTACTAAATTCAGCTACTGCTGTGCAAGGGACACATACACAAGGCAAATCCCCTAAACCTCACATTTTTACTATACCTGGGGTCAACATGGAACTGATGTATTTTGCCAGGAAAAGCTGCCTTGGAAACTGATGTTTTATCCTTTCTTTGGTGGTATGGATTTGCTGTGAGAGACTACCATAAATGACTGTACTCTCTCATTGCAGCCGTGATGGAGATTGAATAACATACCTTCTCTACCTTCCTTTTGAGTTGGTTACCCCTTAAATATTTGTTTGTATCTCTGTAGAGCTCTAGAGCTTAGTATGCTAATGCCAGTCATAAATGTTTGATTTCCACTAACATTCTCAATGAAGCATTGATAAGAAGAGACAAATTTTCTTACTGCTAGAAATGATCTTTGGAAAATAAATTATATTTTATATATTTTTCTATATTTCATATATTAGATATACTTTATATATTATATGTTATATATTTTATATATAACATATAACATATTATATATAATATATATTTATTATTATACACATGNTAATGTATAATATATACTATATATATTTTATATATATTTTATATACATTATAGTTACTAATATGTAGTAATATAGTCTAATATACTTTGCTCGTTTGCTCGTTTGTACTAATATAATCTTTTTACTTTGCTCATTCATCAAAAAAATGGAAAACAACATAAAAAGAAATATATTGCAAATATTTCCATTTTAGTGGTTTTGATTCATCATGATAATTTTTACCCATCGGTACTGTAGAGAGAAAAGTGACTGACTTTACTGAAATTTGATCCAGTAATTTCGACATGTGAACAAAAGTATTATATGCACAAAAGTAAACAGAAGTGTTTGAAATCTCTGACTTGCACATTCTCTGTTTAATATGTCACACAAGAAATTGGATAAAGATAAGAATTGAATTGGTTATCCTAAGAGCCCTGAGATATTTAAGTTAGTTAATATAGTTCAAGAGGGATGAAATGTGGATATGCTGTGGGTAATTCAACACTGAGCAAAAATTGTGATGATTTCTTCTGGTTTGAGTAATACAGAGAAGAATCTTAGGTATTTTTAAAACCTTAAGAATCTCTGTCTGGAATTTTGACCATTTGGAACTAGCCTAGTAACCAGTGTTCTTCTATCTCTTATCATCAGGGCTGAACAGTGACCACTTACACTGTGGTGATCAATCTTTACTGATCTGTAAATATCAGTAACACTGTGGATCCTCATGGTGTTCAAGGGGAGACTGAAACTCTTTGACCCTGACTGGAAGTCTGCCAAGAGTAAGAATTATATTTTTTTTTAAAATAGCCCTTTGTGGACCCATTGGCCACAGAAGACTAAGGGTCCATACATTGAAAATCACTACTTCAAAAATGATATTTGCTTTATTCCTGTATTAACAGGTCATATATGATTAAATAAAGTTCACACATTTTGCTATTTGTATGGCATTTCATATTCCTAATTTCATCTGTGTAACATAAATTTCCTGGGAATATCTATCTAAGTTGTCATCTGCTGCCTATTGTTTCTATAATGTAGCTTCTGTGTGTATAACAACTCTTGCATTTGTCTTATTTGTTCTCCTCTATCTTTGGACATGTTACTTCAATTAGTAGACAATGACGTAATTATTACACTACTATTGTAATCACATAAGGAGATCTCTGACAAACACTTCAAAATGGTTCAGATCTTTATTCTATTAATTGCTGCAGTAAGTCAGTGCATATCATGACTCATTGCACGTGGAATTCTTGTGTGATACCCCCTGAATCACACTCTTCCTGTGCTACATGGGCTTAACTCTTTTATTCTAGTAGAAGGTAAGACCAATAGATTCACAATCCAGTTGCTAGGGGGCTTGGTGTGAGTTTTTTGTAACTGAGCATAAAACTGCACATGTAGAATGAGCTTCTCATGAAGATGTTGTGGCATGTTTAAATTTACAACCAAGAATATTTTTATCCTGGCTTCTCAGTAAGTCAAACTACCTTTATATTGGAATTACAATATTAAATTTAGTAGCATGTCATTGACATTGATACACTTTTAAGTTTAAAGAAATATGGTTTTCTAGTCCTATAGGTGGTAAGAATTTGTTACAATGATACTCTTGAGGAGATACCTTGTATTTGTGTTAATAAATAGATAAAATTATATGAAACTTGTTACAGCAAATGGTTGCATTAAAATATCTAGTTCCTTTATGTCTGAATGTCCAGACACTTCATGTTTCTACTTTTACCTGTTTTAAGTAGGATTCTATGCCTTACATGTATGCCATGCCTAGATACATTCTTGGAATCTATAAAATAGAAGTTAAAACTGATACATAAATAAGCTTGTAGAATATACAGTGAAAGTTCTTGACATGGAAAAAATGAAAGTGGTGTACAGAGAGACTATCTTGGCTGGTCACCACATTCAATTGAGCAGTGTTGCTATACTTTGCTGACAATACTAATAACTTAAACCATCAATCTATAGGCAGGGCTATTCTTAGCAGAACACAGTGAAAACAAACTGCTCTGCTTATGGTATTCACAGCACTGAAGCATGCCCTTAGCAAAGCAGTACGAATGTCAACATGCTGCTGAGCTTCTCAAAATCTGTAACAAGTTATTTGAAGCACAGACAAACCTTCAGGAAGTCTTTGAAAATATAGATCAAATTCTAATACAACTGCTTTCCCAAAATTCTGCACTTGTGAAAAATCTGTTCCCCCTTAAACTACGATAATAGAGTCAGCTCTGTCAAATGGCACTGTGCCTGTGACCTGTGAGCCACAGTGTACAAGGACCTTTAAAGTAAAAAACCACACATTTGATCTACCTGGAGTTTCAAGAACAGATTCCAGACCTGAAGGACTTGGGTGCTAACCTTGTGTTGTTACCATTCATTTCAGCTTACCTTTGTGCCTTTTGCTATTATGATAATGAACTTTCTTTGCTGGAAGCAACAGAATATTTTAAATCAACATAAAATTCCAAAGGATTTAATGTAGTATTTATTACACAGGGAACAAAATATATGAAATAAAGCTTTTGGTATTATCCTCAAGAAATTAAGTTACAAGTCAGGAATTGGCACAGTATGTTCTCAGCCAGTTAAATGCTGCATATTATTTTAGCAAACATTTCTGCTGGCAGTTGTTAACCTCAGGCAATAGAAATACATGTTTGCAAAGGAGTAAAGAGCAACTAGGGAATCTGTTTATTCACTCCCATAAGAGCTTTCCTGAACTGATATGCAGAGTTATTACTTCAGAATTAATTACAAACCATGCTCATTTTAAGTGGCACCTTTGCTGGTTGATTTTATTTTTTGTTTTTATTTTTGAAAACTGCATTAACAGCATTAGTTGGTTTATAAATTAACTGCAAAATTGTTAGTACTATTAGTATAAAACTATGCTTGGCTTCTACAGTTTTCAGAGAATAAAGGACTTTTACCAGCTCTTCTCTTTGGGAAAATATTTTTAAAATTCGGTAACTGACATATGGTGTAAGAATATTCAGTTCAAAGGAAAAAACAAAGCCAGACAGAAAACACAGACTGGTTTATATTTTTATGACTACAAGCAGTGTTCCTCCAGTATGGTAGGGAATTCATTCCAACATGTCCTTCAGTGTGGCACTAGTATTTTGTAATGGCTTCCTGCAAGTCCTTGGTGATCTTGACTGTCTCTGTCCATTGCTCTTTCTAAGATATGCTCTGTGATACTGCACTTGTCAGAGTGTTTTTCTGTTTCCAGAAATAATTTGCTTCTCCTGTCAGGCCCAGCACATCATCTTTCTCAAAGAGCCTCTTCTGGGTGGCCATCTGGAAGCATCACCCCAGTGCAGAACAGGCAGGCTGCTGGCTTTGTGTTGGCTCATTCCCCTCAGCACTGGCTACTGCCCTGAAGGCAGCATTAAATTTTATTCCTGGACTACAAAGCATTATAACTAGATGTGCAGACATGACATTTTGATTGCTAAATTCCAGGCCTACTGACGTTTGTGACGAGACTCAGAGAAACACTCAGCAGAAAGAGGATAAAGATGCAGAGGAGGGAATCGGCTGAGGACAGTCAGAGACAATGATCCAAGTCTCCAGAACCTAAAAAACACACGGAAGTGTTACGCCACACCTGAAGTGGAGCTTTGAGAAGCCTCTCTCAGGTAGTGTTTGAAAAGCAATCAAAAGCCAAAGCCAAGGTTCTAAGAAGACGCATGCTCAAACTATGGCAAAATTAAATTTCAAGAGTTCTGAACCATGGGCCTTTCTATACCCAGAAAACATAACAGAAAATTAAAGCAGTTATGTCAGAAACAGGAAGAAAACCAGAAGGATCTTCCCTGGATCTAAGAGATCTGGAATGATTAATGAGAAAAGAGGAAAATTAACCTAGTATAATTAATACTACAGACTTTTTCTGTATCTTTTCTCTGCATAACTGCAAAACACAGCTGCAGTTTTTCCTTGCTTATGGTGCTTAGATATAAATTATCTATGGGCTCGTGGTTACACTTCAGTGAAACTGATGACATGAAAGTCTGTAGACTTGGGATGAGGCAGTATTTACAATAAAAAAGATCCACATGGTGAAAGGAATACTAAAATTGTTTCCATTTTAATAATGTCTCTTTTGATGCTTCTTCATGTTACTATGCTTTAGGAATGTGTATTATTATCACTAGGTATAAGAATCATGAATCATTCAGACTTCCAAGGATGGCCTTGGAGAACACTCTTAAATGCAGACACTTGAGAGTTCCCAGATTACCTGCTGGAGGTGGAGAGAGTGATTCAAGGTCTTTCATGGATAAATTATCAGCTTTTCTGAAATGGCAGAGGTCAGTTGGAGTTGCTTGGGTGTAACCTGAGGGTAGTCCAATGTACTGCAGCTAACCACCACCCAGGTCTAAAGGCAGATAAAGAAACTTTTGGGTTTTGTTTTATTTTTATAGCTGTGTCACTTTGCTGTTTATTTATCTAATTTGGTAAGTGTAAAAGTTCACCTTCTCACCAGAATTATCATCAGCTAAAACTATTGCATCTAGACTACCTGTTGAGAAAGACTTGGTTGTCAACACGTAGGGGTAGCATCCAAGGAGGAGATATTCCTATTTGTAAGGATAAGTAGGAAATCCTTGGTTTCATTTCACAGATACAGGCTATTCATTGAAGGGAGAAACACCACACAGAGCATTGCAGTTACCAGATACCTGTTCTATGGTGTTACTGGGAATTTGTCAGACTACAAAAAATTAAAAATTACTTTGAAAAAGCAGAGAGAGTTTTCAATTACTCCAAACAGATGGCTTAAGGGGAAATATGCAAATTTTACTGCTGACAATAAAAGTATAAAAATTAACTGATGTGAGCGTGGAAAGGAGTAAACAAAATTTTCTCTTCGTTTAATTGTGCAATGTAAGCTAAAGAGTCTTCTTAAATTACTATCAAAATGCAATAAGAGCAAATATAAAACTGTTTTGGCCATACATATTTTTAAATCAGTGAGTGCCATAGTACCAACAGTGTGAAGAAGGGAGCCATTAGAAAACTAAGTGCTCATTCTTTCTTCCCCTGTCCTTCACTGATGTTATTCCTTCAGTGTTACCATAGAAGCCAATGGAAATTTTGCTATGTTTTTTAAGTGGAATACATTGAGCTCTTTGTGTTATAATGAAGAAAGAGATGTTGACATTTCACAAGTTACTTTTGCCTTCCAAATGTAAAATACTCTATTTACCTGGTCCTGTATCTAAACCTATTAAATAGGAAAATTTCCTATTTAAACCAACTATTTATTGGTTAGAGCGAAGTCTTTTTAAAGATATCTCACAAAAATGTATTTTTTTCATAAGGGAAGCCTATTATATATAACATATATATAAATATATGTATTAATGTTTTTATTCTCTTGAGAGATAAAATAAAAACTTTAAACATTGCAACTATATGGACTCCAGTGTACTTAGTTTTGCTAATTAATTTCTTGTCTAAATCTCAGTGAAGAGGACGATTTTACACAATGACTATGTGATTTTCTTTTTTTTTCTAATGAAAGACGACTTGGAACAAATATAACCTTCTAAAAATAGGTTACCCATTCCAAGAGATGCTAGATATTTCATACAGTTCCTGTAGGTCGGAAGCGTGGGTCTGTATTGAATATTCCATACAAATTCACAGCGTGTGTTTGAACGCCGTTGCTGCCGCCGCCAGCCCTCCCCAGGATCCCGGTGCTGCGGAGCCATTTGCCAGGGAGGTGCGTGCCATCTAGTGGCACCCGGACACGGCGACACCGGCACCCAGACAGGGACACGGGATCGATCAGCTTCAAAAGACCTCTGAGATCATCGAGTCCAACCCATGACCAAACACCACCTTGTCAACCTAGACCATGGCACTGACTGCCACGTCCGCTCTTTCCTTAAACAACTCCAAGGACGGTGACTGCACCACCTCCCTGGGCACCCCCTTCCAAGGTTCAATCATCATTTCTTGAAGCCTTTCTTCCTAATGTCCAACCTGAACCTCCCCTGGTGCAGCTTAAGGCTATGTCCTCTTGTTCTGTTGCTGGCTGCCTGGGAGAAGAGATCAAGCCTCACCTGGCTACTTTCAGGTAGTTGTAGAGAATGATCAGGTCACCCTTGAGCCTCCTCCTCTCCAGGCTTTGTTGAAGGGCTGGAGGCAGCTGCTGGATGTAACCCCTTCCAAACAAAAAACTACACATGTTCATTTCCAGCAGCAGTGCCTCTCATAAGTCTCCGTTGCCTTGATATATTGCAAAATATTGCCTCTCATTTATCTTTAGCTGTATTGGCAGGTCCTTACTGATCCTTATCTTCCCCCTCTACTCCACTCTCATGAAAACCCACCTGGAGTGCTCTATCCAGTTCTGGGGTCCTCAGCACAAGTAGGACATTGGCCTTCTCGAGCAGGTACAGAGGAGGACCACGAAGATGATCCGAGGGATGGAGCACCTCTCCTATGACAAAAGGTTGAGAGAGTTGTGCTTGATCAGCCTGGAGGAAAGAAGACCACGGGGAGACCTTAGAGTGGCCTTTCAGTACCTGAAGGGAGCCTACAAGAGAGCTGAAGGGGGACTTTTTACAAGTGCCTGTAGTGACAAGAGGGAATGGATTCAAAATGGAAGAGAGTAAGTTTAGATAACAGAAACAAATTCTGTATTGTGAGTTTGGTGATGCACTGGAACAGGTTGCCCAGGGAAGCTGTGGATGTTTCATCCCTGGAAGTGTTTAAGGCCAGGTTGGATGGAACTCTGAGCAACCTGGTCTAGTGGAAGGTGTCCTTGCACAGGGAAGGGGTTGGAACTAGACGAAATGTAAGGTCCCTTCCAAACCAAACCATTCTATGATTCTCTGACACAGGCAGGTCAGCCGGTCCCTCTCCTTCCACACCAGGAAAGCGCCCAACCCGAGCGTCTCGAGTGATTAAACGAGGCTCGTAGGGCCGACAGCCCCATCAGCGGAGGGAGCGGATCCACGGGCCTCCCGTCCCCACGGCTGCGGCACGGACTACAGTTCCCAAATGCCCGGGGGTGGGCTGGCGCGGCCGCCATCATAGTGCGTCCCCGCGCGAGGGCTGCTGGGAGCTGTAGTTGGGAGCGGGGAGAAGATGGCGTCCAAGATCAACGTGGCGCTGCGGCCGGTGAAGAGTATCGTGGTCCGGTTCTGCCCCTTCGAGCCCAACGTGGAGAGCACGAGGTGAGCGGAGCTGCGGGGATGGCCCCGGCCTCGGCCCCGCTCTGGTCGGGCTCCCTGTCTGCATACGTCCCGTCGCCCTCCCTGCGCCCTTCCAGCGCCCTCCCGGGTCGCGGGTTCTGGGCGTCTCTTGGCAGGCGGGAGCGCCGGGCTTTTTGCCTTTAGTTGTGTTCATTTGGTGGGTACAGGCAGGGGTTATGTGTGCCCAGGGGAAGCAGCGGCAGGTGCAAAACCTGCTGTCCCTACAGTGCCTGGGACTTGCTGTCGTTGTCGCCGGCGGGAGTAAGAGATCCTGGGAGCAAATTATGAGGGAAATGGCATCATCTGTAACTCCCGTTCAGAACTTCCTTCTCCCAAACTTCTGCATCTGCTGCACTTCAGCTTCTGTGGTCTCGGTCTTTGGAGATTTGGGTTTATGATGGCTTTGGAGCTCAGTCCAGGCAGGACCTTAGCGTTTCAGAAGGAGAAGTCGCTGTTTGTTGTAAGGGCTCCGCTTATGGTGTCACCAGGGTGCACACAAGATTCGTTCCGTGCTGTTTCCTGGAGGATCTGTGCCCAAGTGTAGGCCCTTTTATACAGGCGTGTGCACTGAGCTTTGCCAAAGAGCTCGGGGAGCTGCCCTCGGTGGCTGCCCCTGTAGTGAGGCTGTGCAGCCACTCCAGATGCTGGGAATGGGGGAAGCGCAGCAGCAGCAGCATCTCTATCCCGGTAATCCAAGGGATTGTGCTTCTCCACTGATGTAGACTCTACACCAAATCATTGCAAAATGTTGTTTTGCGATGACTTTACAGGCACATCTGCTTTTAAAATTAATTTGGTAACACAGCTTAATTTAGAATGTCTTTAAGCTGTCCAGAATGTCAAGTAGCTGTCATGCATTTCACGAATCTGCAGGAGACCAAATATGTCATATAAATAAATGCTGCCTCAAACCCAAACAATAAAACATTGGCAAGCAAATGATGCATAAAGAAAAAGGAAAATTACTTTGCTGGTTATCTTTTTATTAATGTTACTAGCCCAGCTGAGAGAAACATGGAAGGTGTATACGCTGAACTTTGCACAGTTCTTTGGTATGCTTTTTATATGTTAGCATAAAAGGAATGTGCATTAGGATTTTTAAGAGTGATTCTCTCCTAAGAAGTACCTGTGAAATTTTTAAGTACAAATCCTATTTTGTTTATACTTTGTTGCCCAACAATATCAAGATATGCAAATTAGTTTTAGAAATATGCTTACTTTAATTTCTATCTACAGCATACTTAATATATTTTCAAATATACTTTCAGAAAATTTCTCCAATGTATATACCATAAAAAAGTCCAAGCTACTAATACAAACTGTGAAGTGACTGCTGATGTGAGACACGATGGATCTGAACCACTTGTAGATGTTACGTTTGGTAAGGAGCTTGTTTTTAAACAAACAGAAAAAACCTTCTGGGTTTGTGTTGGTGCAATGTTATTGTATTCTCTCTATTTTTTGTTAACTGTGTTTATTTTTATTTTTATTTGTTTGTTGGCTGTGGTCCGTAGTTAGATTTTGTGCAGCTGGGAGGAGAGAAGGAAGAGGGTGTCACTAACAGCCTGATGTCTAGATAAATGTGTCTATACGTCTCTGTACCATAGTTAGATCTAATGGATCTTAGATCCAAAAACTGACTTAGCCTTGGAGCTGTGTGTACTTTTGTAGTGATGTACTTACATGACCTTGCAGTCAGGTACAATTGCAGAAAGTAAATGTTGCTCTGTTTTTATATAATAATCTGTTTGCTTTCTGAAATTTTCTTACACTACCTGTGGTGGAGGCATCTCAGTCTTGAGAAGAGAAAGTTGCATATCTTTAGTTGCTTGTGCAGCTGAGTAACTGTAATTTGAAGGAACTGCTCATATGGGTGAGGCCATAATGTGCAGATGGACCTGCAGAATGAGGTCAACTGTGTACAACAAACTCCTTGGTTTCCTTTGAGGGCATGGTGAGCGGGCAGGGAATTGATGGTGGAAATTTCATCAGACCTGGAAGCGTCCCAGATTCTAGGCTATGAACAGATGGCTCTAATCTGCTTTTGTCCTTTTCTCTGGCTGCATCTTCTTTCCTGCTGTGCTGTAATGGACCAATATGTCATGTAGTCCATTAAAGTTTTCATTATTATTGATTCATGCTACCCCTTTGTCTTTAAACTTCCATATATTTTGTTAATTGCTGGAAATGTCAAAAGTGTTGAATTTTCTTTGTTTTGCTTAGGAAGGTCTACCTATTTCAATGTTAATATTGCTTGTTTCTCTCTTTCCCATCCTTGTCTCTAACTGTGCTGTGATGTATGAAGATTTAAGCAGTAAAGCTCAATGTTTTTTCATGGTGTAAACCCAAACCAGTTTATTTCATTAATGCCAAGACACCGCTAAACTCTTTATTTTCTAAGAGCTGATTTTTTTTCCAGGGAAGTGTTTGTAGTTGGCAAACATGGAACTAGAATGTGGATGCCATGCATGGTATTGCACTATATGGGTTTGGGTTTTGTATTTGAAAATCTTACAAAAATGTCAGCTTGGTACAATACTTAACTTCTTTCAGAATTTTAGAAATCCTAGTGCTCTCTATTTTTCACATTATGACCACCACATTGCGTGAACCAATTTGTTGTTTTGGCTAAAGAAGTACATTAAATGGACCACAGACAACAGGCTACTAAAATACTCGGCCATGTGTGGAAATTGTGCCTTTTAATGCCTTCTTTGCCTTCTGTTAGATGACTTTAGGGGCACAATATGAGCCATTCTCATAAAAAATGTGTTCTTGCTATAGATATACCTAGACAAATGTTTCAGGTTTTTCAATAATGCAATGCAGAAGTGAAAATTAAATGCATGTTGTGTGCAGTTTTATATGTTTGCGTGGCAGTGGTGCATAGTCAGGTTCCTTGGCAGGTGGAATATTTTCTAATCAGACAAGATGAACAGTGTATTTGGATTTATATATACAAAACAACTGCATACTAGAATAATTGTGACTTAGATTTTGTGACTTCTTAAGATTTTTTCCATTTACAGCTGATGGAGATCGACTGATAATGAAGGGAGCCAACTTGACAACAATGGAAATGTTAACAGCATTGGGGTCCAGATGTCATGCCAAAGACCTTAAGGAAGAACAGAAAAACAAGAAGAAGAATCCCTGAAGAACAGAAAAACAAATGTGCTTGCATTTACATATGCTAAAAACAGCAGGCTGCACAGAAGGTTTTTCCTATGCAACAAAATCTGAGAGATGGCCAAAACACTTTAGATGTTCCCTGTCTTTCTTCACTTGAAGGAGAACATTGCAGATCAACAGATCTTCTAATCTTAGTGGATCAGAGTGGCTTAAGATGCATTAATGCATCTTTCTGAGCAGCTGCATGTCAGGCTAATATCAGGTGTATTTGCATATCAATGTGAATAATGCACATTAACTATTAAATTAATACTGCAATGAAGCCAGATCTCTTTGGACATTATTTCCTAGAAAATTTCTATACCGTGTAATGCAATACATTATTAGAGTGATTATTGTTATTTGAAAGGTATTTATTAAAAAGCTGAAGAAAACTTTTTTAAAGTATTCATCATTGACTTAGCTGAGGGACAGCAGGCTGCAAATACAGAGTGGTTTTTTGTAATACTGTGTTTATAATACATCTCTTGCTAAATCCCTACCACTTTCTTCCTCTCTTTTTGAAGAGAAGTGGGAAATTTGCTAAATGTAAATTTAGCTCAGCAATTAAAGTGGCAAGGTAATGGGACTGTCAACACACAGTAGAGCTACTCATCCTGTGTATAAGTAACTAAATTTAGCTCAAAGGGAAAGGTAAATTAGTTTCTTTTGATAACTTGAGAAAAGGGCTATCTTTGAAGTTCAGTTTTGTAGTAGTTTTGTTACTCACTTTTGGGATATTTAATTAAATATTTTATAAAGATCAAAGGGAGAGCTTTATTTGCTGTTTATAGTCCCATGTCCAACCCTATTATTTAGTAAAGTAATTGTTTAGATGTCTCATCTGTATTGCAAAGCTCTGTGGGTTTGGAAGGGTTGATCTCTCCTCAGGCTTTGCAGGTGAAGGTGCCAGCTGCACGTGTTTCATGTGCATCAGTTTTGTTCAATTCATAACAAAAATGTAGTTCCAGTTTTGAGCATTGCAATTGAGAGGCATTAGGTCTGCTTGTTGTTAGTCATATGCCTGATTTCTCTTAAAACTAGCAGATATATTTCCAAAGTTAATTTGGCAGCAGATCTAGGACACAAATCTGTAACTAGTTTTACCTTACTTTTGCAAGTTTTCTTAAATGGACACTGTCCTTTCTGAAAGCAAAACTGTTTTAAATAGCACTGTCCAGGTAATTCCTTGCAACTTCTGCACTAGGATGCTGAAGGTGATGTTTAATATTGGAGAAGAGCTGGGCTAAAGATGTCGAGTATTTCCCATGTGTTCCAACAAATGAAGAGAGTGAGATAAGATGATTCAATGACATTTGGACGTGGGAACAATAGATGTGAATAACTTTGTCTGGGATTAATACCTTCTCTGCACTGGAACCCTTTTTTTTTTTGTTAGGCCACAAGCTCATCAGAGTGGTTTTGGAGTGCTGAGCTCCTGAACCTGCTGCTGATCTCCCTTATAGTGGAGAGGTTAGGAGGACACCTGAAACAGAGAGGATTTTAACTCCTGCTAAGGTAGAAGAGAACCAAATAGAAATAACTGTTCAAAGGACAGGTTTTTTTTTGTTTTGGTTTATTTTGTGTTTCCCCCAGTTTAGAATAACATCATACAGCATGACTTTACTTGAAGAAGCTTTACAGGAAAAGTGAGATTTGTTCAAGTGGAGAAACACTGCAGAATTATTGTTTCCCTGGTTAATAATGTATTCATATACTCAAAAGCCCTTTTAATGTATTACGTCAGTGATTTTGTGATCTCCTTTTCTTTCTTCGACAATCTGTACATCAGCGTGTAAAACTTGTGTTTTAATGTGAAGCACCTACATTCATCTTAAATAATTAACCATCTATAAGTACTTAAAGAGTAAAATGGGCTAAGTAATTAATAATTGTTACTAATAATTACATTTTTATAGTGTTTACTTTGGCCCAAGATTGGGGCTTATATTTATGGATAGAAAGGGGACAAAAATGAAGATGCTAGTAAGCTCTTTATTGCCGAAATAAATCCTTGCTGTTGTTGAAGAAAGGTGGTTTATGTTTTTGCTTTACTAGCATGGATAGGCATCCTGCTGTGTAGACACACACTTTCCATTCAAAGGTGTTTTCATTTTAACCCAGAGATGCCCAACCTTCCTGCTTAGGTTAGGCCAATGTCACCATTGTCATGACCAACAATTCAGTGAATGAGGGGCAGGCTGATGCTGCTTTTGCTGTGGGTGCTGGTAGCTGCAGTTTGCAGTGGTAAAGCTCTGATAGGTTTTGTGCATGAAAAAGAGGTAATGAGTGGGGGTTTTAATGTGCAATGTATAAAGCAAAACCTACAGGACAGAAAATCAAGCTAAAAATGTGCATCCTCAAGACTACAAGATATTGAAGTGATATAAACCAGCAACATGGGCAAGAAGGGGCTCCTCTGATGATTATTATGCTAATATATATAAAGTTGCTCTCCCTGTACTGTGTAGATAAAGGCATGAATTTATTTTTCATGTACATTAAAGATAATCTTTAATGACTTTCTTCCCTGAGCGTTCAGATTGCTTTGCTGCAAGCTGCTCGTACACTATCAGTTCCTGCTGCTGATTGACTGAAACAAAGCTCTGACAGCTTCCTGACATGCACAGTCCAGCACTGGGGATGTACAGGGTATTAGGGTCAGTCATGCAGAACAAAGTGTGTCTGGCTGAGCACTGACTTTGCATGTTGTTATTCTTTAGCCCACTAATCTTGATTACTGTATCCCACCAAAAACGTGAGCGCCTGCCCAACTGTAAAAGGAACTGGAACAGGCCCTAAACACGCTAGGATTGCCTAAATAAAAGCACCATGGCCACATAGGGTCTCTGATAGCAGGTGATGACATTTAAATGGCTAAATCTCTAATATGTGGAGATTTAACAATTAGAATCATCTTAGATCTGTTCATTTTACAAACATTTATTCAGAAGCTCTTATCAATGTGTAAGGAAAATAGCCCTGAAACAGATGAATATGCTGTTCAGATAACACAACCTGGCCAAGGTATTCCCTTTTTAAATATCTGCAGCATTGTTTTTAGGAAAAGATAATGTTATCTTTATTAAAGATTTGGACTAGGAGCAGCAATGTTAGTGAACATTGCAAGTTCTTCACCTCTACTTGTTTGAATTTTAAATGATCAAGGAGTTTATATGGTAAGAGAAAGCAAAAAAAAAAAATCCTCAAAAGTTGAATATCCTGGGACTGTATTTGACAGTTCTCAAGATGCTTGCTTTCAAGTGTATCTACTACACATTTATGTACTCCTTGCAGTTTTAAGAATTGATGGTTTACTGCCCACCTCAACAACTCCATGTGCAACCAGTTGCCCGGGGTGCCAGGCCCTGGTTCTCCACTGGGTGGCTTGGAGTCACGTTGAGACCGACATGCTGCCTATCAGCCATGCCTCTTCCAGATGCACTTCCCTGCCTTCTCCATCTCCTGGCCTAATAGTCTTTTTCCTTTACTGGTACTGTTTGATCTCATCCAGCCTCACTTTTTCCCCTTGGAAGGCCTGAGTCACTCTTCTGAGCCTTTTTTATTGTCTGCCAAGAGTGTGCAGTAACTTTAAGCCGCCACAGTTCTTTGTCACTGGTGGACCACTCCATGTTTTCTGCTTCCTGGTTAACCCTGCTCTGTAAGCTGATAAATGTTGGGATGGAGCAGCATGAACAGGTAGAGGTGCTACTTGGCTTCTGATAATCTTTAACTTAACAGGAAATTGTCTTTAAATTGAGCTGGTCTTCTCAGGATTTTACAAAACTAAGGCTGTGCCCAGGGACAGATGCTAGGGGTTTGAAGGCAAAGGAGCTGCTGACCTGTTTTGATCGTCACTTCAAGTTCCAAAGTGGTACTTTAAAGCAGAGTTAAGGCGAGCCTAGAGATTCTGCCTGTCTTAAAGCTGTCTCCTATGTACTGGCAGTGTTAATAGCAGAGGTTAATAGCACATCAAAGGAGATCTTTGCATTGTGCTTTACTGGAAGAGGTGAGTTTGACTTGTTGACATATGAAAAGAAGATTTCTTTCAAGGCAAAATAGCTGGAAAAGTGAACCAACAGACCTGTTTGTTAAGGGAATGCTTGGTCAATAGGAGCAAAGCCTGGGAAAGACATCCTTAGTGGACAGATTTTCAGACTGACATTCCCTGCAGGAAGTTCAGACGACAGGCAGGAGGCAAAGCAGTAGGTTCCTTCCTTATTCAGGCACTGTTTCTTTTGAACCCTCCGCTGTTTCTCAACGAGGAGTCAAAGACCTGTCTTACTGCAAAAATAGCATGGTCAGCATGCAAAGCCAGCAAATTTGTCCTCTCAAACACAATTCCTGCACGGATTCACTGAATTGTCATTTCATTACTGGGCAATCTGAGTGGTTCAAGTCACTTGCACGAATAAAAGAAACAAATATATTCATGGAGTATAAATATTTTCATGGAGTTTTTAAAGTATCTTTTTATAGATGAGGCTTTATAGAACTTCAAAATCCAACTTCAGATTATTTACTAGAAATGAGAAATTTAAGGATCAGATGATTACTTCTTCCTTTCCTTCAAATAGCTAGAGCAGTATCAAGTTAAGCTGCACACAAAAGAAAAGGTGGCAGAATCAATACCAAAAACTTGTGGCAGAAGTGTAGGAAAAAATCAGGGAACTGCAATGAAATTTCTTACCTTCTTACAGATTTTCTCTGGCCTGGTTGTTAGATATGTAATATCATATCTTGAGATGGAATCAAGGACATAAACCCAAATACTGTGAGACCTTTCAAGTCTAGAAGAGCAAACTGGAAAATACCTGCTTGTCCTGCACGGTTGCTTGGGATGCCAGAGGCAAGAATTTTCTTAGAAGACTTTTGAACACAAGTCAATCCTCTGGGCAAATTTAGCATGTTGGCAATGAGAATGGGATAATAGTAACAACTAGCTTTAGCTTCTAAAGGGTTTTTCCCAGTGTTCTTCTACAGTCCATGAAAGAGGAGGTCTTGAAAGGCGAATCAGAACTGAAAGAAAATGCATTGAGTGGCACCCCAGAGAGCCTCTCTCTTTCTGCTGCATGCAGGTATGAGGAGATTGTGCTGTTTGGTGACAAGGAGCCCACATCAACAGTGCCCCAGGTGTTTCACACCTAAGCCCTTGTCACCCCAGGATGAAATCTTTTGGGAACCCTGGTCAGGTAGATAGCCTATGTGTATTCTTAATACCCTACTACACGGTTTTGGTCAACAGCAAGAGGAGCAATTGCAGTCCCTCTCCAACTCTCCTGGGAAAGGTGTTGATACCCACATCACAATGAGAAGAACCTTCCTCTCTAGAGGATGAGTGTGAGGCTCTGCCCTTCAAATTTTTGTAGCTCTGATGCTCTCCTTTGTGACATCCTGAGAATGAAAAATGTGGTTATAATTATAAATGAAATCTTTTTTTTCCCCCTGAGCTTCCCTTCACAGTGGTTGATCAATATTCTTAGTAATGACATTCTACTTAAGATATGCAGTAAATGAAAAAAACCCTAAAGCTTTATACACCCTTTTCAAATTCAATGGGCACATCTGTAGTTTCTGATTCCAAATTTCATAAGTTAATTATTCATCATAGGTAGAAATATTTTATCATTATCTGTTTCAAATAATTTTGACATTCCTTGTCCTCGCCCTTATGTTTTTATTATTCTGGACCATGCAAAAGGGACAAAGTTGAGGGTTTTATTTGTCTTTATTTATAGAGACATCATTTGGCATGATTTTGTGTACATGTGAGGTTTCTAGAAGCCAAGCCAGAGTATTTGCTTTCTGGAAGTCTCTTCTGTGAGCAGGTATTCCCTGCTAATGTACTTTTGTTTCAAGTGGATCAAAGGCTTTTTCAGTGCTAAAACTATGGCTATGGAAGATTTGTTGTCAACCTGATCTCTTTTTTAGCACTGTAATGATTAGGCTGATTATAAAATTCTGAAGAGAAATAAAAATATTTTTATTCTAATGTGTGGATGTTTGCTATTCAGGGTAGATACTACTGGTAAATAAAGAGAGGTTTTCCAAGCTTCCAGAGTTAGACACAAGGTCACATATCTGCAGTCACTGGGTCGGATCTGACATCAGATCATTTTTGTCTGGATTGAGGAAAATGAAGCCTGGAGTCCTCTTTTGAGAAGCTGCAGGCTTCTGGAGCTTTCTGTCTCACTACTGGGTACAACCGGTGAGCTGCCACACCATTGCCACAGTAAACTTTGCTCTAGAAGCATTTCCCTTTAAGCTTGCCTTGAACGTGCTGCTGACAACGTACAGGCCATAGGCTCAGGCTGCGGGCGCGCTGATGGCATTACAGTAATGCTCTGTGGCAGGAGAGCAGCGGGGCCGCGGCTGGCTTGGCGCTGAACACGCGCACACGGGAGCCCGCCCAGCCCCGGCACCTGCCTACCGGGCACATGCAGCAGTGTCCAGATCCTCAGCAAGGATTCTTTGCACCCATGCTCCGTGCTGGAGAGCGATATGGCTTTGTTTTGACCTGAATACAGATGTGTTGCTCAATCAACAGGTGTATTGCTCATCAAACAGATGTATAAGCTCCTTGATAAAACACAGGCTATGCGCAGCTCTTCTAGCTCACAGGTAATGAAATGCTGATACGCTGGGAGATCTTGTGCGTATTAACATACAATGAAAAACTTGCAGGTTCATGTGTTGTTGCTTCATAATCCTTGGTCTTGTATTGCCCAAGCAAACAGCTCTTGAATGGTAAAGCTTCCTTAGGCCAGCTATGCAACTGTAGCATGTGTTTCATCATGTCTGCCCAGTGATGACATGGCTGGGAAGTGAAAACCACACTTGTACAACAAGGAAACAGAAACAAAGCTGTGCTACGTATGCAATTTTTCCCATCCGTGCCTTGGGGGTGAGTAACTATTATTCATGGACTGCTTTAACTTTTTTCCACAGCTAGGGATAGGCTGAAGAGTAAATTTGGGCAGTGGTGTCCAATTTTCCTGACAATTTTGTAAGGCTTTCTCAAGAGGCAGTCTTATCTAAAAGAAGCCTACCACTTAGAAAAGGTACTCTGTATACACACTATGTCTGTATACTCGAAGGAAAGTGAGATCCTCCCTTACACAGTAAAGCATAGTGCTATCAGATTGGGTTCCTTCCAGGCTAAATATATGGGCAGTTTAATGAGTAAAGGTTTAGGGAAAAAGCTACACCTCCTATGGAACCTGATTAGTGATTTACTGCAGACGGGGAGGTGGTGCTCTGCCCTGCCCAAGCTGCAGGTATTGTGACTCCAAAAGACAAAATATGGCTTAGCTTGCATGCAGTAGGTAATGCTATGGCTACGTGAAGAGAAACCTCAAACACTGCTGGCCACAGCTTCCCAGGTCCCACGTCAGATGAAGCATCACTGCACAATGCACACCTGCCCAAAGGAGTAGAACGAAGGTCTTTGTGCGCTCTTTTGCCTTGGTCCTTTTTTTTTTTAATTTTTTTTTTTTTTTGGCACTTGGTAATGAAGAACTGTAATATCCTCCCCTCCTCCAAGGCACAAGGGCTTGACTACCTCACCCTGGCAGGCCCAAGCTGCCAAGGTGGTGGTTGCTCCTAACTGTGGCTACGTGCTTGCCGTGCAGCTGATTTCCACAGAAGAATTTACACTGCTCATTGTAAATTTGATTCTCCTTTTCTTGGACAATGTATAGTCCAACATGGAAATGAGCAAAACTTCAGAGAGTTTAATGTCTGCACTGAAATACTAATATGTGGCATAGGAGTGCAACACCTTCCATAGGTATACATATTTCCTGCTTCTCTTCATATATCTGAAGAGGATACTACACAAACACAAAAGGTCTGATTGTGATGTCAGCCCCAAAACAGGCAGGAATTGAGATTTACAGCAATGAATCCCTGTGACTCAAGCACCTCTGAATATCTGAACATTTTAGTGTGGCTCCCAAAGTAGGAGCCGTATTTGGTGAATATACATACTGTACTGCCAAGTTAAGAAACAATGTATATTTTGTAGCCCAGGCCACTTGTACCTTACCCAGAAGGATACATCTCTGGTCTCTATAGTTACTTTATTTACTATACGAAAAGTTTCAGCAGTCTTCTGTTTCGAAGAAGTACTGAGAATTGGCCTTGATGTGGCCATGATGATATCATAGCCAGTAATCCATATCACTGGACTGAGTAATTTGAAAAACATTAGAACTTTGTAAGAATTGAGAGACATTTTTCACTGTATCCTAACTATCTGCATTTCAGAAAAGAGAGATGAGAGTCTCTCTTCTTCCTATGTCTTGTATGAACGTACATGCCTAGACCTGAAAAATTTGTAAGGAGAATAAATCAAATGACTTGTGGGAGGATTCAAAACTGTAGCAATGTTGTGAACAGGTAGATAACTGGATCTTCAGGTACTTCAGATCCAAGGGTACTGTCTCACCACTAGATGGAAATAGTGGATTTTACATCTTTTGCTTCATTATCAGCACTTATACCTGAATACCATTTGCATATCGTAAGCCATCTGCAGGCAGCACTGCAGAAATGCGGATCTGAAAATCTTGTGCTAGCGTACAAGGAGTAAAGCCAAGATTTCTATTTCTAGAAATTGTCCCTGCTTTACAAGACTGAAGGCTTCCTAATTCCTGAAGGATGATTCTGTTTGATCCCTAATCTAATGGCTTTTCATTTATCCTTTCTGTAAACGACCAGAGAACTGCAGGATGAACAGCATGTTGGTTCAACTACTATGAATTAGTTAGTAAACATCACCCTAATTTAACATTTACTCTGAAGTGTAATTTAACATTTACTCTGAAGTCTCTTAGACAGGACACACACACACACACACACACACACAAATACTAAAAAAAAAAGTGGAAGAAAGTTGAAAGTCTTGTCTTTCAATGTACCTACTTAATAAAACAAAAAAGAAGCAATGTGACTTGCTGCCTTACAAGCAGACGCTGTAATATTGTTTGTATATTAAAAGTAAGTGTATAGTCAGAGAAGTAGAAAGTAATTCAAGGCAGCTCTGTAGGGAAGGTTAGATAAATAGAAGATTTTTTTAAAAAAATCACTTCAAATATTATCCATTTATTTTGTGTATGACAAATCTGACTTTCTACAGCGTCTTGAAATTTCCAACTGCTATGTGACGTTGTATCACAGCAGAGAGTAAAGGAAAAAGTCCTCCTTGCTCCAAAACATTTGGCTTCATGGCACCTCCTCATATTGTGAAATGCTGGAATCAGCACAGGACATACCTTTCTGTCTTCGCTGCTTTTGACACCTTCATCTCAAACTCCTTCATGAAAGTACTGGCTGAGAAGTGTGATAACAGTTACTAGTTTCATCCAGGGTGATACAAGGCCAAAAGAGGCAGAGATTGGCATAATCCTGATGTTGGAAACAAGTCTTGGGGGTACATTGGAATCAGGATTTTTCTTGTGACTTAGAAACAGCAGATTCCTCATGGAATATGTCAGTAAATCTCTCCACTCACCTTTGTAAAAAGATTGCTTCAAAACTCACAGGGTCTGTTGACGATGTATGTTTTATGATGGTACTTCTGTGCCAGTGTACAGTACTGACAGCTGCAGTGTTTTCCTTTAAGAAGTAGAAATTAGGGTATTGCAGTTCAATATGGACTAAAAACAAGATACCAAATCTGCATTTTTCCGATGCGAAAGCATGAGGTTGCACTCAGGCTTTGATTTTTCCTGTGTACTGCAAGCACCCACATTAGTTCTGTATTTTGATTGATCTTGTTTGCTGAGCTGATCACTGTGTGTATGTAGCAGGTCTGTTCCTGGGTCACTGCAAGCTATGGATTGCTGTAGTTGAATAATATGTGATATATCCGTGGGATTTGGGGAGTTGTTGGGAATCAAACCCAATAAACTGCTTTGGGTTGCTGATGCGTTATTGCTCTGTCTCTGATGCTTCTTTGTTCCTGAATCAGCCTTCAAAAATGCATGATGTGTAATGAACGGTGTAATTTAGCATTCAGAGTCTGGGTTGGAGCCCATGGGCGCGGGCACTCAAGCACACCAGACTCTTTTGCCATGGTAGGTGCCAGATGGGGTTTGTGTTGGAGAAGCATTGAGGCCACGACATCCCTTAACGGGACGGCTCTGGCAGTGTCCCATCGTTCTGGGGCGTTCCCATGCCAGGGTGCCGAGAGGGGTGCGAGTGTGTGTGTGCGTGAGTGTGAGTGCGTGTTTGTGTCTGTGTGTGAGTGTGTGTGTGTGTGTGTCTGTGTGTGTGTGTGTGTCTGTGTCTGTGTGTGTGTCTGTCTGTCTGTCTGTGTATGTGT
>VZRZ01006832.1:420568-488776 GCA_013398175.1 Climacteris rufus | reverse complement strand
TGTGTGTGTGTGTGGGAGGGTGAGTGTGTGAGTTTCTGTGTGTGAGTGTGAACGTGTGTGCGGGCGGAGGGCGGGCAGTGCCGCAGCGTGCCCGCTCTTGCCGCCGCCGCCGCGGGCGGGACTCTCCGGGCGGGGGCTCGGCGGGGAAGGGGCCGGGGCGCGGCGGGAGCCCCATTGGCTCTTGCCGGCGGCACATGTTGCCGGCCGCGCTATAAAGGCGGCCGCGGCCTCGCTGCAGCCCGTGCTGCTCTCTTCACGTTTCTACAGGGACGCCGCCAGCTCCAGCGCCGCCGCCATGGCCATCGACACCCTTTTGGGCAAATGGTGCCTCGTCTCCAGCGAGGGCTTCGAGGAGTACATGAAGGAGCTGGGTAAGCAGCCGGCGGCTCCCCGCCCCCGGGAGGGAAGGATGGATGCCGGGATGCCGCCCGGGCGATGTGCTGCCGCTGCCGGCCGCCGAGGCTCTGTCCAAGGTCCGCGGAGAACGCGGTCCCGGAGCCGAGCCCGAGGGTGGGATGCAGCCCGGCCGTGAGCCACCCGTGGGAGGCGGCTGCTGGCGTGATGCCGGGATGCTCCGGGATACGGCACCGGGGGCTCCGCGCCCTCTCGGCGCCGGGAAGGGAGCGCTGGCCGGGAGCAGACCTTTCCTCCCGGGAGAGCTGCCGCCTCCGGCTCCGCGTCCTAAAGATGTCAGCAACGCTTTTTGCACCGTAATTGCTGGGAGGCAGGTGCCGGCCCCTTCCCGCCGCCCAGCGCTGCGCCCTCGCCGCCGCCGCCTCCCTCCGCAGCAGCCGGGATTACCAGCCGGTGCCAGCAGCCCGGCTGCCATTAGGCCGGCTCGCTCCTCCCTCTCCGGCTAATGCCCGGCTCGGGGGCTGCGGGGGCTCGGCGCTGCCCTGGCCCGGAGGGTGGCGGGTCCCGCACGGCAGCGCTGCTGCCGGGGCCGGGCCGGCTCACCCGCCTGGGGCGGCCGCACACAGACCTGCTGAGCCGGGGCTGCCTCCCTGTGGAGTCACCTTGGGTGTCTGCTCCCGAGAAAGTCAAACTGGATCAGCTGCCTGTGGGTAACCGGCAGCCGGCTGCCTTGCCAGGCGCTGTTTGCCTGTTTTCTTCTGTGGGCAGCAGCACCCTTACGTCAGGGATATGGTCCTGGCTTGTTATCCTGCATCCAGGTTGCCCTACATTTTGTAAGACGAAGTTACCGGATGAAGAACAGACCTAACAGACCAGGAGCCTCATCTGCAAGCGTGGATTTATCACTTTCCTGTGAGCATCCTGGCTGACAGGTGACAGACACCTGGCAGTGTCTGCATAGCCCAGGAGCTATTATTTTCTGCAATTTATTCACTAATGAAAGCCAGGACATTTTCTCGAGAGGCAAAAGCTATAGCTTTATCTTTAGAAGGAGGAGAGGAGGAATTTAGGTGTTGTGATCTTCATGTAAAATACAAAAGGCATCACTGCATTTACACTCTGCAGGCAGTTGTGCCTGTAATTATGTTTTGGGAGGCCTGTCAGTATGTGATAGGTATGATGTGAGAAAATCTTGTGGAGTGAATGCTTTGGGAGACTCTGCAGAAAATTCAAGAATTTTAAGCTCAGCTCAGTTGAGCCCTGGATTAGGATGCCATGGTGCTTATGTCCGATGGCCAGACCTAGGCATGTGCCAAACTGCAACTTCAAAGTAGAAATTAGGTGCTGCAACTGCAGAGTACCTCCCATGTGTAGGCAGCAACTGAGTGTTATTTGGTTTTAGATTACAATCATAAACCAGTCACTTTTCCTTTTTACATTTACAATTTAGGCAATTAAATTTATTCCCAAGTCACTCCTTAGGAGCCAGTCATTCACTGGATTTCACACTTGATGGCTACTTGCGAAACTCTCTGCCTTTGATCCTATTGATGCACCATAAATGAGATCATGCAGATTCTCCTTATTCTGTGTAAGAGAACATTTGAAGATGAAGTTGGAATTTCACTTCTTGCCATATGGAAGTCCTATGCAGCTCATCTCTGTTTAGTTGGATCCCAAGCTGTAGCTGATCAAATAACTCTGATTACTCTGGCCTGGACAATGGCAACAGAATGTTTGGGGGTCACTGTGGCAATAACTTCCAGTTCTCATCACAAAAGCTGGACTGAGGATGACTGGCTTTTTCTCTGTGAACTCAAGCTTAAGGCTCAGTCCTGGAATCTCATTTGAATTTGGAGAAGCAGTGTCTGAAAAGTAATTCCCTCTCAAGGACTCAGCCCTTACCTGCCCATACCAGGGAGTGCTGTGCTGATACTTGACAACAATTTTTAACTACACCAGTTGCAGAGCCCAGGCACTCACTGACTTGGTGGCACATCCTGCTCTATCTGGTTTCATATTGGTTAATGGTTCAGATCTGCACTTCCTAGTTTGATGGATTCATGTTTGTTGCCTGCTACCCTCTGATTTGTATTTTCATCCTTCAGATCAGAAAGAGTCAAGCAAACCCCCCACACAGTAAATGCAGGGGCTGAAGCAGGGTGAATCACTTTTGCTGAAGAGTTCTGAGGGCTGCTGTCTCCAGATCATGAATTTTCAGCCATTCACAAAGCTTATTTCTCAATTTCTGTCTTTTGTGTGTGTGTAAGCACTATTTTTTGTGATAGTGTTTTTCTAATTTACAACTCCATACTTTGTAAACAGGATATAGAATATGAAATTTTATTAAAAATGGCATGCCATCGTGTACAAAGTGATGGAAAGGTATTTATTAAGTTGAAATAAAGTGAATTATTCTGTCAATTAAAAATAATTTGTAGCACTTTTAAAGTGTTCAGAATTTGAAGAGAATAATATTATTTTAGTTTAAGCTTTTGTGTTTGTTTTCCTGTTTGCTATTTGTTTCTGCTTGAAAAAAAATCAGTGCTGACTTTTGGGATATCTGCAAGTTCTCTAGAGGGCAAAATAAATTTAACTCTGAGGAAACAAAAGAGTAACTCTGCAAATAGGCTTTTTCCCTTCCTCATCAGTGGAAAATTTAAAACATCCTCTTTCTTTGTGCCTCTTGAGCTTTGATTCTCAAGTGTACTTAAGTGCCTAATTAAATGGGAATTAGGTATTTGAATTCTTGTGTGGCCCTAAGCCTCAGGGTTTAACTGACTTTGTGACACTCTGTGCCTCTCGCCTTGCAGGTGTGGGTATGGCTATGAGAAAAATGGGAAGCATGGCCAAACCAGATGTTTACATTATTAAGGATGGGGACACAATTACCATAAAAACAGAAAGCACCTTCAAAACTTCACAGTTCAGCTTCAAGCTTGGTGAGAAATTCGAGGAAAATACATTAGATGGCAGGAAAACTCAGGTCAGTATACAAGACTTTCTGTTGAAAAAACACAGTTCTTTGGGTGTTTTACTGAGGGAGAATGTTATTTTAAAATAACTTCTGACTTCCACATTAACAATGCTTTATTTGATGAGCAGTTGTCTCTGTAAGTCTCATTGAAACTTTTTTTTTACATGGATTAAGCAAATTCCAAAGAGGTGAAAATGCTGAAATCAATAGTCTTGTGTATTTTGCTGTTTTAATTTTGTAGCAGAAGCATTTTTTTTTTTTTAGTAAAACTAACAGACCTCTAAATCCCTGTTAAAGCCAAATGCCACTTCATTTGAAGCCTGTGGAAAAAATGCCATTGATGTTTAATCAGAGGCAATTCAGCCCTGGGGTTAACCTTTCTGCTCTGTCTCATATTTGCGTATCAAGGGAGCCTGGTTCAGTGTGGGGTGGGATCACAGACACAGAAGGCAACCATGTGAATTACAGTCACTAAACTCCAGTTTTAGGAGGCAGAGTTTCTCCTTGCACCGAGAGAATATTTATCCAAAGGAGGTATAACACAAAGGATATATCACATTTCTTCATGTGAGTGCTCTGTGTGTCACCCCCCTCTCTCCAGCCACACACTTTCAGTTCCTCTATTACTGCAAGATCAGATAAACACTACACAAACGCTCAAAGCCCCTGTACAAAGAGATGAACAGAGAACATCTCCTGCTCCTGTTAATTGAAGTTGTGGGTGCTGTCAAAGGTGTGTCAGAGCAGTGAATTATTGTAAGGAGAGGATCGATGAAATGTTTAAGATAATACCTGGCTTTTTAAATGTCAGTGACAACATTACTATTGAGTGAGCTGGGGTGGGAATATTTCATTTGGAATAAGGTGTTATGAAGCCTCAGTGCCTATCAAATGTCATGGGGAAAATACTGATGATCAGGTTTTTCTTTCAGACCCTTGTCAGCTTAAAAGATGATGGGTCATTGATTCAGGAGCAGGAATGGGATGGCAAGAAGACCACAATAACAAGGAAGCTAGTGGATGGACAGTTGGTTGTGGTGAGTTCAGTCCCACTTTCTGATCCCCGAGAGCTGCTGATTGGTAGCCTGAAATGTAACTCTAAAAGGGTTTTTTTTCCCTCTGTTTTTCTGTACTGAGGTAAACTAATAAATCTGTGTCTTTATTTTCTAGGAATGTGACATGAATGGTGTCAAGTGTGTTAGAGTCTACCAGAAAGCATGAGGACATCTTCAGGTTCAGTAGGAACTTGCTGCAAACAACTCAGTTCAGCAGACAGAGCTCCTTTTCACTCCACATTTTCCTTTTTCCTGTTTTCTAGAATTTCAATGGACTGAGTAGCTGAGTGCAATTCTTTTTAAAAGCCGTGATGTAACTATTATGTAACTATTCTGAACTAAGGCTATTAAATAAAATTGTCGAATATATGAAGTGGAAATGTTGTTACTATAGTGGAGTTTTAAAGTGAGGTTTTATTAAAAATCAGTTTGGTTTTAGGGTTTACTACAATCTGCCTTCACTACAAGATAATGCGATATATGGCAAAGAACACTTAAGAGTAAGGTGAATTTTGACCAATATTCTTAGTTGCTAAGACAGTAAAATCTGAAATTGATACAATTCCAGAGCCCAAATGATGAATGCCATTTCTAACTTCCATGTTACAAAGTAAATAGAATTGGGTGGGTATAAATATGAGATAAGCTTATTTGGTGTTTGAGTAGAGGACTGGGTTTTTACAGTTAGTTTTTTCATGTTTCAAACCCCCAGTTTTCTTCTCTCTCTCTCTCTATATATATAACCTGGTAAGCCAATGAACATGATAAACCTAAGCCAACACATACACACTTTTTTGACAGGAAGCCTTATTTTCAGAAGACTTTGTTTTCCTAGCAAAACTCTTATTTCATGTCTAGTAACATTCTAAAATTCTTAACCAAAATCTACTGAAATACTACTGAAAACAAAGCCTTATTTTTTTTATTTAAACTTGTTTGAGACACCTAGCAATGGAGTTTATATGCTTTGAAGTGCCATAATAAATAATCAGAAATATCAGTGTCTTGAGTATTAATTTTACACTGGTTGGGAAACAGAGCCTATGCTGCTGCAATTCTTCCAAGCAGATGTCACATGAGACAAAAAGGTTTAGGTGAATTTCGGTGATAAGAAACATGTCCTAAGCATGAAACCATGTGGTGGCAGGAAGGCTTCTGTGAATTCAGGAGCCTGGGGGCTAATGCAATTAGACTGTGCCTGTTTGCAGCATCAGTCATTGCAGAACATCCATTGCTGATATTTTAGCTGCTCAGTGCATTTATCATATTACTAAGCTTACTCAAATAGAAAAATCTGTTATTTTGTGTTATTTCTGCTAACCATGGAAAATGACTTTTTCCCATAATTTTTGGCCATTTATCCTTTTCATAATTTTATGACTATGAGTCATCCCCTTTACCTATGTCATCGGAAAGCTTTTCTCACTGGAGAATATTTCTTGCAACTTTTTTCCATGACTCCCTTTTAAATTGTCATTTACATATTATTTTCTAGTAGTACTTTTCCTCATTTTAATATGAACCCAAAAGATCTATGCTGTATTCTTATACAGACATTAGAAACAGAAGGCATCTACCTCTGGAAGTAATAGAAATGGGAAACAAGGTGATCTGGTAAGGGACCTACTCTGTATTAGATCAGAGATACACTAAACAGCATCAGTAGAATGGGTGCAGCAATCCGTGGTGGAGGCATGATATGAAAATCCTACCTCCCTTCAAAAAGAGACAGCATTACTGCTTTCAGCTGAGCATTTGCCTTTGGTGTCGCTGGTCTATCACTTACCTCGTCTGATCTGGTCTGTTTACTCTTCTGATCCTGGGTAGTGTTAATTGTTTATCTTTCATTTGAATGGAAAAACCTTCCACTCTCTTTTGTAGGACATCCGTTTCAATTACAGTGAGATCACTTCTTGTAAAACAAAAGGCAGAAGAGTATCTTAGAGTGATTTCCTTTAGAAACAAGGCTTATAAAGTTTGTGTTTGTATCTGTGCTCTCCAATTTCAGCCACATGTGAAGTAGAGGCTAGAGATCCCAAAGATAACTATTCTTCCACAAATGCCATAAAAATAGGTGGCCTGCTGAAGGAGATGGACTATTAAAGTACCTTGATGATGGAAAGACTACACATGGAAGTGACACTTTGACATTAAATGGAAGAAAAACATTACAAGCTCTCTTGGTATACAGTAGTAGTTATTTTAAGCACAGAAGCTGACCAATGGTAAGAGGCAGATCAAGAGGAAACTGGAATTCTTTAGAGCTAATTCTTCAGAACTACTTATGCTCACATATTTATTTGCTTTATTTTGATGTTAGCTTCAGCCTCGGTTGCCAGTAACTTCAATGTAAGTGTGCTGTGATCCAGAACTACCACATATATAACCTGTTTGTCTTAGATTAGACCATGTACTTAAAATGTCAATTGTTTTATAGCACTGCAAGACAAGACTTACAATGCTCAAGACTTGAAAATAGATTTAGTTTCCAGTTTCATTCTATTATTTATTAGACAAGAAAGAAGTTTCACTCCTCATGAGTGTATATACACAATATTCTCATCAGTGCAAAATAACCAATTTTCCTGACATTTGAATAGCTCTGTAGTTCACTGTATCACATAAGATGGCAGACAATAAGACTTCTAAGAACAACTGAAAAAGACGTTGTGCATTATCCAGCCAAGATTGCTTTATAATGCTGAAGAAATATGAAATAAAGAGACAAGTTTTGTTGTGACATTTTGGTGAATGTTTTTGAAAGTACTTTGGAGGGATGAAAGAATTGTTCAGCAAACGAAGCTGCCAGTAGAACTTGCTCAAAGAGAAGCAATTTCCATATCCACTTCAACACATGTTCATGAAGTCATGACTGGTGTTCAATTGTTATCTTTATATCTCACTGTGTTCGAAAAAATGGTGTAGTTCTGCTGTTTTCTTGGAACGGCCTGCAGTTTTTGTGTTTGTTTGTTTGTGAGCGGGTGGAGTTTTTTGGTAGTGAAGTGGGGTAAGGGAGTGGAAAAAAGTTGTTTAGTAATTTTGATCTGATATTCCACCACATTAGGCAAGTCTCTTGTTTGAGCTTTCCAGGAACACTAATGAAATGGCACTGTGCTTTGGGGAGAGCGTACTGGCTCTGTATAATGCTCAGACTATCAAGGATTTTCCTGTTATGGTTTGGTTTTATGATTTATTTCAAAATTGTTATCTTACTCGGCCTGCAGTCTGTGCAATTAATGCTGGCTTTTCCTCTTCCTCTCCCCTTCCTACCTCACACATGCACTCCAGATCAAAGTTTTTTAAAAAACAAAGTCACTGGTAGGAAACATCTCAGTTTTCTAAGGTTATGATCCTACTGTTAACTGTCAGCTGTCCAAAAAAAAAAGGAGTGATTATTTCTTCAGGTGTGAATATCAAGTGTAGGAAGACAGTTTTGCTCTGCCATTGGCTACATGGGCTGTATTAACTGAGACTCAAACATCCAAAAAGAAAATTAATCATTGAATAGGCACTCTTCTTTTTTTTTTTTCCCAGGTTAAGACTTAAAAATCCAGTATTGTATCAACCACCATATCTACTTCTGCATAATGTTGTGTCCAATGAATTCTGTTGCTTCATAAAGCAGTCCATCTAAAGTAACTCTCATTAAGGTCAGATGCTGAAAATAAGTGCCCTGTAAATATTTCTCAGGGTCCTAATAGAGACCTGGGTCCCTGCCCAGAAGCCCCATTTCAGCTCAGCCTGGGACGTGCCTGATCTGGTTATCAGAGGGTCAGTCTCCAGCTCACATATCTTCAGATTTTACACAAAAAATAACTCATTAAGCTAATTTCTATGAAGGAACTGCCATATTGTTTATATTCTACATAAAATGGTTTAACAACAATAAGAGCAGTAATGCAGACTAGTTCCAATCAGACCTTTGCTGTTGACTCCTTCCCTGCGTGAGTATGTGCTGACACAATGAATGGATTAGAAACCCTTTGCACCATGTTGATTATTTGTGACTATAGGGAAAAAAACCCCCACAGTGTGAGAGTGGGTGGGAGAAAGTTAGCATACATTAATTATTCTTTGATGCCTAATTTCAGTCCCATTGTTCAGTCCTGAGAGGATTTAGCACTATTTTCATAGGTTTTGGAGAAAATCCAGCATCTGTGTAAACACATTTTGGTCCCATGGTTCTCCTTCTAGCTTTGGCTTTTCAGCTCTTCTACATCAAATTAAGTTTTTGTTGACACTTCCCAGAATGGTTTTGCTTCATACTATTATTTCAGAGGAAAAGGAAACACTGTGAGAGACCCTGCTCCCAAGAGTGAGTTTGGCTTCCTTTCCAGCAAAAATGTTTTCAGAAACCATTCCCTCTACCAGGTGGTCTTAATTATATTCTGAAAATATTTACATGTGAGATTCATTATAGTTTCAGAAGAAATGCAGTTTCAGCAACACATGCAATCTAGAATCAGTTTCAGATAATGTCCTACAAAAATCTGCTGAATCCCAAATAGTATTGTTGAGATTTTAAAATAAATGTTTGTCATTAATCACAGATGTGCACTCTGAAATTAAATACCAGAAGACAAATATCCCAGTCTGAGGACCACGCATATTGCTTGTCTAGGACTGGACTTTTGCTCCCCCCCTCCACAGCTTGAGAATACCTGCTTGAAATCATTGAGTCTGCCTTCAGAAAAGACATTAGCTAAGGGTGAGCTTAGCTCATTGTGCAGTGCAAGTATCCAACAGAAAATTGAGGGACTGAGTGCAATTTTCAGGCTGGGGTAGTCATGGCATTCCACTGCACCCCAGTGGCATTCTCACTCTGTGGCTTGATGTCTTCTGGGGCCATGTGATGTAGTCCTCTGTGGCGATCAGCAAACTCAAAATTGTAAAGAATAGGATAGCCTGCATCTCTTGACCTCAAGAGAAACCATGAACTGAGATCAGAGAGGTCATGAGTGGGAGTTTCCGGAAAGTCCTAGTGTACAAAGGCTCCCTGGGTACATGGAAAATTGAGCCAAATGCAACTCAGACTGACTCTTCACTCTAGAAATTATGGCCAGGCCTCCTTATGGCTTTGCAATTTAATTCTATAGGTAGCCCAGTAAAGTACACCAGTAGGAATTATTCCTATTTTATTGCTGAGTGTAATTAAGGAAAAATATCATTAATACTATCTCTTAAACTGTGTAAAGCAGTATCTGATACTGGGATTTGCTCTGAGTACTTTCTATTGTCTCATCTCATTCTTCTAAACCACCTTGTTTTTTATAGATTTAGTTGCATATAAATAAAGTTCAGAAAATTCGATGTTTCTATTCTTTCATGTTTATATTTTTCTGTTGGTGAGATGGAGAATGAAAATGCGAGGTGCTTTTCTCTGCTGGGGATATTGTTTGAATAATTGTATTCTTATTGCTTACATCATGAAATATGGTCCTTCTGTAAAGGACCAGCTTAACTGATGTCTGCTTTTCTGAAACTGTGACAGAGGAAAGGAAGCTAATTGAATAAAACAAATCACAGGTGCCTCAGTGCCTTAATATCCTCAGTTCTCTTTCCCCTTGTCATTAGCAAAACACACTCCATGATTATCTGAGCCTGAACATTATCCCTCTGTATGTTCACTCTCCTCATAAAGATTCTTCTTTTTTTTCTATTTTTTTAAGATTATCAGGTTTCTTGGATTCAGATTCTGAACGTCCAGCTGGTGTGGTACACTGGAACAGGGATTAAGAAAGATAAGAGTGAATATGTCTGTATCTTATCTGGTCTCTCCCTCTGTTTTTGGTTTTTTTCTTTTTTTTTTTTTAAGCTTTTTTTCTTCACTCTGTTTTTCAGCGACAAGAGAATGAAGAAAATTAAGTGCACAGCTTTCCAGTCCAACTACATGCAATGTCATCCATGCCAGCCATCTTGAAAGTCCAATTTTAAAGTAGTCAATGTCTAAGTAATATTAGCCAAAGATTTAATTGTTTCTACAGGTTCTTTGCTCTTATGCTTGTGCTGAAGTGGTGCTAAGCAGAATTTTCTTCAGTATTTAATCAGTATAGTCCTGACGAAGCAAGTAGATAGGTACATGTTTACTCAAACAGTAATTCTCTGATGAATAAATTTTTAGAATAGTGACAGTGTTACTAATTTCTGAATGTAATTAGTGATAATCAAATAAAGTAAACAACTTAATCTGAAAAGGTCTGTTTCCTTTATTAATATGTCAGGTAGAGCTTCACAGACCTGTAAAAATCTTGTTCATATCTGGATGGAACTGGAACTCAAGTTTCAAGTTGGAATGCAAAAATTTGTAGCTTAATTTTTGCTGGCTTCTGCCTTGTTGCTATCTTAATTTACAGGGTTCTGAGATTTTCCCCTCATATTTTAGATCTGCTCCCAGTTAGTTATATCTGTCAAATATACATTGCTTTGGGCAGTTACTCAATTATATCCTTCCCCTGTGATCAGTGTTTAAGACACAGTCATAGGTCTGCAGAGGAGAAAGAAGGAACAATTCAAATTAAATATACTTTGATATAATATGTCCAAAATAATAAGTCTGTGAAGAAAGGTTTCCCCCAAGACTTTTCTGTTAAAGAAAACAAAAATCTGAAAAACTACTTATCCTTGGAAAATAAAGTGTACCAAACTCTTAGGAATATTTTAAATACCTTAGATAAAGCTGTGAAAACTCAGGTCATCAGCCATAGCTCCAATTCATGCAGACAGTGACTTATTTGGGACTGGCTGGACAACCCTTCTTGTGATAAAAAGCACTGTTTCTGTCAGAGGTCGTCTAGATGTATACTGGAATTTCCCCCAGCTGATAATCCTTTCAGCTGTGTCTTTGTTCCACCGCAATTGATTATTTTCTTAGCAATAAAATCAATTTTTTTCTCTATTTAGTCAGATTTCTCTGGTCTTGTTGTACTTACATCTTTAAATTTCAGGAGATGCTTTGCACTTCTCCATAATTTCTTTTATAGATTTTACTAGGGAGCTAACTTCTGCTTTGAGGCTGAAGCATACTGAACTGGATTTCTGAGCTTTTTATCCTTTGGTGAGGCCAGGTCTAGCATTTAACATAGTGAAAGGCCTCTTCAAAAGGTAAGTTTGAACATTTTGCTGATTTTGTTCACATTTGTATTAGGAGGTTTAGATGCCTTTTGCTTATTTCTGTTCTGTGACAAAATAGATTTAGTGAAATTAATTCAAGCTTCCTTTTTTTATGGGTCCTTTAGTAGTCAATATTCCCACTTTGGTAAAAGAGGAATCTCTAAAGGGTTCTTTGCGAGTATTTAATGTCCTACTTTTATATCCTAGATATATTCTAAATATTGAAACAGAAGTTTAAAGCTGAATGGACTCAGATGCTAAGCTCAAGTATAACAATACAAATGAAGTTTTATTCTACTAAAGCCAAATATGTAATTTTACTTTTTTTCTGGGATGACTCTGAAGTAACCAGTTTCCTGGTTTCTTGTATGCCTTGCAATAACTTGCTCNTATTTAGGTGTCAATCTGCTTATTTTAATTCATTTCAATGGAGATCCCTTTCCCTTTCCCTTTCCCTTTCCCTTTCCCTTTCCCTTTCCCTTTCCCCTACCCTTTCCCTTTCCCTTTTCTTTCTTCCTTTCTTCTTTTCTTTCTTCCTTTCTTTCTCTCCTTTTTACAAGATATATTTGAGATTGCAAGGGAGCAATGATGGTGCTACCATAAGCACTGTTCTTCATTACTATTCCTGTTATATCTTAAGGAAGTGTATTACAGAAAAATACTTAAAAGTAGAGAAGAAAGGATCTTTCACAGATTATTTGATTCTTTCTTCTATCCCAAAACTGAATCAATGATGTCTATGTTGTCCCTGAGAAGTAACAGTTGAACTAGTATTAAAACATTTCACAAATGGAGATTTCTTATTCTTCCTTAGTAATATTTTTCGAATATTGAAGAAAAAGGATAGGTCCCTTCATTTGTTGCAAAGCTCATCCCTGCCCTCTATTTCGTCAGTTGATGTGGGTGCCAGCATCCTGATTTAGGTCTTTTTCTTCTTATCATTCTTCACAAGTAAACAAATGTGTTTTTGGCAACTCCCTCTCAAGATTTTTTTCGCTCCATGCTTTTGCTTCTGTCTTTCTTACAGGCTCTGCCTGTGCATGCCAGACAAATCTGTCTGGTGTTCTGCTATCTGCATTGTTGACAATGAGCATGGACTGATAAGACCCTACTATCAAACTGATTGTTTCTCCAGGTTCTGTTTACTCTGGGTTTACGTAATGCAGAGTCTATTCAGAACTGGGATACATCACAGCAGCCTGCTGAGGCTGCCCTGTGACTGGTGGTGCTGTGCCCTGCACAGTAACTCTGCTTTTCTGCTGACCCAGTGGGTCACAATTTCTTGGCTCCCCTGCAAGCCTCAGGATTCACGTGGGAAAACGGGACTATGGTGCTGAGTGGAATGAATCAATCCAGTTTCCATTTTTAACTGCAGTTATGCTGTTTAGGTTGGGATGAAGAAACAGATGGTTCTTCAGAAAATCCTGAATATTTTCACTTTCACCATCTGATGTATTACTTCTCCCAAATGAGAAGAATTTAATTCTATCTCTCGTGGCATACAGCTTACACCTTGAATACTAGGCGAGATCAGTTTTTTCATGCCATTACAGAAACACTCAGAAAATACATTTATTTCTCTTAGTGTGATCTACAAAGGGACATCTAACAAAGTTCCCTTAGACAAGCAGTCCAGGCAAAATGATCATTTGCAAAGTTTGAGAACAGCCTTGGGAGTAATGTAGGATCTTTTGTTCACATACTTCTTCTAGACACTTAAATCATGCAGTTACTGTGTTTAAGCTTTCTTCCCTTATGGACAAACCTAGCAATAGCATCTGACAAGAGTGATAATAGTTGTGACACACTGTGGGGTCAGACTCATCTCACCTAACCTAAACTGGAGCACACAGCTGAGGTGCTTTGTTCCTGCCATGGCAAGGAAGAAGGGCAGACATGACCTGGAAATGCCAGGTGGCAGAGTTTGAGGAGTAAATTGCCAAGTCCACTGCAAACCTACTTTGTTGTCTTCCAGAGCCATCCATCATGCACTCTAGCACTAGAAGCCATGATACAGTAGGAGGCACACAGCCTACCCCTCACCCCACAAACCTCACAGGAGTTGTGTGAATCACACCACATGCTGCAATTCATGAGTCACACTAAGTATACACAAGCTGTGCATCTATATATGGCTGTAACTGCATAGTTAAGAGCTGTGTTTTAGTAGACCTGTTGTCTAGCTGGGTAAAAGTTGTTTAGTTATGACGTTGTTTTTTTTTTTTTTCCTGTTATCCCTGTTGAAGATCTTTAGATGGGTATTCTGTGTTAACAGACAGTGGCACAGGAAAAGGCACTGTTATTAACTGTGAATACCTGTCTCTGAAGAGTTTTATGTTATGTTTGACTCCATTGTTTCGATTTCTTTCAGAGACTGCTAAAAGCCATTGGATGTTGTTATTGTCTCTACATCAAAAGCAGTTTTCTCTAGGAGTCTTCAGCATAGAAGATTCTTGAGATTTTGCCCACCTGGGTCAGTAACTTGGATAGCTGATGAAGAGCTTTGCCCTGCAACAGCAAGCAGGTTATGCCTCTCTAGGTGGCAGCCTGCAATCAACCAGCACAGTTCATGCTGTTCTGTCCCTGCATCTGACCATGATTCCCAGTTGATTTACTGTGCATCAGGTGGGTGTGTGCTCTTGATCTGGTCTTTTTACGAAGTTCCTAAATTCAAGGGATTTTGTTAAGGTATTGACACAGACTTCTTGACAAAGCAGTTCAGTCCCCCTAAGTTCCGAGTCCATGGCTTGGGAAACACCCACATTTTTCTGTTGAATATGCAGAACATCTTGGATGATAGGACATTGCTGAGTGTCACATTTAAAGGATGACTTTGTAAAGAGACAGAAATGAACAGGATATAACACTTTTCTTTGTTTCTTCATGGTGTGGAAGAATCAACAGTTTTGCTCTACCCCAGGTGTTGTTCTTTAGATGCTGGGTTGATGCCATCACACACAGCTCCTGTGCTCACCTTCTGTTTCACAAAGAGGATTTTGGCAATTGCCTGACCACCTTACCCAAACATCTATAATCACCTAGTGCCACCCCATCTCAGAAGTGTTTCATATAGCTGAATGTTTCCATTGTTTGTGTGATGGGTTTCAAAGGGTGGTTGGCTCAGACAGCTGTGCCTCATCCCCAGGGATGGAATTGGTTTAGCTGTGTATTTTCTCAGGTTACTGTAGTATCTATCTTCCAGAAGGAATATTGAATGTCTCTTTCCTTTGTCTGTCCCACCCCCTACTTCCTCTTCCTCTAGAATATTTGCATTTTTCTGCTAGGACCACTAGGTGTCACAAGTACTCACAACTAAACTGTAAAATCCTCTAGAATATTATTCTAGACATCTTGATATTTCCCTTATCAAGGGGTCCAATAATTTTGGTATAGGCCTGATGTGTATGTGGGAGCTGTTGGATGTAATAAAAAAATCAGATGCATCAAGCTGGTCTTTAAAGAGAAGGTCCATATTGTTTCATAGCAAACAATTTAGCATACATAGGATTTGTATCTGTTGTTAAAGAGCCTTAATTCATCTAACCAGACAAAACTTCTAAATTCAATATGATCTGAAAGACAGCAGACTGTGTCTAATGCAAGGAAATGTGCCAATGAAACAGGGTGTGTAGAAGTAGAATATAGAAAGACCTCCACCCTGAAAAAAGCTTATGGTTAAGAAAGAGAACAATCCTTTGGGTAAATTTAGATGATTTTCAAACCAAAACCGAGTTATACATACCAATAATGAGACATAACTTACTTTTCTTCCTACTCTACTTCCAGTCTGTCTGTTGATTAACTAATCACTCTGGCCTAGCAGTATGAATTTTACACTAGCTGGGAGGATATAATCTCAGCCTCCCACTGAGACACACTGTACACCACTAGTTGACTTTGTGGGACCCCAAGACATGGATCTTTTCTGAAGAGGGTATTTCAGTTTTTTCAAATGTCACAAAACCTTAACCCTGTAAACCCACATTTGATCAATTGAGTGATTTATTTAAATTATAGGCAGGTATTTCCATTTCCAAGTGTACTTTTCTACCTAAACACAAGCCTCCAGCACTCCCCCAGTACACAGTACCTACACATGCATTACCTCTCCTTTTGCTGCTTTTGGAGGCATGACTCGGTGCACCATCACACTGTGCAATGAACAAGCAGCACAAAAGAATACTTACTGTGCAAATGGAGGGAAACCCAAATCTTCCCATATGGGGAATCAGTTCAGCTGAGTCCCGTAGAAGCCACAGACCTTTACAGCTTCCCAGTGACACCTGCCTACATCAGCTAGGTCTGAAGCTGCAGTAAGGAACAAGAGTGGAAGGAGATGCCACAAATGATGAGAGTTACTTGGCAAAAGGAGTATGCATTAATGTTAGTCTAGTGACAACCCTGATGCTGATTTATAAACGACAAGATCAGCCTGTATTTTGAGACAGGATTCTGAAGGCACTGCAATAGGGCAGAAGGACCTGGATTCCCTGTTTCTTACCTCTCCAATTCTTGTAAGACCCTTTCCGTCCATGTCAAAGATTCTCTGTGAACTGTGTGCCAATACTCTTTGTCCTGGTATCTGCCACATCACAGTCTTCAATTCTTACAGCATTTTTAAATGATTTGATAGCATAAAGACAGATGTGTGGGAAACAGGCTTGATGAAAGGTTTTAATGCTTCCATGTATCTGTTCTGAACATATTCAGAAATGCATCTTTCCTCTTTTCTCCATATTTTAAAAAATATTTTCCTAAAAATTAAAACAGTTTTATACACAGAAATCTGAAATATTACATGTGGTTAGGGACTTAATAAAATCTGGTATAACTGCATAACATCCAAATGTACAGGCAATGTTATAAATCTGGAGTGGCCCATTATACTTTCTTTTTAAGCTGGCAAGATGAGAGCATAATGGCTTTGGGCTATACCAGATGGTGAATTCAGGCACTGAGAAACACTCCATGGCTCTCGGAATAGAATACATCACCCTGAAAGAAGCAAAGACCATTCACTCCTTTTCTAAAAGAGTGTTTCAAAGTTAAAGATTGACATCATCATGTAGCCGTGAGTTATTGCTTAATAAAGCTGCATAATGCTTACTAGTCATGCTGTACAGTTCACTATCAGTCATATTAATCATTCATTCAAGACAGCTAATTTGGTTCTAAATGCACTATTTAGAATGAATGCTGAATATTCCTAACTGTTAGTAAGTAGCCACTTGCTGCACCTTTATGACATTATGTTTGGTATATTGCTGCAATAATCTAAACTGTGCTTAAAGGTAGAGTTCAGTTCCAGTTAATATTTTGTTAATAACCTACCACGTAAACAACTACAATCAATTATGACAGGAGGTAATTGCAGTGTTGAATCATTTTCTTACAACACCTAAATAAGTAATCAGATTGATTCAGAAAGATTTTGAAGTTTACTTGTATTTAAATGAAGGTGTGTCCTGAACCATAATAGGTGCAATGACAAAGATAAGATTAGGGAGGTGCCAGCTTTCTGCTGGTTTTATACATGTTTTAAGGTAATTTTGTAATAAGGAAAATTTTTGTTGTCCAGCTCTCTGTGCAGAACAGACATTTACTAGGCAGAAATCTGTCTGTCAAGCTCCACTTATGGGGCCTGACGTTTTTAGGGAGGTTTCCTCTATTTGCCAACCAGAAACAATAACTGAAAAAAAGAAGAATGTTACATTTTGCTACCACTGGGGTGTGCCACTTAAAAGGATTACGTTGTCTGCCTAGTAATTCATTCTGCTGTGGCTTCATGCTGGACCAGCGCCCTTTCCATTCATCTGGCACTTTTCATATGTGAGAATCAAACCACTTGGCAAAATGGTCAAATCAGTCATCACTCTCTTCTTCTAAGAGAGAGGAAATGAAGAATGAAGAGTGCTGTTTCTTGGCCAGTGCCACACAAACATAGTAGTCAAAGACCAGAGGAAACAGTCCGTGTGCCTACTGGCAATGTTCATTGCACCTGAAGTTTGTCCTTTGAATAGTCCTCTGCTTTTAGCTAAGTAGTTAGGCTCTTTGTCTTGTCAGAGGAAATCTCTGACATTTGCAGAGACGAGTTCATCATGCTTCCCTTGCACACCTATTTTGTAAGAGGATATTCCCATAACAACATGCCTCTTTCTTCCTCCATTGATGAGGTTACACTAGACAAGAACCTATCTGAGATAGCTAAGTTTTAAAGGATGACTTTTAAAAGTGAGTTGAATCCCACAGTTATTGCACTTCATAACCTACTGAAGCATGTTTAAACTGGAAAAGAGAAGGCTAAGGGAGCACCTAAATGAACAATTACAATATTTTTGAGCTTACCTAGAAAAGGGAGCCAGTCTCAATACCAATTTGCATGGTGGGAAAATGAAATGAGATAATCATAGGCTGAAATAGGGCAGTATCTGACTGGCCACAAAGAAAAATACTTCCCCTCTGAGAACAGTCATGCAGTGTAAGAAATTGCTCAGAGTATAGTAGGATCTCTGAGCCTGAAGATTCTGATGTCAAGATGGGGCAAAATCCTGAGCTGCCTGGTCTGAAGACAGAGCTGCCCCATTTTGAGCAGGGGATTGAATGATGACCTCCCAGAGTCTCTTCAGACCTGAGTGATTAGTGATGCTGTGCTGTCTTTCATGCTGAAACACCACACGAGGGATATTATGCCCATATATCAGAGGCAGACTGTGAAGTTAGTGCATGATCTAGACAAGGTTTAACACAGAGGATTGTATCAGATGTAGATAAGACACCAGGGTCAAATTTAGGTGCATCTGCCACCTCCAGTTACAGAGTTTTTGGAAGCATGTCTGTTCTTATGAGAACTAGTCACGGCACAGGTGTGGTGGCTCTTGCCTTGGTGGGTGGGGAAAACAGAAGTAAAATCTGATTTGGAATATGAGTGAGAATGAAATAAAGAAAATAATACAGAAAGAAAAGATAGTGTGCACAGGTATATGGAAGCACAATTAAAACCGACTCAAAGAATGGCTGATTGATGGTTATGTAGATTAACTAAATGGACTGCAATTTATTAGCTTCAAAAAGAAATATTTCCAGTAAAGACAGTTGTTAAATGAGATTTCTTTTTTGAAATACTTGATTTTTAAAAAGTAAATCAGAATTTGCAACCAAAAATGAAAATTAAATTTATTTGGTGGAAAATTAAAAGATGTTATAGTAACAGAGGCCAGTCAGGAAAATGTTGCACAGGCAAATGCTTGAGCCTGCTGGAAATAGGTGATGTAAACTGGTATAAAGAGAATCTAAATGATAAGTCACTTAAATTCTGTGCAATTTGAGAAATATTTAGTCTGTGCCCTAAATTCTGTAGAGTTACAATCTGGAGCATTCTTGGCTTTTGCCTTTGGGAATGATACAGTGTAAAGTTTGTGGACTGATTTCCGACTGGCTTCTAGAACACACTCACAACACTGAAAAAAAGCCAAGTCAAGGTTAGAATTTGATTTCTCAATGCATTGCTAGCATACTTCCTATTGCAAGTAAATTGCATCAAAAAAAAAAAAAGAAAAATAGATATAAATAGAACAACTCCATATACAGAGAAATGAGCAAGTGCTTTTAACTATTGAAGGTCATCTAATTATGTCCTTTTGTTGAGCAATAAATCAAAGAACACTGAAAAGTGATTAGTGAGCAAGACTAGAAGATACTGACACTAATCTTCCCTATTGTTTCCAGCAAATACAATTACTTACACATAGATATTCAGAACCATGTGCTTATGTGTCTTTTAACATGTGATTTTAGTCTCTTAATTTCTTTCTATCTGAGAGATAGAATGATAATACTTCTCTGCCTCACAGGCATTTATTGGAATGTTCAACATTAAAAAAATGGGGTCATAGAAGTAGTTGAGGGAAAAGGCTGTAAGAAGGAGAGCAACTTGGTAAACTGTTTAAAAAAACTATAGTAGCGATCTTCATTAGCTCCACCTTAACTAATACTCTTTGCCCTTACACTCACTGCAATATTAATGTGGCACGTGCAGAAACAGACCTGGTCTGCTTTCTTGTCCTCAGATTCAGATCTGAAAAACAAGGAAGTTTTCTTATTTACAACTTTCCCCTTCAGCTTTCCTGGAAATTTCTATTGCTCAGTACTGCCTCCAGGCACTGCTGGCACAACATCCTCAGGGAACAAGGCCCAAACCAAAACTACCCTGAAAATGTCCACCATAAAGATCTTGACTTTATAATTTTTCCTTTTCAGTCCTGATCAGGTTGATGCCACCACTAACACTTCAGAGAAAATGATACCTCAATGATAAAAACATAATGGGGTTTTACAATTCTTACAGACTTCAGAAAATTTTCATCCAAAGGAATAAAAGAGGCTACTTAACCTGTATTTAGAACTTATTTTGCTCTCTTCTGTGCTGTTTGTTTGGAAGTTCCTCCTCCAGTCCCTACCCACTGCCAGCAGCTCCTGTGATGCCATGGTCCTTTGTTTTCAGGTCAGGCCAATGACTGAAATTAATTACATCTCTCTTGCATGGGAGGAACCGTATTGAGTTGTTGATGTTTCATTTTCCTGTGTTGAAATCAAAAGACTTCTGCAGTCCATGGAATGCATAGGCAAGCTATGAAAGTATGATTTACAACAGTATATACATTGTCAGAAGTCCTGAACACACTGTTGGAATAGCACCAACTTTATTAAATACAAGGTTCTTGGTTCAACTGTAAAACAATTGCAACTCAAATGCAAAACTATTATGTTCTAAATATCTAAAGCTTTTAAACACCTCTCACAGCTCCATACAAGCAATGGATGCCCTTCTGGAGGTCATTTAGTCCAACCTCCTCCTGAAGCAGGACTGCCTCTGTCAAGTGTTACCACATTAGCAGTGTGAAGTCAGCCATAGCTTTGTTTTAGCTGGGTCTTGAAAAGTGCAAGTGGGTGACTCTATTTGAATACACCCAGATTTGATTTGTTGTTATTCTGGGCAGCAGGTAGAATGTTGTATAAGAATGCAACTATCTTCAGTTGCATTGGCTAGGCAAGGCCCAAACCCAGAAGCAACAGCTTCTCACTATTTGCTCCAGAGAATGTTTACCCAAAGAGGAATGGAGGCTCAGGAGTTGGTAATAGTTATTGTGGAAGTGATATGTCACTAGGGATTGTCAAGTACAGTCTGCCCAATGTTCTTCTAGGCAAAATAAAACTCAATGGCATTTTGTAGTTGGGGCCTGTGTAAGAGGTGCAGCTGTCCCCAGGTAACCCACACATTGCAGCTATTGCTCTCTGGTAAATACTGTTACGAGGCTCTTTTTCCACTGGAGAACAGTATAAATAAATGATTATCACCATCCCCAAAGTTGCACTAATTGCCATTAAGTGGGCTTAGAAGGAAACAGCTTACTATTATCATCGAGACAGCCCACAGTTTCTGAGAATGTACACTTTTAGATGAATGGACAAGCAGTGCTGGCTCCTAATGCCTTATGGTGGAGGGGGTTGAATTACTGAATTGTGTATTCCTCTGTGAAGGAAAAATGTCATTTATAATGTAGGTGTGTCACGTGTAAAACTTTCAGTAGGTTTCTTCAAATTCCAGTTTTTGCCTTGCTGAATGCTTCTCTTGTTCCTAATAACTTTCATCTTCCTTCACAAATTCCTCAAAAATTGGGCAGGAGAGATTTCTTCCAGTTGGAAAGTAGCATATTCCTTAACACATTGACTCCCATAACAAAGACAAATTTTAGCTTTAAGATGCCAAGGAAAAATGATACATCCCCAGCAGTGGATCCTCTATCCACAGAGAGTGGGTAAAACTGTCTGTATTGCCTTCCCAGCCGCTGCTGTTTGGCTGTGAGTTGCAAAGAAAACTTCTCAAATTTGCTCTCCACACCTGAAGCCTTCAGGTTAGTGCTGACTTTCTGAATCAGTGCCAAATGTAGTGACAATTTTTTTGCCATCTCATTCCTAGTATGAAAAGGAGTCAAAATTAATGTTGTCAGCTTAGGGACAAAAGAAGAGCTGCTGTCATATATTTATAGCCTTTTCTTACAACTGGCCTGTGCCTGATATGTACCCCTAAACTGAGGCTGTAAGACTAGAAGTAATTTCACAGAATCACAGAATTTTTAGCATTGGAAGTGATCTCTGGAGATCATATAGTCAAGGCAGGTTCACCTAGAGCAGGTGACACAGGAACATGTCCAGATGGGTTCTGAATGTCTCCAGAGAAGGAGACTCCACAACGTCTGGAGGCAACCTGTTCCAGTGCTCTGCCACCCTCAGTGTAAAGTTCTTCCACATGAAAGGAGGTGAATGGGTATTTGTCATTTCTTATTAGAAAAAACTGGTTTTCACGGCACAGGCAGCTACTACCTGAATGAGGCTGCAATTTCAACCAGATGTCTGTCTCTGAACAATATAAATAGCATAAATTTTCCACTTGCTTTCTACAAGCAAGTCTGTGAAGTATTTCCTGTGATTGCAGTGAAAGTAAAGCCACCTGGGCTTATCCAGTTGTTTTTTGGTTGGTTGTTTTTTTGTTTTTTTTTTCTTTGGTCAGAATTCATGGTAATGCCAGAATATCAGTCTTTAAAAAAGCCCCATTACTGTCTAGGAAGGAACAATTTGTCTCTCTGGAGATGTACTTCTGCTGAACTCATTCAAACTGAGAGTTGTCCTTGAAAAAGGCTATTTGAGTTTAGTTCCTTATTCTCCTGGCCATGCAAGTGGACAAACTTTTTTTTTCTTTTATTCAGATTTTTTTAACCTTGTCATGTTGTTCAAATTAAATTCTATTTAAATATCAGTAACTGAACTGATGAGTGCCTAGTTATGTGTGTGTAGCTGTGGCATCCAGGATGAAGGGGAGAGTAGGTTCTTTATTGCCAGTGTGCCATATTTAGGAGATGCTATGGAGAGCCTGTGTGGGAACAAGCTCTTTCTTGAGAGGTTGCTGTGAAGCAGTTTGACCTGTGGGACACATATGGATGCTGAAGTCCATGCATGACAGAAACATGCAGTTTTCTGTGGAAACCTTCTGTGGAAACCTGCTAAACAGGAAACACAATTTCTACCACGTCCCTCCTTGCTGCAATGCTATTCAGGCATTGCTTGGCTGGGAAAGGAAACCATAAAGCCAACATGAGTGCTGAATAGGGAACTGACTATTCCTGGTAGGAACCTGGCACCTGGCTACATGGCTGTGCTTGGGCACAGGAGAATCACCAGGCCTGTGCATGGAGATGGCTGCACCCAGAGCAGAGCCCAGGAGGGCTAAGTACAGCTGCTGGATGCTGGATATGGATACTGGACCTTGGCCCTCAAGGAGCCCATGGGAAAGCAGCTGGTCCTGGGCCAGTGCCAGCACAGAAGGACTGCATGGAGACAAATATTCCAAAAGTCCTGCTCAGACGCTTTCAGGCTCCTGCTTTGTCTTGATGGCATGCTGGCCCTGAAATAGGCAGCAGCAAGGAGGTCCAGAGCTCCCCACTCACCACTGGGTGGTCTCTAGAGTCTGGAGCAATAGCTGCCATTGCACAAGCTCCACTGAATAGCCACAGAGGCTTTAGAAACCTCCCTCTTGCTCCAGCAACCCCAGCAAACACTCTTTGCATTTCAGCTGACTTCCAGAGTGTGGCTTCTCTGTGCCAATGAAGGGGTCCCTGGCTGCAGCTGGCAGATGGTCCATATGGGAGTGCACCCTGGGCCTGGCACTGCCCGGGTGCCCTGGCTCACCGCAGGCACTGCCATGGGCTGGCACATGTGGTGTGGAAGAGGGAGAAGCCCTGCGTCCTGCAGGATGGAGATGACTGGAGGCCTGGTGGCACCCAGTGCTCTGGCTCCAAGCAGCTACACTGGATCAAGGCCTGTGTGCTGATTCCTGTCTCCAAAGATATGAACCCCCTGGCTCCAGGGACCTAGGACATCCACTCTACCTCCTGTGTTCTGAGTACTAGAGAAGCCAGCACTGTCGTCTCCCTCTAGCAAGGCCATGCTTCCTTCTTGGAACTGTGTTCTGAATTATCTACATGTTCATTTGACAAAACTACTGATTCCTAAAGAGACCAAAACAAAGAGAAAAACCACTTGCAGTTACACAACTTATTACCAAAAGTCTTTATTTTGTATAATTATTTGTTCTCCAGCCAAAGAATGGAACTACGTTTCCAAGCCACTGTTGTCTTCCAGTTTAGCACCTGGCCTATTCAGCCATATCTTGCAATTTAATCTTTTGGTTAACTCTTATGCAAGAAGAAACTCTGCCTTGATAAGGAGCATGCTTCTGTGTAGGTAGCCATCTGCAACCACCTGTTAGCTCTGATGGTGAAAGTGAGGATGACTGATCAGACACATCTCAGGACCTCAAAATGGGCTGAAGGCTGTTTGGTGCCTATTAAAATCAATGACGGGTTTCAATGGATTTAATTGTCAATTGAGATGTGTGGCTTTTGGAGTGTTTTAAAAACATTCCTTGCTATAATACTGAATATAAAGGCAGAAAACAAAAATAGTGTTCATATTATGGCAGAGGAATGGATGATATCACAGGCAGTAGCATAAAAAGTTAAATACTTACTTTGTGATAGTTTTGAGGAAAAGCTCAGCAATTTTCAGCAAGTGAAAATGGATCGCTGAATGTATTTAAAATGCATTCCAAATTTACAGTAAATTTTAAGGAAGATTGCTGGATTGGGACTTTATACTTCTTTGTACTTCTGGAGAATTTAGATACTCTTGAAGGAAAAATTCCCTGGAACTTTGAGTAGATAATTTTGCTTTTTGCTAACTCATTTTTACAAGCCTGAATAAAAATTCTGGAAAATTTCAGAGAGATTGCTGAAGTTCTGCAGACTGCTGGAGACAGCTTGAGGCCAGGTAGGCACCCGAGGCACCTATGGTGGCACTGAATGCCTGTTTTAGGCAGCTGAAATGAGCCTCAAGTCAACCCAGCCAGTGGAGCCTTGTTTTTCGTCTCACCCTAAAACAGAGCCTTATTCACTGGCCAGTGAAACAGCAGTACAGGCTCCACAAACTGTACCAGGTGGGTATCTGCTGAACCTGAAGGGATTTATACATCCAGAGCACAGATAGACACCCATTACACAATTATCTAAATCTTATGTCAAAATATAATTTTCAAATGAAAAATTGCTATGATATAACTAGATGAAATAAAGAATAAATATTTTTTAACTTAAAAAAAAAAACCCTCAATTTTTTTACTGAATCAAATTGGTTAAATGTAATACAAGTAAATGAATAGCTGATGGCAGCTCAGATGTTACTTTTAGGTGACAAAATAGTGGAATTTTACCTCCACTAATAGAAATGCTTTCTTTTTTTCAATCTTTTATTTCAGTATTTTAATTTTAGTCGAACATTTGGTTTCTCAGCCCTTTCATTCATATCCAAATGAACTGCAAATATAGCTCTAGGCATTGGCATAATATCTAAGTTAGATTATTTCTAAAACGGCCTTGTTGATGAGTAGTTTGCACATGTATTATACATGTACTTGGAAGGACTGTTAGAATTGATGTATGAACTGACAGCTTGCAGAATTGTGTGTTTTTCAGCAGGAAGGTCAATAAATATCTCATGCATGCTACATGCATATTCTTGTGGATAAAGTAACATTGGGTTTTTTTCCTCAAGAAAGTTGATTTTTTTTGAAAGAGGAAGACAGGGTGTCTATGTAGAGTGCTCACTCTGGATCAGAGAGAAATCTACTAGCAAAGTATGTTTATTTCTTCCATAATCCATTTTTCTTTGGCAATAACACACATTAGCTGGCAAATTTATCTAAAAAGAAACTACATACTCACTTGGTGTTTCATTTTGCACACATGTACTCAAAGAAATCTGTCTAGCTTTGCTGAAATGTAACTGGGGTACCAGTAACTCCTGGTGTTGCTTACACATTTCCATTCCATGCTTCTGTTCTCATGAGGGGAACAATTAATACTTCTCAAAAACATTAATCTTTCTATATTCAAGTGCCTTGAATTTGGACTTTCAAATAAGCAAACAAAAGAATTACTCTTGTAAATATTTCTTCTTTATTGGCTGAGTTTTATGGGACGAATGAGAAAATAACTTCCCAATGTTCATGCACAGTTTTTTTTTAGCAGATCTGGCACCAAAAAGCAAAAAACATGGAGTTAGTCAGACATAAGCTCCATTGAAGTGGAATATCTTGTACTATGCCAGTGAAAACTGGACTTGATTTCAGTAGTTATAAGCCTCTGAAAATCTGCTGCTTGGCAGGCCCTGCACAGTTTGGCAGTGCAGCACTGAGTGCACAGTGAGCTGGGAAGTTGGCAGGGCAGGTAACTGTCCCTCAACACATGGGTTACCAAGTCATTGGTGACACTGTTCCTGCTGCAGGGGCATTTAGTATCAGAATATGATGCCAGAACTTTTCTTTTTATAAATGTATTTTTAGACTGACTAATTGAACTCTGGCACTTACAAAGGCCCTATGAACATGGGCCAAAGGCCAAATTCCTCACTAGAATAAGGAACTGATGCCTGCTGCAGGCACTCTCACTCTGACTAAGGTTCTCCCTCTTCTTTTCTTCTGCCCCATTTGTAAGCTTCTTCCTATTCTCCTCTGGCAGATCCTTTGTCCCACCTTTTAATCCCTCGAGGTGGGGTTAAACTCACTAGCTTTAGGGTGGACTCACCGTACAACATCTGAACAGCTCTCTGACCTGCAGATCTAAATAATATCCTTTATAGGCATTTTAGCTACTGTAATTGTGGAATGAGAGCTATGTGGAACAATAGTAAGTTTGCAATAATAATATGGTTTTCTATAGCCTGTGCTGGATTGATTCTATGTGATATGTGTTTGCACAGTAACTTGTGCTGTGGCACTGTGGTGGTTATAATTCTGGCAACCTCATTCGTAAAGGGGCCCTATTAATTTCAGTGAACCCTGCAGAGGAGAACTGAGATGGCAATCTCTATCTTGGCTTAAAGTGGACACTGGGTTTTTTTTTCAGACCCACTCTACACCTTCTGTCTTTGTGCCCACAAAATGAATGTCTAGGGAAAATCCCAATACTTGCATCTAGTGCTAATTTGAAGCTGAACAGGAAGCATTTTGAACCATGAAAAATCCGTAATTTAAAGGTGAATGTAAATAGCACACTGAAATGACACCTAGAAGAAGTCTGGTGCTTCAAGAGTGATATTAGAACAAGTTCTGTACGGTCAAGCACAAGACTGAAGCACTCAGAACGAAAGGACCCAAAGAGCTGTCCCACACTACACTTGGATACTGCAACCAAGAATCCAGCAGGTACCATGAGTGGAGAATATCTGACATCAGAACAGGATGCAACCTTAAAGTAAAAAACAGAGTGATGCTTCACTTTGCATCTGACACTTCAGCTCTTTGCCAGGAAGCTGTTAGGTTGAATTTGCTTTCATCTTCCTAGTGAAACATCTCAGTTTTTAATGTTTTAAAGTGTTCTTTTAAAAAACCCCAAACCCTCAAAGCCCATCTGAGTTCTCTGACTCATATTCTCCATAAGCAGCAAAAACAATCAGGGAGAGATAGAAGTAACAGAAGAGATCAGGGGGCCCAAAAGGAAGAGGGAATGCAACAGCTCAAGGCATTTTGATGACACTGTGTAAGAGTCAGCCTGAAAATTCCTTATCTGCCTCACGATCATCGACAGAGCCTGAAACCCTAAAAGAGGACTTTTGCACTAAAAAATCCTGGCCTGGCTAAGGTGGGATGTTTGTTGCCTACAAGGTGCACCCGCTGGAACAGGTTCTGCCCAGGCAGAGAGGACTGCACTGAAGCGAGAAGAATGATCAGTCCTGAACACTCCCTCCTGAACACAGCCAACGGGCCTCACCAACAATAGTGGCAGATTTCCTCACCTCTTGGCCAGTTGCCCCCCACTTTCAAAAAGACTATAAAAGACCTTTCTGAATTAACCCTATGGAGATCTCCCCACGGACGACGGCGAGCCGATTGGCAGGACCTCGTATCATCCGTTGGTAACTATTCCCCTCTCCCCTCTCTCTTTTCCTCTACTTTGTTTCTTTATTTCTCTTTCTCTCCTCCCTCTATCGCATAATTGTGTTGTTGGCACTCAATAAAGGTGCACTATTTGATTAAAGTTGATATCCCCTTTGTGCCTTTTGCATTTTGAGATCGTTAAATGAACCATCATGACCCCCGCTTGTGTTAGCGGATCGTGACACACTGCACAGTTTGTATTTCACTTTTTTTTCTATTTAGGTCTATCTGTTTTCATGTCAGAATTATGTGACCTTTTGAGAACATTGTAACTAAACACTTCATCTTGCATTGTGACCATATTTATGATGACAATATTATGATAAAGTTACTGCTTACAAAGCCTCTTTAAAATTGGCTTGGTATAAGCGGAGATTGCTAGGCCTATGAAATGAGACTATAACCACATTTAAAAACAGGTTAGCAGACAATATAGTTGGGGAGGTGATTTTCCAGGGATATAAGTTAACTCCATTCAAAACAGTCCTCATTTTGGAAGTGTGATTCAGATATGCTTGCAGACATGCTTTCACTTCTTAAAGCAGTGATATAATGAGGCTTAAAGTGGATTTATCATTGCCCAATAGCAAGTGTTTCACAATCTGAAATAAAATTACCCAAGGCCCTCATAGTGCACGCTCTATGTTGCATGCATCTCGTAAGCAACAGGCAGGTGCTTGCAGTGATTTGAAAGCATGATGTGATTGCATCAGCCAGGTGAGAGGCTGCTGAAGAAGAGCCCCAGCCCTGAGTCAGCAGAGCGTGGTGTGATACAGGCTGTGCTGGAAGTGGAGCAGAGCGTCCCTGCCTCAGCAGGAGACTTGGGAAAGGTTTTGACTGAGAAAGCTCTCCTAACACCTACACCCTCTGAAGTTGTTTTCTCATTTCCACAAGGAATACAGCTATCTACCATTGGGGGAACCTTCCCTAGGATGTCCTGAGAATGAAAGGAATATGGTTTTGCCCAGCATTTAGAGGGATCATACAAAATGTTAATGGGAAGACAGTGGGAAAATGGGGGTGGGTATGTCCTTGTTCTGAACTTGTGCATTAAGGCACCTAATGTGACAAATGAATGTTCTGGAAAGACTAAAGACCATAGAAATTTAAGCGTTGGAGACTGTACAAATGATATAATTTGTAATTTGTATCCAATGCTTTAATTTCTAAGGTCTTTAGTCTATATACTCATCAAGGGGGACTGTCATATGACCCAGCTTTTGTATTTCGCAAAGCAGTTTTCTCTGAATTGCTTAGCACACCTGCTTGGTGGATTATAGGATAAATAGGCAAGAGAGAAGGAGCCATAATTTTTAATCATGAGACCATAAGGGATTGAAACCAACTACTCTTATAGCAGTGTGAACAAAGCTGTAATCCTCAGATCTGTGCCCTTTACTGCCCTGAATGGGAATATCCACATCAGCATGGTTGATCCTTTCACAGCAGTGAAAGGGTATCCTGCATCAGAGAGCAAAATTCTCCATCTCTAAAGTCTGGTACAGTACTTGCTGATGAAAAGAAGACAGCTGCTGTGTGCACATTGCTCCAAGAGGAATGCGATCTATGAAGGCAGAATGTGCATCTGGGGATCTCAGCATTTCAAAAGGCATCAAAGTCAAAAACCCTGAATGGTACCCTCTTAGAAAAGACATGGTGCCTCCTAACTGACTCATCTTTTTTTTTATTCATTCTCTCCTATCCCACAGGACAGGGATATACCTAGTAAGTATGACTTACATAAATGAATGTGTGTGAAAATTCAACCCTCTTAGAAATTTCATTTCTTCAGAACCCCAAGCAGCTGTACAGACTAGTAATGAGTACTCCTTTCTTTTGTTCAGCCTTTTACTGCTTTTACTAGATGTGCTGCAATAGCTTAGGCCTCTGACAATATGAGGTAGCAAAACGAGGTGATGACAGGCCTGGATGGTGAATGGAGAGGTCCAGTCACAATGTCACCAACGCACAGAATGTAGTCTTCAACAGGGGCATAAAAGATGCTTTGTGAACCAATAGAAAAGCTAAGAAGGGACTGGACTCCAGCTGACTCTAGCTATATATTCCCGTGCTGCCTACATGGGGAGATGTCATCACACAGCATTATGGTCTTAAATAATTCCTTAAAACCACAAAGACTGCAAATTCTCATTTTCTGAATATTTCTCTCACATCAGTGGAAAATTTATATTGAGGAAAACAAATACCATTGAAACTAAAAATGTTAATACAAATCTCTTTTTTTAAGCTGCTTGAATGGTTAGGACATCCTTTAAGTGCTGGTTGCATCCACCCTATTCTTATTTGTTTAGACTCCTTTGTCTCCTCTCTGCATTCAGAGACCTGCAAATTTTCTGCTATTGGTTCGTATATGTTAGTGGTGTAATCTGTACCATTTCTGGACTAAGTGCTGAAATTGCATCTTATTACTGGATGTGCTGTCTTTTAATTAAAAATAAATGCAATGAAAACCACAATAATAAAATAGATTATGGCTAAGTCCCTAGCACCTGATCTTTGTACAGCCGGCTGCACAAGCATGCAGTCATTCACCTCATGTCCTTCTGTTGCTGCAATGTCCTGAAGACTGGAATTTATGCAATATTACTCTTAAAACATGTGAACATTTCTTGGTTTGTCTGACTTTTTTATCGCTTCTGGGAATCCCTAGGAAAAGAGCTAGGAGAAAGCTGCCATTTTCTGAGCAATTAATTGAGCTCATTCCCAGATGTCACTCTACAATGGGAAGGACTGTGGGTCCTTGTGGTGGAAGGCTGGTGGCCCAGGCTGGCTGGTTTGGACAGACCAGTTTGTTTGGCACTATGGAGCAGTCCCCTCCTATCACTGTGGGAGCTTTGGGAAAGAGAGCAGGAAGAGCTGGTCCAGATTAACCAGCTTGCCAAGCCAGATGTAGTTGATTGGTTTGAGGTTTGACAACTCTGTACTAAGTCAATTAGTATTATACCCATTTTAGGACCTAAATGATCTTAGGAACAATATAGATAGAGATGTTTCATGATACTCTACCATATTTTTCACTTTACTGTAATTTTTTAGTCCCAACAAATTTATCACAGTCTTTATCCTGGCTTTGTGAGCCCTATCACAATCAATCTCACTAAAACTGTCCTCAGTTTTTACAGCTCTTGATCTGAAAGAAAAAATTCAAGCCACCCTACATAGCTGCAAGTCCTGATACTTTTCTGCAAGTTATCTGTATCATTCTGTAGCAATACCTTGCTATTGTTTTGAGTAGTTCTTCTTTTGGTCTTTAGTGACATATTAGATTTTCATCACTGACACTATTTTGTAGGTGAGGAAGTGGTATAGGGAATATTAGTTAAGGAGACATTGCCAGGAAGCTGGTTGCAGTGCTATAAATAGAGGGTAAGTTTTTATAGAGTTCTTAACTCACCACTTCAATTACATCAAAATTTATGGGCTTGATGTTGAATCACAGAATCATAGAATCAGAGAATATCCTGAGTTGGAAGGGACTCACAAGGATCATTGAGTCCAGCTTCTGGCCCTACACAGCACCATCTCCAACCATCACACCATGTGCCTGACAGCATTGTCCAAATGCTTCTTGAACTCTGTCAGTCTTGGTGCTGTGACCATTTCCCTAGGGAACCTGTTCCAGTGCCCAACCACCCTCTGGGTGAAACACCTTTTTTTAATATTCAACCTAAAACCCTCCTGATACTTCAGGCCGTTCCCTCAGATGCTGTCACTGGTCACCAGAGAGGAGAGATCAGTGCCTCTCCTTTTTCCCTCACAAAGAAGTTGTAGAGTGCAGTGAGGGCACTGAAATGAGACTGAAAGGCCTGTAGTTTTCAGGGTCCTCCTTCTCGGCCTTCTTGAAAACTGGGACAACGTTTGCCAGCTTCCAGTCAACTGGGAGCTCTCTGGATTCTCAAGACTACTCAAAAATTATCGAGAGAGGTTTTGTGATGACATTAGCCAACTATTGAGGATTCTTCGATGAATTCCATCAGGCCTCCTAGATTTTTAGGGCTCCAGCTGGAGCAGCAGACACTGCACAATTTCAGTGTCGACTGGAAGTTGATCATTCTTGCAGTCACGGTCTTCCAGCTCAGGGCTCTGAGATCCCCTTGCTCTGTCATCCATGTTGATGACAGGAGCAAAGCTACAGCAGGAGCGATAGATTATAAGTGTTGTGCAAGTTAGATCAGAAATTAGCTGCTTTTTGTCTTGAGAAAATTAGGAATTTAAGAAAACTGCTATTGCAAGCCCTGTAAAAAGCAGTTTGGGCAGAACTTGCGAAAGGTGCGTTATTGACTCTTGCAATGAAACAGGTGGTGCTCAAGAAGATGCACCTGTGTCTAAGTTCCTTTATCTAAACACCAGTTGTAGCTGTAAGCTTGCAAGGTGGACAGCCGTGATGCAAAAAAAGACACTGTCACTGTCATCCCAGGTCACAGAGTAGAAAGAGAAGAAGAAAGTCTTACCTTGGAAACCTTTGGTGTACCATTTTGTTTTGCAGCTGGTTGATTGACAGTGTTTTTGAGATTACTTAAGATTTTGAAACCGTAACAGTATCTCTCCAGTGATGGTTTAAGGACATTATGCATTATGCACATGCCACCTTCTATTTTTAGAGATGAAAAAATTTCTTCTTTTCGCTACAATATGGTCAGAAGAATGTCACTTGAACGTGGCTTTTCTTACAGATCAGGAAATCCACTAGTACACTTGGCTGTCTGCCAAGTATAGTGGAAATAAGATTTACACAAAGAAAAATAAAAAAAATGAAACATAATACTAGTGAACTAGAGGGGAGAGGGAAAGAATGAGCAGATGAACTTCGGAAGGATTTCTCCCTAGGCTGAGGAACACTGAGAACAATTTTGTTTTGGTGAACTGATGTTTCCAGAGGTTTTGGTAATGGGTTTCACAGGTTTAATTTAATTGCTCTCTGTCTGGGAAAATAGCCATGAATTTGTGACTGATTGGAAATCCAGAAGTAAAGTTGAACCATTTTTTGCAGCTGGACTCCAGTGGACGTAATGAACAGCTAAGGCAAAGTACAAGGTGTTCCAGAGGGAACATTTCTGGAGGGAGGAGTGTAGACTGTCTCCCTTTTGTCAAGAAAGAATATCACTAGCAGTTTTAAAAAAATTACTTACAAGGAAATGTAGAATTGTTTCTGAATGAGATTCGCTGTGTTATTTTTTCTTAAAAAAAAGCAAAAAGTTGTGTTTGTCTCAGAAAAGGAAATCAATGAGTGAACTTCTATTATAATGTTATTAGTTGCCTTGCTTGATTTTGAAGAGCTATAACCCATCCAGAAGGCGATGTCCTTTTGGACATCCTGCTTGAAGAACTACTCTGACAAGCTCATCTGCTGAACAAAGCAGCATGGCACTGAAGCAAAGAAAGCAAAAGGTGACAGCCTGCTTCCTATGTCTGTTAACAAGTTAGGTCTGAGTCCTCAATCTTCTTCTCCAGCTATGCATGCTTTCAATATATAAGGACAAAGGACTCTCAAATAACAAAATAGAGCCTGGAAAATGAGCACATTATAATAATGGCTTTAAAAAAATATAATAACAATTTTGCTGCTTATACTGTGTCGTAGCAATTTAGATGACATAATTTTTGCTTGTCAATTTGTATCTTTTACTTCTAGAGGTTCTTCGCCAGTAATCAATTTGACCTTCAAAGAAAACTGGGCCCCACCACATGCTGAGCCTCCAATGAATTGCCAGAGACACACCCTAGGAGTTCCATGGCTGTTCATAGGGAATAGGTTAAAGATTCTGGGCTGCTGTAATCTTATACAAGAAACAGTCTAAAACATTCTTTGCCATGACCACAACTTGATTTGGAACTCTGGTTGTGCTGGGAGCAATGCTGAGCCTTGGCTCTGGCTGTGTGGTTGAGGAGCCTGAGGCAGGCTGGGGCAGTGTCCCACCACTCCTGATGGGAAAGCAGAAGGTAATCATCTCTCTCAGCACATCTGTTGCTTCATGGAGTATGTGAAACTGCTGCAGGCATGCACTGTCTGTAGTGGCACTCATACAATAATTTGGATCCATTGAGCCGTCAGTTGTAAAGCAAAAAATTAAGTTCTGTGAAGATACAGTTATGAACTGTATGATCTTCTTATCGAACTATCATGCAAGTAAATAGCCTCAGTTTCTGGTAGAAATATTAAAGGAATTAATTTGCCTAAATTTTGCCTATCATAGTAAACCTGTCTCCTTTGGTATCCCTGTGGAGTACAGAGATTGTTGTCCAAATACTGACCAGGCAAAACTTTATCTCCTATAAGGCAACAAACAAGGTATAACTCAGAAGTTAATTGTGCTTATGTAAAATAGTTCCGGCTATGTTATGTTCCTCTTGCTGTAGCCTTGACTCATGAGCTAGCAAATCCTCACAGACTTGCACCAAAGACAAATTTCTTCACCAAGTACCTCAGCATGAGCCAAAGGGTGGATGGATGCATCTCTGAAAGGCTGGCATCAAAGAGGAGGTCCCTACTAAAACACAACAATAAAAATGGCATTAGATGTCAGGGCTACTTTGCAAAATGGTGTTACAATATGGCAAGGTTTTATTGAAGAAAAAGGGATGGAGTCAGAAATAGTTGCTGTATTTTGGTAAAAAAAGAGGCTTCATTTCTGAGTTTAGTGTTTTTATAGTTGGTAAGAAATCTGCAAATAGATTTCAATTATAATAGGATTTAATTTATAATTACATATTGTTACTGTAACAGCAGAGAAAATATATGAATTGAGATCCACTAAAAACAAGAGCTGTCATAGGCATTAACCTTTGTAACTGATTTTAGTCATCTCTGACCTGATTATGAAAATGCTAGACTTTTGCAATGCACTTGGAAGTAGTAGGCTGGGCATGTGAATCTGCTATAAGTTGATGATTATATTTTATCCTATCTCTTGTGACCCTTGGCCTATTTAAAGCAAATTATCAGATGACCTTTTGTGTTTTGTTTCATCAGCAAAGAAGACTGGATGTTTTAACAGGTCTTTAATAAGCAGCTTCATGCACCAGCCCTAATGCAGAAGGGTGGATCAAAACTATGTTCAAGGTGGAAATTTATTTCATCTACCTGCAGACACAGAAGTAGCCTCAACGTGAGTCCAGCAGAGCCACCAAGGATTCCTTTGTGGACAATGGACAAAGATCCCCCCTAAGCAAATGTTTGCAAATGAGGTAAGTTTTCCCCTAGAAATTTTTGGTTTTCTGTCTGTTATAGCAAGTGCACAAATGACTATATTATACCTAGACAACTTCTACCAAGACTAACAAAGTGAGGGCAAAATAATTCCACTAGGAAAAGAATAAAGGTAAACTGAGCTCTAACAGGGTCCTATCTTTGTATGCAGTACTGAGCAGTGCTACTTAAATGGCCTGTGAAAATGCCTCACTGATGAAAAGTGGTCTAAATCAAATCAAAGTGGAATTGAACAGAAGCCAAGAACTTAAAGCAGACATAACTCAGTCTTGGACAACCCTTTGATAGGACATGTATCCCAAAAGAAAGTAACTGAATCATGCTACTCTTTAGTAACCAGGCTTTGGTGACACTCCTATGAAACTGATAAATGGGTATGAGACCTAGTACTTTTGTGTGTGTGTGAATGTACATCAGTCTTTGCCTGTCTGATAAAGGATGGCCTGGCTTTTGTATTTTGTTGGGGATTTTTTTGTTGGTTTTGTTGTTGTTGTTGTTGTTTGTTTGTTTGTTTTGTTGTTTTTTTTTTTTAAGACATACCATGTTTCATGGATTCACACTGGTCTTCAGGAACTAAAAAGTGATCAATTGCACATGTATTTCCCTGGCATGTCCACACAGTCCTGATGCCTATGCCAGGACGCCTACCAGGCTTCTTACTGCAAGTCAGGAGTATTTAATCCTTGGTATGTTCTCATTCTGTGGAGCATTGCGTCTCTCCACGTCTCATACTACCACACCCATCAGGTTTTTACTAAATTCTTCTCAAGGTGATAATCAATGCAGCACAATACTCCTAAGCAGTGGAATGGCCTAACGGAGAATAAGGGGAAATCATTAACATTATGTCACCATTCCAAGCCATCTGAATCTTGCAAATCTGGAAAGCAAATGTTGAACTCAGGAAAACCTTCATGCCGCCCATTGTTAAGTGAAAGCCTGGGAGAAAAATGAACAAATACATTGCATGTTTTTCTAAATATTGCTGAACTGCTCAGAATAAATGTTCTAAAAATGCTCTTATGAAAGAATAGTGAATATAATAGACACATTTTTGTTGGGACACATTAATTAACTTGAGGAACTATCCATTTCCTGATGACTTCCTCTCTTACTAGTACATATGAAATCTTTCCAAGCATGCCTGTCTTGTTACCATCTGATCTGTTCATTGAGGAGAAGTGATTTAAATTTCATGTTTGCGGGGCATGTAAGAAGGCTTACACCAATGAATCACTGAGGAGGAAACATCCCAGTTTGCTGGTAGAAGTGTCAGCTGAATGAAATAGTTTTAGGGCCTTTGGTAACACCTTGCTGAAGGCATTACTTGTGTTGGACACAAACAAGGCAAATGAAAGATTGTTCAGAGGGAAATGATATAACACACCGTGGTGGCCAAAACGTATCATTCCTTGTCCTCATAATAAATTAAGATGTGGAACTATTAATTTTCTAGGTAACAACAGATATATTGTTTTTTAGGTTTGCTCTCGATCTTGTACAATACATCAAAAGAAATAATTTTTCTTCTATATTTAAGATCTAGATTTTTTTTTCTTGCACAGAAGTTAAAAAAAATATTTCAGTAAGAACAGAGGACGCTGACATTTTCACCAGTAAAGGATTATTTCAGGTGCTTTTGTTCTCAGCTAGTAGAATCTGGCCCCACACTTTTTTCTGGGCATGGGACATCGATCTGTATCTTCTGCAACTTTCCTGCTGACCATCACTCTTACTTTCCAGTGGTGATGCCTGTGAATCAGCACTTCAGGCACGTCGCACTCACCTCTTCCATCATTACCAAGATAAAAAAGTCACATGGGCAACTCTCCTTTGAGCTCACCTCAGCTACTCAGTGGTTCTTCTATTCCCTGCCTCATGTCCTGGTTTTCTCCTTCGCCTCCACTGATGAGTTTTCTCTTTCTTTTACAGCTTTTTTGCAGAATGTGACAATTGGTTCTACTGTTCTCTTGAAACCCATGTATATATATTTCCCACGCTGGCCAATTGTTTTCTCTAGTGAACAGAAATTCAATGTAGTCCAACATCCAGTCTGCAGAAATACTCCTACAATAATATTTTACCTATCTCCAGGAATCATTCAATGTCCAAATGCAACTGTCTTGCATTGCACCCATGAGTTGTTCAGCTGTAGATAGTGTGGGGGTGTTGCCAATGAATAGCTAAAAAAATTTTATTAAAAATCAGTTTGAAAGACAGTACTGGGAAAAGAAAATTTTCTTTTTAAGGACTGCATTTGCTTTTAGGTAAAATTGCTTCATATTTTTCCTTCATTGCTTTTCTTTTTTTTATGTTTTTTTTCCAAGGCCAATCATACTGAGCTGTTTCCAACTATGAATTTCTCTTGCTCCACATTTCAGTTTATAGCTAAAATGTTTCTGCCAAATAATTTCTCATGGAAAATATTTTCTCTTCTAGTGATAAAATTGCATGATCCTGTCATTCTCACTGAGATGGGAGTTTAGAGGTGTGGATACCTTCTCAGGAACTTTTAAGAACATAACATGGAAGGTTTCATGGGAGGAGATGGGATAAGTACTCATTACTATTCCTACTTGTCTACAATATTCTTACTTGTCTACAATATCACTGTAAGCCAAGAATGAAAGTGGTTTCAGTTTGCCTCTAAGAACTCAGAGAAGGCCATTACCAGAATAGCTGGTGACACCACTGTCACTCTGGCTTGAGATTACCTGGTGCACATAAAATGTGCATCATCAGGCACTTGCTCAGTTTTTTCCTTTAGACTGCTGAGTGCTGTGAGGCCACTCCAAAAAACTCCAGGGGATGTCAGTGTCCATGGGGGAAATCCTTGTGCATAAATTGACCTTTCCTTGCATTCCAGTGTTCCTGCTTTGATATCCTTTTCTCCTTACCTGCAGGTATGCTGCATCATTGCTGTTATATTCAAGTGCACTAATCTCACTGTGCATTGGTGTTACTCAGAACTTCCTTCTGCCTGAGAAAACATCCGAGCTGCCTTTAGAGTGCTTGTCCTGTAACTTTGAAGTTACAGTAAGTTGGACAAGGCTGCCAGTAGGGAAATCTCACTCTTTATTTCCTTTTCCTCTGCATCAGGTGTTGGATTTGCACCTTTTGCAAATCAACATGAGGCTGCAGAGGACAGAGAAATGGTCTGTTCAAATCCAGGTAAGTTCTTGTTCCTCAGGGCACCTGGTCATAAGGACATCTGAGCCTGTGTTTTATCTATCTACATCTGTATTTCCACAATCCCACCTTACCATAAATACAGAAAATTAGCTTATTAAAATTTAAAATAATACTTGATCATCTTCTGGTTCCCAGCTTTCTGCCCTTTCAGGCAGCTTTGAAAATCTGTCTAAAATTCAGAATCAAAACAGGTAGCTTCACCTACCATAATGAATAGGAAATGTTTATTGTGCCTGCTGGTCCAAAGTTTTCTGTTATTTCACAAGAACGGGTCAATTGAAGGGTGAGAATGTTTCCATAGCTATCATGCTGTATGGACATAAGGAAGCAGAATTTGCAGAGAAAGAGTTATTCTTTATTGAGGTGACATTTCAGGCTCAGAATTCTTTCTGCAATTCAGCCAAAATCATTGTGTTCCAACTATACATATGACTTTTTGTTGTTTGTTTCAGCCCTCTTACTGATGGACAAAGCTGTATGAGTCTGAGCTCTGGAAGAAAACAGAACATTACTCCTGTTGATCATTCAAGCTGTCAGATTTGATCACTAATCTTCTGGAAAGGACTGTGACTCTGCATAAAAAGTGTCTACCTCTCAGTTTGTGCTTCATTCAGGGATCTCAGGTTTACCCAAAGAAGTTATTTGAGACAAACACATTACCAAAGCTGAGCACTGGGATGCACGTGACACAGTCAAGTCTCCCAAGACTGTGTTTTGAAGGAATCCATATGCCTGCTACACTCAACATTTTGCTTAATAACTGTAAAGTTGCGTTGATTTTCTCACTACTGTAATGTCCTAGTGACATTAGGCAAGAATGCCTGTACAAGTCTGTTACCACATACTCAGCAAGTATTACCAGACAAGAAAGAAGCACAACTCTTTAAGTACTGGGAGAAAGGTTGTCCTAGTTCTTTGGAAATCTCTTTTGTTTCTTCTTTGACCTAACGAAGACCTAAAACTGCCCAGTGATTTCTTCAAGGTTTTGCAACCATGAGGCAGAGCGCGACAGCTTTCTGAATTCACTTGGTAAAAGTGTTTGGAAACAAGATACCAAAAGAAGTGAATCAGGACTAGATATATTCACTCCTGGTAAATAAGGAGTCAGGGCTGTAGCCCTCAGTGAGAAGCTGAGCTCACTGTTCTGTGAGGCAGTGGCAAGGTTGTGATGGGGCAGACCGAGGCACATCTGGAGTTTCAAGTGGAGAAGAAAAAGTACAACAAAGGGTAGAGCATTATTGTGATATTGCTGTCTCCTCCTTTTTGCAGCACATGATGCAGAATGGCACGAGAAAAGTGCTGCAGCTCTGGTACTGAATGTCTTCTCTATGTGGATCTGGCAAGGGACCTCACAGTTGTCCTTGGACAAAATTGTGTCTTTCCTTTGCTTTTGCCATATAAAGATACACCTGTCAACAATCCTCAGTGGGCCGAGTCCTGTCAAGTGAGCAGACTGTCTGGTACTGATCCACAGAAATCTCAAACTGAGAGATTTTTTCAAAAAGCTTGGGAGGGGGATATCCGGTACTCCATTTTTTTCCCCCTACAGCTCCTCAGGCCCCCTCCTTCCACTTCCACACCCTGAGCACAAGTTTGTAAACCTTTTGAACTATTTTAAAAAATGTACAGCTTGTCCTCTAAGACATAGGAAATTACATTTGATGGTCTATTGTATAAGAATTTCCATATTTAGACAAAAATCAACAGATAAAATCTCTGATTTCCTTTTCTCTATACTCCTCATATTTGCCTCTTCTTGCACTGCTTGGTTTGGCTTCTGCCATGTTGTAACAGAGGCAGATGTCATCAATTACAAGATGGATTTATAACTAGTGAGAGATATATTCAAAGAGCCTGCTTATCCAGATACTGTGTACTCACCCTGATCTAGGTTGTCTGCCCCAACTCACATCTGCTGTTTTTGATGGTTTTAAAGGTACTTCAGAGATAAGCTTCTACTCAGTCTGTGCAAAAAATGGGTCACATATAAGAAAATTTTGGCTACCTGGTCTACCCGTTCTGAAGCAGTATTTCTAGGGCTTATAAAACAGAAGTCAGTGATATTAGACTGATCTAGCTAAACTTGAAAAAAAAAAAACCCATAAAATTTGGGTTTCTTGTGGTTAACTATGTGGTATAATCGTGGTATAAATTTTCTCAGTGACAGTCAATTCAGCAACAATAGTGACTGAACTCCCTAACAAGAGCTCAATAACTTTGCAGTAATTAAACCCCTTTGTAGAAAGACTGGATAGGAACACCATCAAGCAGAACAAAGTCAGAACAACATGTTTAAAAACCAGTGCAATAAAAATTATGCTTCCTGATTTAAAATTAAATTCCTCAAGACCTTTAAAATTGTGATTCTGGCTTATTTTAAAGCCAAGAAAATGACTGGTGAATGGTGAATTCAGCAAAGCAGATTAAAAAAAGAAAAAAATCAAAACGCCCCCAAAAAACAAAACCCCTAGGAAATTAAGGGAACAGCTACAATAGTCCTTGAGGCAGGGCTTTAGCCTTTGTCAATTTAGACAAGAAGAGTAATTCTTATACTCAGTTTCCAAACTGTGACACGGACTTCCTGTGAAACGAAAGACACTTGCTAAGATCCCGTTTCTACTCCGACAACAGCACAGCCATTGACCTTGCAATTCCCAAAACCAATACAGATTTCTGTACCTATTTCATACATAAATTTGTTCCTTGGGTGGCGTTTATGAGAAAATATATCTCACAAAGCAGAAGCGGGTAACCTCTTACAGTACAAATTAAAAGCTCCTGCACTTTGATACCCAAAGTGGCCCAGGTGCCCATCTCTGGCTGGCAGGAATTCCAGTGTGGTTAAAACTAGTCTTTCATGCTATGTTGTTCAAAAAATCCAGGGTCTTGAGTCCAAAGGAAAAAAAGCTGTTTTGTTTTGTTGCCTTGGATTTTTATTGCAAAAGGAGGATGATCATTACAAATGAAAAATTAGTGCTTTTTAGTTTTAACTTTCCTACCTGTATAACTATTTAAGATAGTCTTTAGAAAGCACATGTAAAGCTTGCAAACTGGCCAATTTTTGTGTAATAGATCAATTTATAATATATAGGTTCAGTTAACAACCACATTTTCTATTGTCAGCTTTCTGGCTTTTTTATTAGTCTACAAAGAGTGTTTTGCACTGTGAAATACCCATGTAACTACAATGTTTGTATTCACATGGAGAAAATTATAAGCACATGAAAGTAAAGCACATTCCTCATGATCTTTATGCTGCTTGAAGATTAACAATACAATAGATTAAAAGAATCCAGGAATAAGTTGGTCTCTGGGGAACAGTTGCAATGTTTGTGTAAGTCTATGCTGCTTTAATATATGAATTACAAATAAAGCCCTAATAGAACTGTTTGAAATTTTTTTAAAACACACTAACTATATGGCCTCACCCCCTCTCGTTTTTGTGTTTCAGAAGCAGAGTTGCTAAAAAAAAATTGTGCCATGCATTTAAAAAAAAAAGAAAAAAAAGAATTTAGAGTCCAGTCTGTGCACAGTAAGGCTGTTCAAGCTATGTAGTTTTATAAAAACTAAGAAAACATTCCCAGAAAGACAGTATTTCCAAATAAATGTGTTCCCCTAACAAATACTTAGTCATTTTTTGCAGTATTTATGCAGTTTGACTTGTTGTAGGTGATCTCAAGACTCTAATAAATACTTGAGGCTAGAGTAAGTTTAGTGTAGTTATGTTGATTGGCAGGATCTGAAAAGCTTGACCCTTAACTGCTTCCATGAAGAAATCACAACCACCTTGTGATATGAAGAAAAAGCTGTGATCAAAAATTAATAAAGTTAAAATAAAATATTAAATTAACATTTTAGATCTTGTTAAAATACAGTGGACAATAGTAGATATTAAAAACTCATCTAGTAGGTGCCAGCAGGAAAAAGACAGAAGCACTACCACCACAAAATCACAAGTGACACATTTCAGAAAGAGTTCTTAATTTATGACTCTTTTCCTATGGTACCGGCTTGAAAATTGTCTTTATTTTTTTGCCATTAAAGAGTATTTCAGAAATAAATAAGCAAAAACAGATATCTGCTTCTTTTTGACGGATCATGAAACTTTATCTTGCTCTGTGTGTCTCTATTCTTACTCAGTTTCAATAGCAACCACCTAAGTTCAAGTTACATTTGGCAAATACTACCATTCTTACAGTTATAGTAAGAAACCAAAAGCCCTAGGGCTGAATGTAAATCTGTACCCAGCAGGATCTGACAGTCACACATGCACTGCCATATCTGCTGCTTTTTGTAAAGTTAAATTATTTGGAATAACAAAAATAAGCCTTCAAGAATATTTGCTACATGTAACTGAAACCTGTAAATTAATTTTCATGATATTGAGAAAACTAAATTTATCTGAGGTGATCAAGTGTGCAGGAAATATTTCTCGTGAAAGAAAATTCCTGGTTTGTTTATGTCTACTTGGCCCCGTAAGAGTATGTGAAATTACGTTCTCCTGTCTCACTTTTAAAATCTTTTGAATTATTTTAAGTCATCCTCTCTCAGAACCCAGGCAATGGCAAGTGACCTAAGGTCCAAATGTTGTTATTCTCTGTGAAAGTTCAGAAACTAATTTGTTCGTCTGACCACAAGACTGAGCACAGTACTCTCCCTGAACACAATACTGATGCCTTCAACCTGACCCAAAAGCTTCTTTGATTATTACACTTCATGTTAACATCAGTGAGCGTAACTGAATCACAGCTCTCTGTTTTTTGAATGCTTGTGCATAAATTAAGTTTTTGGTCAGTGCTGCTTTGAGGATTTCTGCATCAAGCTCCATTTTTTGGTGTAGGCATCTCTGTGTTAGCTAACCCAGAGCAGGCTTGCAAAATAGCCATTGTGAAATGCAGACAGTGTTATAATCAGATGTTGTTAGTAATAAAGGCCTAATTAGACTCTAGTCCCATGCATGGTGCCAAACCCGAATGGCCTCATATGCATGCACTTTTATTGTGTGGCATATTTAACTGAATCCTTGGAAGCAATCTAGGATTCTCATCCCGATGATCATAACCCCAATCTCCTTAAGAGTTAAATCCTCAAATGCTATGGCCAGGAGGAAACTTCAAAGCAGAACTGCTGTCAGCTTTACCTCCTGTGCATGCTCCAGGAGCAGCAGGTCTGCAGTTCCCCAGTGGGATGTTGCTGGGGAGAGAACTCAGCATGTCAGGGAGCATGGTGTGTACACCTTGGTAAACACTTCCCTCCACCCAGCTCTAGAGAGCCGTAGTCCTGCAGGATCCTCACATTCCTGGCAAATATTGCCCCTGGGAGAGCAGTAATGCTGCTGTGAGCAAACAGAAAAGATGGGCACGACAGTGTTACACTTGCAATGTTACATGTATACCTACTTCATTCTTCTTGCATTCCAGAATAAAGACCCAGGTCCTGGACGGTTTTTTTCTTCAAGTATCTGAATGAGACCTCTGAAAAACAATTGTTCACAAGAAATTTTTGTTTGCAGAACAAGAACATACAGATCCATATTTAATGCCTAAACAAAACTTTTAAAGTGATATGCCTAAATATCAATCTGAGGAATAAATAAATAAAGTAGCTAGAAATAGTCCCAGATTTTAGAAGGGAATTTGAAATGAGGCAGAGATCCTGAGATGGCTGCTTTCAGACATAGGGAAGTCCACAGTTGCTGTGACTGGAACTGTTTCATGGTCATCCTGACCTCAGCAATGGGAAACATAAGCAAGTTTGTTGGTCCTGTCTTCTGGCAAAAGTCAAGAACCTCCCCAATGCTTTGGGCAGGGTTTTCCTTTGTTGCTGGAGATGCTTCAGTCTTGAATAGGTAATCATGTAATTTTCTAATAATTACAGTCTGCTTGCATTTCACTGAAGTAAAGGGGCAGGGCCATTTGGTGCATTTTTAGGAGTTTAAAGAAATGTAACAAATGAGTCAGATAGAAGTTCATTGAAAGGTGAGAGCAAGATACCTTTAAATTTTATAATTTTTTAAAGAGACTTGTGCCCTTTTCATTAAAGAGCAAATGATTTTGTTTCAAATCTGGTCCTGCAGAAGGAGAGGCAGAAATTTTAGTCAGTCTGGCCAGGCAGTGTTAGCATGTTAGCTAACATGGTAGCATGTTAGAGAAGGTGCTTTTGTGGAAGTGGAATTTCAGAAGTCAAAATAGTTTTGCTAAAGTCTATAGGGAATTTGAAAGATGACATTCAAAAAGCTACAGCCACACCCCTCTTTTAAAGATGGTTTTCCCATTTAGATTCCTAAACTGTCCTGGGAATTTAATTAGGAATTTTGCCTCTGATTCAAGAAGACAGGATCAAATTCCAAGTGATTAGCTCACTAAGCTCAGTAGAGGCTATTCTCATTCCTTTGTTGCACATGGCTGTTATGTTCATGTCTAACACAGGTGTTTCTGACAATTTGTGCTTTCTGTTTTGCAGATACACAAGCTGAAACAAGTAAATGAGTGATCTGTGTGCAGCTTTTTCCACTCTTTTAGTGAATAGCAAAACGTGAGCTCTTTTTTCAGCCAGGTGTTTATTTCTCCCTAACGTATCTGTGAAGTTGGCTGCATAAAAACCGTTAACACTTTTGGATGAAAAGAGTTAACAGTAGCATTTGCTATACAACACTGCTGTATTCGGTGCAATTGAGGAGCCTGCAGTCTCAATTAACTTTGCAATATCAGGAAGTTTGCTAAAATATCAGGAAGAGCTCAAACCATCCTGTTAGGTGAGCTTTCCTGGATGTTGGGTGGAGGGGGCAATAAAATTTTAGAATGGGCCTAACATCAGAAACCCCATTCTATAAATGGAGAAAATGAGGTATAGAAAGATTGACTAATCATTTGATCTTTCAAGCTAACAGTCCATCTTTAGCTTGTGAAAAAATAATCAAGGTCAGATGTGATACAGACTTACTAAGTCCTCTGTGGTCTGGGGAAGATGAAGTGAGAATGGTTATGTTCCTCCCTTCAACTTTTGCAGAATTCCAGAACTTCAGGCAGCTAACAGGCAAGCAGTGAGAAAGATGCAAATGGCTATGATTTTCAGGTGGTGATTCACATTTTTTATATGGTGGAAACGGAGATCCCCGAATGGTAAAGAGGTCAAATGCACAGATGAATTTGTGGAGGGAAGCATCCAGACTCTTCAATGTAAGAATGTGCATGTGACCTCCAGCAGTGCCTCATCTGAGGGTATCTGAAGGCTGGAGACATGTATGAGGGAAAATGATTACTTGGTATGTGCCCTGCTTGCTCTTATGTGCTTTTTTCTGCACCCATAGATAGCCACTGCTAGAGATCAGGTCTTAAATGCACTTTCAATCTGATCCAGTACAGCAATTCCCATCTTGTTATCTCTTGGTAAGCAATACTTAGACACAGATTTATTTTAATGTTTCTATATCTCAAAAGTGCTGTCAGGCAATGTCTAAGTAATTTGAATAATTTCTTTTCACATCCCTAGTAAGCGATGCCAGGGAGCATTTGCTGTTCAGCATTTGTGAAAGTGCTGATCTATAATCAGATAGTAATCTGTTCCTTTGCTGCCTGGAACAAAAATTGCCATAAATTCATAGCTGTCTCATGAGGGCTGCAAAGATCAACTGCTTTTTGTTTCTCCCTTTCATCCACAATAGCTCCTTCACAAACTAGCTGCAGTAAGCAGTGGCACAGCAAATGAATTCCAAATCACTCCAGGCTTTGTTTGACCTAGAAGTCAATGTAAGACAGGGACACAACTGCATTATAGCTTCCTTCCCACAACACAGCATTGTTTGGAAGCTGCCCAAAGAGTATTACACCACTGACTACATTCTTAGCCCAGTGGGTATCAGTAGCCCAGAAAATTGGTTCCTTCATTTGTTAGTTAAACTTCCCATTTTTACCCAGTCCTTTAAGCTCTGTTTTCTGTCTAGTACCATCAGAGTCAGTAACAGAGATACCCTTATAAACACACAAATTTTAAATCAGAGAATAAAAATGTTCTCTGTAGAAACTTTATAACTTTTTTGATAACTGTTAATGAAATGGCAGACACTGTTTTAAATGTTTGCTTATTTATGCAAACATTCTTCCTCCTTCCTTCCCCTGCACCCATGATTGTCCTCAAACTCAGTATATTTAGTCTAACTTTCAAGCAGTAAGACCAACATGAATACATGGTCAGTAAAAATAGGCATCTACCATGCATTTGCATGTTAGTGACAGGTTAAATGTTATAATTTATATTGTATCAGTGAAAACCATTGTTCGTAGTGGCAAGTGCATTATAAACTCTTCCTGTTCTCTAAAATAGGAACAAGGCCACAAATGCCAGGGTACTAATTGCTTTTTCAAGGTTAGGCACATGCTTCACTGTTTCACGGCTTAAGACTGTAAGACATAATATTTAATCCTAGCTATCAGTGAAGACAATATGGGATAATCAATGAAAATTAATTGTGCAATTAATCTGGCTACTACACAGATTAGGTATTATAGTCCTGACATAGACTGCTCTTTATCTAATGCCAAACAGCCTTTGGGCCTGCTCCAAAGCCTACTGAGGATAGCAGAGGTCTTCCTATTGACTTCAATGCGCTTCCAACCAGGCTGTTTGGTGTTATCTATTTGCAAATAATTTTTATTGCATTTTCTTGCATTTTTACAGTACGTGTACTGCTACTAATTAATCACATAAGAGTATAATGGAGAACATTTACCTAAAGAGTGGAACACCACTGGTGTGGCTCAGGGCAGGAAGTCCATGCTTGGCTCTGACAGCAACCTCCCTGGGACAAGGCGCCAGGCTCACTCTGCAGGTCCAAATTCCTGTGAAAGGAGGGAAGAGGGAGGCCCTGCCCTGCTAGAACAGGCTGTCAAACTGCTCAGGAAATGGCTTTCAGTCCTGGCCCCACTTACTGAGTGTTTCTGTGAGGATGTTCAGCTTTAACATCCAGCCCAGAGAATGCTCCTGAGAGAGCGGGCGACAGGCTCACTGGCTTCCTTTTCTTTCCAGAGCTGCCTCTTGCACCCCACCCTGTGCAAAATATAGCCTGGAAAAGGAAAGTGGCTCATTAATATCCCGGTGTCCTTGCTTCAGGCTTGCTTGCTGTTTCCCGGCACTCCCGTGGAGTGTCAAAATAATTGACGGTGCTCTGGGTTCGTGCTGGGCACGGGGACTTGCAATACCATGTGGAAAAGGCCTGGACTGGCTGTTGGCTCTGCAACACTTCAGCTTTCGTGCTGGCACAGGGGACATGGGCTGGTGCTGGTCCTAGGGACACTGGCAGCTCAGTCAAGGACCATCATGGGGCCTGTGGCAGGACTGGGTAAATGTGCAGTGTGAGGTACCCCTGTGTGAAGTGCTTCCAGGCAGCTTGTGGAGAAGATGCAGAGATTTAGAGAGGCTCCCTATGCTCTGAAATGCTAAATTGTTCTACAACACTCCAGATGAAGCTAAGATGGAAGATGAGAGGTATCTTTCACAATTTGAAATATCACTTGAACTTTAAAATGAAATTATGGGAGTTTCTTAACAAAGGCATGGAATCTTTGGTGATTGCAGTAATTCTTGCTTTGCTACTCAAAAGTGGCAACATGAGTCTGCACAAGTACACTGCCATCAGTATCAGATTTGCAGAGTTGTTTTTACTTCTTCTGACTAGTCTTTATGCAAGACCATAAAGACGTGTGATAAATAGACATCAATTTCTGTCCTTGAAGATTTATTAACCCAGTTTGAACAAAAATGGGGATTAAATAGGCAACACCATAGACGTGAAACATTACTGGGTATCTCCTACCTATATGCACAGTGATTTCACTGCCTTACTTTAGGATGGAGGAGCAGATTTACAGGTCTCTCAGGAAGACAGGTATGGATGCAGGCAATTACCCAATGTGCACTGCCTGCTAACTTTAATGATTTTTCATTGTCCCTGGGAAATCACAGTTTCCATGGCTGACATTTTTGGGATCATCTGAGCACGCAGCAGCACAGTTTCCTAGGTACTAGAGAAAAGGTAATTCTGTGACCTTGTGGATGTTTGAATGATGCACAAAGTGATGATTCAGGGCTCTCTAATTTTAAAAGGAGGTGTCCTGCCTACCAGTGAGTTGGCAGCTGTGGTAACGAAAAGCAGGTATTTCACTTTTCCCATGTTGTCGCTGTTTGGTGGTTTTGGCTGGAGACTTCAACTCTGAAGAGGAGTTGTGCTGAAACAATGATTGTATGCATGAATTTCAGATGTTTTAGTACCATATAAGTCAAATATGTTGCATTTTGGAAGAGGTGATATCTAAGAGAGAGTGAAAATAATCCTCTTTTGAAAAGTACTGCTTGGCCTTAGGCCAGTGTCTCCTGCAGGAAAGGAGGTGCTCTAACCGTCTTTCTTCCATTGCCATTTTGACATCAGTTTTGGGGATGTATCTTACAGTTTTCTCTGAGCAAGGTCTCATGTCTTGACAGAGGCAGACCAAGAAACCAGCTTTTCAAGGTCTGTCTGGTGAGACCTGGCTCTAGAGCATCCATTCAACTTCAGCCACAGGGACTGTGCTGAGTTTGTGCCTGTAGCTCCCTACCTGTGGTGGCAGTTTTAATCAGTGGATCACAGCATGTTTTTACAGCTCAAAGATCCACTGCCCCTGACCATTTTCTTCTTACAATTTGTGAAAATATATTCTAAGGGCTTGACTTGGGAGTTAGGACCATTCTTTTTAATATTTGAAAACACACTATGCATAACCAATACATTCCTCTCCTAATAAAGCCTAGATGACTCAAGGCACAGAAAGTAAGCTGTAGGCTTTGCACTTCTGGCCTGCCAGCTGGAATCCAACACGACTTGTTTGATCGACTTGTTCTCATCCTCAGTTCTCAGAGATAGGGTGAACTGAGGGCCATTTTCTACTTCCCATATGACTTACTGTAGTGACAGGTTTTGTGTGACCTGCTATGTCTTTCCAGGGCTGGTAACAGGGATTAGATCTCTCATTAGGCTTACACATCCTAATAATAGGCCAGGGATGATTTATGCTTTGAAAAAACATATGTAGGGAAATTTGTCCCACTCTGCACTGATTAGATCAGGCTGTCACATGGATAACTAAGAATAGCAGTGCCACACATTCGGTGAGAGGGATGACTCAGAAAGTGTTTTTTTAGCTGAAAAACATTCCTCAGAGTTGTCACTGAGGATTATAGATGCATGAGGAAGATATCACTAAAATCTGGCCTTTTGGTTTTTCTTTTACTTATTTGTCAACTTACACATTTCTTCATGCTCATGTATCACCCATTTATTTTTAAAAGCATGTTCAGAGCCCTCTTGCCCTTGACAATCATTTAACATAAAAAGATGTGGAGGAAGAAAAGAAGGCCATGCATTAGCATTACTTAATAGGCTTTGATGTCATTTGAAGCTTTCAAGAATATGTAAGCAGAATCCTACTCCTTCCTCTCGCATCAAACTACCTATTTCACATGATAGGCTTTTTGTTTGCCCCTATTGCAACCGACGGGGTGGAAATGAACAGTATATCTCAAGACAGCAGATATTGTTATAAGTTCCAGGTACCTTCAAAGTGGAGGCTGAAAAGCAAATGTTTTAGATGTCTTGGGTCATGTAGGGTCTTGAAGTGTCTGCCTGTCTGATTACAGGTAGTAACTGTGGAATGCTGAGCTACAAACTTGCTCAGAATACAGAAATTTCTGCCATTTTTAGCACTCTGCTGAGTTCTCTGTGTGGTAATGAATCATATAATTAATCTTGGAAAACACTAATTCTTAATGAATATGAGTTTCTCTAATCAGTCCCCAAAACAAATTCAATAGAAATATGCCGTAATTCACTTTATTGACTTCAAAAGTCAAGTCATTGACTTCAAAAGTATTCATGTCCAGTTAAGTGCATCTTTCCCAAAACAGCTTTAAAATAAAAGAATAAGTACAATCAACAGAGTCTCTGTCTTAGGGTGCATGTGACTTTTTAACATAAAGGTTAATCCTGGGCACCAAAGTATTCACATGATTATTTAATACATATTTAAAATACCAAGAAAAGTACATGACTTTCTAATCACTGATTTACTATTTTCATCTCATGTACAAGTAAAACCCAGCACTTTATACATGCAACTGCTTTGTCTGATCTTCTGGGACAGTTTTTGCTGTTGGATAGGAAATGAATTTTATAATCTGGGATTTATTTTCTGCCAACATGTTTTAGTTTTTGGTTTTTTTTTTCTGGTTTCACCCAATGCCTATCCTTCCAGCATACATTTAACTGGAAACTCCAAACTAGTGCAGAGCTTTTCTAGAGAACCTGCTATAAAATAATGGTTATATGAAGACAGTATATTTAACATGCTGGTTTGCATTAGCACATGAATCATGTTGAGGTTTTTAACGTGCTTTGTGACATGCTCTGTGACATGCTGTTCACAGACCCAAGTACTCGAAGGAGTAGCGGTGGAGATGGAGATGCCAATGGCTGACAGAATGAAAGGGCAGTGACACTACACACCCAGAAAGCCCTGCAGACAGCCTTGACAGCTGCAGGTGCCATCTCCCTGGGCACCTGGGGAAAGACAACTGCACACAAACACAATGTCTGTAAATGCAGAAGCTGCCTTGCAGTATAGACTGGAGTCCTGTGCTGACAGATAAGGTTAATGTAACCTCCTAAAGCTGTTTTTAGCATCTGTGTGTCTGTGTAACTTCTCACTTGGATCTGACCTGAGGAGATCTTTATCCCAGAGAGGTATTATAAGGATCAGTGATATAAGCATGTCTATTGTACACCCAACTTTGTAAATTCTTGTCTTTTCATGGCAAACTACCTCAGAGGTGTTCGGTCTCATTGCCACAAGAGAGTTTGGGAACAAGCACTGTGTGTGCAGTATGTTCAGAAAACGTGGGCTGACCTTGTTCATGGCTTTTTAAATGCTCTTCTACATCTGAAAGCTAGTGGTAATTTTTGTGATTTTATCTAATTGTTTCACTTCCCAAGCAGCTGTGTTTCAGTAAGACTTTGTGAATCCAAATCACATATTGGTGGACCTTTCAAGTACAGTCTCAGTGAATATTAATTCAAAATGCACAAGCACACACAGTAAATAGAAATAGAAAAACAGAGAAAGAATTCCTAGATTTGTCATACTGGTAAGGCGTAGTTTATCTTTCAAAACACAGCATGGATTCAGGAGCCTGGGAAAGACTTGGGTAGAAATAATAGACAAAATATTAAATGTCAGGGTTCTTTTTAAATAGAGCTTCCAGTTCAGTGAGACTCATACAGTCCATCAATGCTGTCACACAACACTCTAGTTATATGTATGTAAGAGGAGGTTTCGTCTACATTTTGTGTTTATGGAGTCAAACTGCTTTCTTTGCACATCTTTTTTAAACTTTATTTAAACAGGTTTATTACTTTGCCCCTCTGTTCCTAAAACTGCCTCCCCCAGAGTAGTATTAATATGAGAGCCTCAGTTTCATTTAAAAAAACAAAAATAACAGTAAAAAATAACAACGAAAAAACCAGTGATCTATTAGCAGAGAAAGCTTGAAAATGTGATCGCTGGCAATGTAAGGACCAGATCCAATGAAAGGGCTTTGAAACACTTTGGTTTGGGACAGTTTTTTAGTGTTCCACATGTTTGGGGCTGATGACAATGAAATAATGAGGCCTAGTTAAGCATTCCTGAGAGCTGGGATTTCTGTGCCATGGCAGGCAACTTGTGCTAGATCTGCACTTCAAGAAATCTTCCTTCCCCTAAGGTGGCATCAGGTCTGTTGCTAACCTCCTCTGCTTCTGTACTACATAAAAGGCATCTGGCTGTGTTAAAACATCCGGCTGGAGAACAATATTCCAGTTTCCTCCAACAACATGTTGTCTCAGAAGTCTTTTAAAACAGTTTATAAAATTTCCAATAGACACAGCAAAACAGTAAGTTGATTACTTCAGAAAATCATCAAAAGCAGACTAGGAAATGAAGCCTTTAAAAAATGTGGGGTATGAACGAAGACTGTCTATGCACTTTTTCTGTGTAAAGAAGATGAAAACTTTTTATAGTTGGATAAGGTGGAGCTATGCAGGGACTCTGTCAAGTTACCACTAGTTTTGCCTGCTTTTAGTGATAGGAACTCCATGTCCACCAGCTGATGTGTCATACACAGTCTTAACTTTTTCTACAAGCAATAGCGAATGTTTGTCAGAAAATTCACAGATGTTTAACTTCTGCTACAACAGACTTTTACCTTCACCACCTCCTAAGTACATTTTGGTAGTGTCTGTCTATCCATAATTTCACACAAAGTAGCTCTCTTTCTCCTGTGTTGACGTGGCAGCATTCAGAGATATTTGAACAGCAGATCACCATGATCAAGAGACCACATAACACTGGTGACATCATACTTGAGACTCATTGCACCAGACTCTGGATATTAGACAGGATAAGCTAGAAGAAAGGGATGCCATCCAGAGGCACTGGGATAGGCTTCGAGAGTGAAACCATAAGAACCTCATGAGGATTAATAAGGCCAAGTGTTGCACCTGGGTTGGGGCAAGCACCGAAATCACACAGGCTGAGGGATGAACAGAGGGAGAGCAGCCCTGCTGAGAAGGACTTTGGGGTGCTGGTGGGTGAGAGGCTGGACATGACCCAGCAGGTGGACTTTTACAAGTGTTGTTTGTATTTTCATCAAAGCATTTTTACCTTTTCAATTATTAGTAGTGTAGGTTTCTGCCGCGATTCTGGCCGAAGCTTTTGGCCCCTGCCACAGCACATCTTCTCTTTGTGAGTTCTTTTAACAGACACTTAAGATAAGACACAGAAAAAATACTTCAGAGTTTCTTCGGTCTCAAAATGTTTATTAAGTGTTGTCTATAAGTTGGCGGCACAGAAAAGTGCTTTGTCATTAATAACAAGGTACAAATGGCCTCGAGCACGTCTCGTCCAGATTATTTATACCTCAGATTGTCCAATTAGGGAGATGTTGCACAGGATATTTTCAATAAAATCCCAATAATCAGTTTTTATTATCCTGCATTGCGGAACTTTAGAACCAATGGCAGAAAACACAAGTTTTTGGAGAAGAAAGGGGAAGTAGCAAAGGTAAAAAAAGAAGTTATAAAACAATACCTAAACCCTCCATTTTGGACACTAGTATTATAATATTTCATAAACCAAAATGTCTACACTTCTACCTAATTCACCTAGTGACACAACCTTAACTATACAGCATTCATTTCAAAGTTCTCACACTACAGGGGAAGTCTTTTTCAGGGTTTAAGATCAAATGAGGCTTATTTCTGGGGATCATAACTTGTTAAAGCAGAAACAGTGAAATTCTCAGAATTCAGGGTTCCAACAGGTTTCTTTCACTCTTTCACTGAAATTTGTCTTCAAGCTGCCATAATTCGGAGTTTGTGGCCTCTCCAATTTATTTCAAAGCTACTTTCTTCCAAAAAAATTTGATAATAAGGAATCACTTTATTTGCTCTACTCTTTCCAAAGTTTACAGGGTTTTGTTATATATTCATGTGTATATGCTACCACATTAGAAAATCCACATTCTCAAAAAGCCCTGCACAAAAATGAAGGCAAATCTGTATGCACAGGACTCCATCCCAGCTGTTGGATCACATTTTTAACTACTACCTGAGAGCTCTGTGGGAAAATTCGCAAAAAGATACAATGTAAAACGCTGAGTCCTATGCAAGTGAAATCCCTGAAATCATTAGAAGAATTAGAAGAATTAGAAGAATTCATTAGAAGAATTTTCTTAGCACAAGATGCCCAAACTTGTCATCTTCAGAGACTGTGAGAGAGAAAATTGAGATAAGGAATAACCTGCAGCCAGTAAGGCACTACACGAGTGAGAAAAAGGGCTAAGGTACATTGCCTGAACAAAGGAGAGACTCTGGCATGAAACTCTAAAGTGAAGTATGTGGGAAAGTGTAAAACCAGTGCTGAACATAAGTGGGATCTTTGGAAGAATTATCTTCTGTCTTTTCCTGTAAGAGTATTTTTAAATGACTTATTAATAATTTTGTCCTCTGATCATTTTCTGTCTGAACAATACTAATTTCTAACAAATAAGGCTGTAACTTTCATTGTTATTTTTCTTTTTCTGATTGGAGAACATTCACAGGACAAAAGCCGTATGATGTATTTCACCGTTTTTTATACAGAAAATTTAATGTTAAACAAAAAAAAAGTGTTTTTATTTAGCATTTATAAATAGCTTTTATTTCCTGGCTACAAACATTGCGTGGAGTTACTCTTCCACCATTCATCCATCTTGGGTTTCATGCCTAATGTTGAAATAAATAATGCATATATTGGATTTTATATGTTGGACCTTTCTGTTGCCTGAGGGCTGGATTTACTGCTATTGTTTGCCACAGGTGACTATGTACGCACCATTACCATGCTGAAGACCAGTGTTTTCTGAGGTACTTTTTGGTCAGCACCTACAGAGCCAGACTCCAGAGCATGTCCTTTTGTTTGGCTTAGAAGTGAAAAAGTAGAAAATACTCTTTTCTTTTCATGGAAAGAGCTTTTTTCCTTCACTTTGAAATCAATGTCAACTTTTTTATGTGATTAAGAGCTAATTCCTTAAGTGTCTTGGTAGACACATTGTCATGCTGACTCAGGAGAAGAACAGCAATGACCTTTCTGTGTGTTCAAACTCCAAACAGGTCAGTGCAACGTACTGTGATTATGGGTTCTTTACAAAATGACATACAAAACAATTTTCCTCTCTGCATCTTGACACACTGTCCTTTTCACCTGTCTGCCACAGCTGCCGTTCACTTGTGGTCACCAGGTTGTCCAGATCTAGTTTCCACCTGTATGAATGTTACTAGACTGTCCTCAGTGAGTCTTTGGTTGTGAACATGACACAGTAAAAAGCAGTTTGTCTTGCTGTGGATGCACAAAGGTGGATCAGAAGATGACAAGAACAGCAAATTCACAGCAGTGCATCAGCCTTCTTAGAGACATGTATGATACTTGAGCTCCTTGTACCACAAATTCCTTGGAACAGAGACTATGCTCTCTATCAGTACAGTTTAGCACAAAGGATGCTAGTCCTGGCTTCATTGTATTGTTGCATTTGGATTACAAATGCCATTCACATTTAGACAGCGTATCTGATAACAAATTGTTCTGCTTTCATATTGCTAGCAACAAGATAACTCCATCAGATAAAGCATCCTTTCCAGGAATGTTTATTTAAATTATCATCCTGTACTTTTTTCTTGTTAGTGCAGAGGGTAGCCACATCCATGAGAGAAAATAAGAATATATTTAGAGAAAAAAAAATCACACATTTTGATAGAAAAGAGCGTCTCTTCTATAGAAATTGTAGATGAAGTTCATGAAAGGATGAACTGTTTTACAGTCTGTGTACTGATATTAAATAAATAACAAAAAGAAAGAAAACCCAGGGTTATTTTCAATAAATATTGTAGGCCACAAGAATTAAAAATATATATTGTTGAGTCTTTTCAATTTCTACAAACTCTTCCTGAGCTCATTTTTTTGAGACCTCTTGGGATTTTTGCAAGACCAAAAACCAGGCAGATGTCATAGAGAAGCATCAGAAGGAAAGACTAAAGATGTGTAGTAATATAGTCTTGCTGTGCCTTCAGGGTCACCTCTTCTCCATCAATCATTGCACAGGAGTCAATCACACTAATTACTGCATTTTAAGCTCATGGATTTCTTAGGCTAACTAAGGAAAACTAATGGATTGCTTGGATTAACTAAGGAAAACTAATGGATTGTGTGGGTTAGCCAAGGAAAACAGATTTATGCTCTCTTTCTACCTCATGTTTAGATGCTAAAGAAGACACTTCAGGTTTTCTGTCTTTTGACCATGTCCTCTCTTCATCACAGTTTGAGTGACTGTGTTTGTAAACCGTAGGAGTACATAAATAGTGTGTGTTTGCTTGTGTGTTATGAAAAGGATGTGTGTGGAAAGCCATGTAAATTGCAAAGGGTAGTGTCATCGTTTACAAGTTATTTCCTTTAACGAGTACTTCTATTCAAATCCAGATGGTGCTTGAAGAATTTTCTGCTATTGAAAAAAGCCTTCCCTTCCTCTTGGCTATGGTACATCCTTGCACCACACCTGGGAGTGATGCTGTTCAAATTTCCATTGCCTGGCTTTGGATCTAAATGTTCCATCATGTGATCACGATGTGGATGCTCAACTCAAGTCCCTGAGGTGATGTTCCCCTTTTCTCTGGGACATAAGCATCACGCTGTTGTTGAACTCTAACATCATTTCCATGTTTCACCCTTTCCCCATCTGCTGAAATTTTTCTCTACAGACCTACCAAGAAAAGAGAAACTCAATGCAAAAACTGCTCAGGGGAGTCCTGCGTAATTTCCTGATTAAAGATCTGAAATGAAACTTGAGAATTTTGTTTCTATTTTTTGTTACTACTTTGTGAGTAGAAAAACTGCAATATTTTTAGAAACAAATGAGGAACAAAGCTAGTTTTGCTTCCAGTATTTTAAGTGTTTGTCAGATTCGTGAGAGTCTTCTGGCAGCCCAAACTGGGTTATAACAATACAACAGCATATTGTTTTGTTTAGTGAAGAAGGACTTTCTAGTTCCCCAGATTCCCACACATTTTCCTAATGCTACAATTGCAAACAAAATTAAGCTGCTTTTAAGTCAGGATAGGAAATCAGCTGGAAAACAGCCATCAGTACTGCCCAACCGCTTAGCTCAAAAAGCAGGACAGGCTGTCAAATCCACTGAAAGAGCAGGAAGCAAGGCAGCAGCAAACAAGACAGCACAGGCAGAGGCAAAAACCCACCACCACACTTTACTACATGTGCCTGAATATTATCAGGACCATGTTTTCTTATCTGAGTGGAAGGTGGCAGGTCACCTTCTCTGCCCATCTCAGTAGATGATCTTCAGTCATGTTAACAGAATTGATCCTGTTTAGGGAACATAGATTGAATTACCCAGATGGATATTGTGGTGTGTCACTGGGACAGTCAGAAATGTGTAAGGGTTTTCATTGCATCACTAGCATACCACCACTCTCCAGCTGGGCTCTGCTTGAAGTTCTGACACCAAAGAGAACTCAGCCACAGACCTGTTAGCCAAAACAGTGGTGAGAGCTACTGAACCTTCAGCTCAGTGAACTGTTACATCAAATATCGAACAATAAATCCTTTACCAGGCAGTAAAAAAACAAAAATAACAGCAGGTTTCTAGGCTGTTATTCATGTCTGAAAGAAAATATTTAAAACTAGATCAGCTGAAGTATTTCCTAAAGGTGTTCATCATTCTCCAAGGACTATAGTAGGGATGTATTTCAAATGGTGATGTCTGTGGTGGGTAAGGGGGACGTGTCTACACTGTGTTGGAGAGATCAAAGACCAGGATTCAAGAGGAGAGGAGTGCTAAATTTAACAATCCATTTAAATCCAGATCAAGTAATATACATGTCAAAACTCATTGTGAAACCAGGGCTTCTCCTTGTTTGTTTTTTTTTTTTTTTTTTTTTTTTTTTTTACCTCTCAAACTGTCTAACATCCAGCTACTTATATACTTTGGACAAAGGAGTATCTTGTGCCAATATATTTTGGGTAAAAACAACTTCAATCTCCTATTTTTTTTGTGCCAAATCAGGTAGAAAATATAAGTAGTAGAAGAAAATCAGAGTTGTTTGAGCTCTGAGTAACCTACTCTTCTGCTTTAGTTCTTGTTCAAATTGCCTCTTTTTCTTCATGTACTGAGCTCTTGCCCTGTGAGATCATGTACTTGTGAAGCTGAGGAGAGGTGCACTGCATGGTGACTCTCACAGCAGGTACTGTAGAGATGAGTTAGCCTCTGCTGCTTTGACTCCGTGACAGTTTCAGAGGCAGGGAATGGGAGCTTGGTCCTGTGTCCCTGGATGTGAGTAAAACCATGTGCATGAATAGGTAGTTCTCTCTGTGTGTAGGTATACATATATTGCACATCTTACCTATGCAAGGAATTTTGTGTGTCAACACAGCCTTCTGTGCCCTTGACCAGTCTCTCTTCCCTGATTCCCTTCTCCCTAGTAATTTCACACTTCCATTTAAAGAATGGTTTTTTGAGCCTCATTGCTTTTCTCTGAACTCTCTCCATCGATCCATTCATTTTGCATGGCATTGTCCAGAACTGAGAATGCATCCCAGGAGTTTTAGTAGTAACAAGCAGAGCATGCAGATGACTGCAGCTTGCTGGCTATCCTCTGGGCTGTGCATCCCAGTGGGAGGTTTGCCTTTTTTTTGTAAGGCCACATTTGCCACTCAGATTCAGTCTGTGATCTACTATAAAGTTCTAGTGTTTGCTCTAGTTCTTGCTTGTTCTCCATCTGATATTTGTGTTTCTGTGATACTGTCTAGTGCATTTTTTCCCTCTTAAATGTCCCCCTGGCTTTTTCAAACTATTTCCTGGGTTTGTTGAGATCACTTGAATTTGAACCCTGACCTCTGGTATGCTTGCATTTCCTCTGTACACTCTGTAAACAGCAATGTGGTTATTACTGAGAAGACTGAACAGGACTGGACCAGCACAAGTCCTTCCACTTTGAACCATTGGCTGGCAAAGTATGGTTTTCACATCAGTTTGTAGCCCTTCTCTGTAGCAGCAGCTTAATCTAGCCTAATTTAGCGCATGTTTATGAACATAGAATCATAGAATGGTTTGGTTTGGTTTTGTTTTGAAGGGACCCCGAAGACCATCTTGTTCCAATCCCCCTGCCATGGGAAGGAACATCTTCCACTAGACCGGGTTGGTCAAAGCCCCATCCAGCCTGGCCTTGAATACCTCCTGGGACAGCACCTCCACAACTTCTCTGGGTAATCTGTTCCAATGTCTCACCATCCTCAAAATACAGAATTTCTTCCTTATGTTAAATCTAAACCTATCCTCTTCGATTTTAAGGCCATTTCCCCTTGCCCTATCACTACGTGCCCTTGCAAAAAGTCCCTCTTCAGATTTCTTTTAGGCCTCATATGTCTTTGGCCTTGCCTTCAAAACTGTACAGAAGTCAGCAGAGGTGACTACTACATTCTTCTTCCATCCACAAGACTTGTCACCCTGTGAGAGGAAAATTAGATTGGTTTCAAATGCCTTATTCAGATAGGCCCCCATGCTTTAAAAAAATCTTCTTCCTTGACACTAGTTTTCCAAAGTCATGAACTTAGGCCATAGCGATTGCCTCTGTGTTTCACAACATGCTCTCTGCCCAACTGGAGACAGAGCCAGGATAAACTGTTGTGATGCTTCTTGGTTACACCAAAATCCCCGGAAAGAGGAAGTACCAGGGACAGCCTTAATCTTGGTTCCTGTGCTCCTGACCAGAGGCCAGTTCCTATCTGGAAAGCACAGACACTTTTGCACCTAACCTTTCATAATCTGACTGCTCTGTCTTCTGTTAAATTAAATGAAAACATTTTTGTTGACTGAGTAGTTAGGGGCTTTGAATGTTATGTCTTACAGTGTCAAATTGCTTTGTAGTCTTTTTTTTTTTTCCACTGTTCATAAGGTGAGATGTTTTGTGAAGGAATTACTATTCATTTCAAATGAATTTAGCTATGCAAATCTGAAGAAGTCAGTAGGCTGTAAAACTCTGAACACTATATGGTACAAGATACAAGAAAGTGGCACAATGCTATACAAAGCTGTGAAACTCTGCTAGAAGATTATATAAGGAGACTGAGGCCTCTACCTTCACTGTCTCACAGATTTTTTCATATCAAATGTGCAGAGCTTCCAAGTAAAACTTAAATATATATTTTAATTTTCATCTCTGGAAATTTGTACTAGGATCTGAGGGATGAATGAGACTGTTGTTGACATGTATAAGTATTGTACAGTATCCAGACACATTAAATAGCTCCCCTTTCTTATAATTATGTCTATAGATGTCCTAAAGCACTCCTAAGATCAGTCAAGCTTGAAGCAGGCATGTCTCACACCTCTACTGTAGGTGTTTCCTGATGTAGCTTTAGCTGTGACACAGTGTCTATGAGCTTGAAAGACAAGATGAATTTTCTCAGTGTTTTTGACCCACTGCTGACATAAATGCCTCTTCTTATCCACAAGGGAGTGTGCCAGGGAGCATGTACACTTTGAATTAAATAGAAAACCCCTTTCTCCTCCCTTATGCTTCTCACAAATAGTATGATTGGTACTTGTGATCACATTATAGGAAATATAAAAATCTCTTTAAATACTTTTACTAATTCTCCATTGAGAACCTGAAAACAAATACGTCTGTAATCCACTCACCCCACCCTTTCTAACCCCTGAATGACTGCATTTATTCTAATTTTAATTTTAAATTTTTTCATAACATTTGAGGAAAGTATATTTAAATACTGATTTGTTACTCAAAATGTAAAAAGAACACAATTTCTATTGAAAAGACTGTATTAGTGCTAACACAGATTTGCCTCTCTGTAGCATCTCAGGCGCTCTATTATTCCCAATGTTGTTGCGCCCTTTGGTCCAAATAACATCATTTTCTTGTGTTTCTCATCTGCAGCAGATGGCCAATAGCCAACCACAACGTTTTTCATTGAAATTGTGAGGATATGCTCTAATTGCCTCCCTAACAAAGACCTTGATTACATCTAAATTCCAGGATTTCTGAAGGCGATTTCTTCATGGCATCAGCCTATTTGTTTCTGACTGATTACCCCTTCAGCACTGACCTTTCACTCCTTTGTATCCCAGACAGCAACAGAACTTCTTTAATACAAAATGAAAATTAGGCAAGGTGGCAATGTCTTAAAAGGAACAGTTGAGCAATTTCTAAACAGCACAGTGTTTATCAGCATAACAAGTTGCTTCTTGGAAAAAATGTGGTAAGTGGTGAGGACTTCTTATGAAGCACAATTGCTTTAATAACACAGCCCAATCTCCCTCCCCAGATCTATGCCATTTCTAGAACTGTGCAGCCACACGTTTGCTGTCCAGTCAAATTGTCCCAACAGGTGACAAGGTTTCAGTGTAAAACAACAGCAAATCTGTGTGCTGGGTTCCTGGATGTGTGTGAATTCACAGGGATACAGTTGCTCCCAAAATGAACTTCAGAGAACTGGAGGGAGAAGTTCAAAGCTGCAGGAGAGCCTTTACTCTCTGCTCCACTCCACGTGGAAAAGACTGGGATGTGGGGTACAATATTTCAGGTTTAGCTATCACCAGGAGATGTTTTCTATCACAAATTGCCAAATTCTGCTCAGTCCAAGGAAATAGCTTTTGTCCACGGAGTCCAGATGCAGCTTTTATTTGATTTCAGTGCTCCCCATGAGAACATTGGGGCTGAGGTGGGCTCTTGCCATGGCAGCTTGCTTCTTCTTCCCCAGGAGATGTCAGAGAGGGCAGAGGCAGGGAATGCTGGCAGGGCTGCAGCAGCTGGAGGATGAATACTCCGTGCAGGCAATTCCTAGTGCCTCAGGAGATGCAGGCAGAATGAGGTGTGACAAAGCCCTGCAGCACTTACAGAAAGAGTGATCAATGGGTGAGGACTGCAAGGGTCATACTCTAAAATCAGCCAGGATTTCATTGCCTGGGGTGATGCTAGATCAAGCTGATTACTTTAATAATGTTGTTTACATGCCAGCATCAGACTGCCAATATTTCTAGGCTAAGTCCATACACAAGCTAGAGAAATAGTAAATGGACTTGTTTGTCAATGTGAAAGTATAGTTCAAGACACAGACATTGTACCTCAACCTAGATGTTAATTTCAGGAGTATCTGGCCTGTATAAAAACTTTCAGAAAAAGAAAAATTAATTTACAGTAAGACATGAAAAAGACCTTGAGACTGAAAACTGTATTCCCCCTAAATTCTCCTGGAGACCCCAAGGACTGCCTTACAGACAGCAGTATCCCAAAGCTCCATTTCTATGCTGATTTGTACCACCTGCCCTATTGTTTTTGCCTTCAACACTATCAGTGCTGCTGCACTTTTCCTGTCTTGGAAAGTCTCCAGCTCTCATGACATTTTTAAGTGACCTCTGTGTAGAGTGAAAGTGCCAAATACTAGATTCCTAAATGGAGTATCTGCATTTAGTTAGGAACTTAAAACCCCAAAGCTATCATTATTTTAATCCCAAATCTCTGGAAAAATAAATGCAACTAAAAGTTTCTTAAGAAGAGGAAGAGAGAGATGGGCTATGTTGCAGGAAAGGAGACAACGGTAAATAAATAAATGAAGACTAGGTGAACAGCCCTTTGTTTTTGTTCTGTTACTGTTTCCAGATCTGGAAAAACTATAGCCTGTACTGAAGTGAATTTTTATCTCCTTTGCTCAAGGAAATAAAAAGCTGAAAACGAATATTTTATTGGAGAGAAAAATTTGCATTTAAGCTCTAAGAAGCATTTACAGGTTGCATCAGGAAAAACCAAGGAAATACAGAGCTTGTCTTAGTAGTATCTTCTCCTTTGCCCATGGATCAGGGATAGGAGATGAGCTCTCCTTAAAAGGCTCTGGACAAGTTGCAGCTTCCCAGAGCCAGGTTGGGGCGAGTGGCTCCAGAAACCTCTCTGGGACTGTTGTACTGCAAGGGAAGGGAATGAAGAGACTGCAGAGCAAAAGTCCAGATTCACAAGTCAATTTCAGGCAGATTCTGAACTGCAAGAATTGTCTCTTTGGCTCTCTGTTCAGAGACTAGAAGAATAATCTGGAGGGCCACATATAACCAGAGTTCGTGATATATGACTGTGCTTACAGAAGCCTGGTGGAACATCTTCACTTGAAATATGTGATTACATTCTGTTTACAAAAGATGATACAATGCCTCCATTCCTTGTTACAATCACTGAGGACTTGGGGTCACATAAACTCTGGCACTCCCAGAAGTGAGCTTTAATAAGGCTAAAGATGGGGCATTTGTCCCTCCATCTAGGTTAGAGGGCGGGATAAACTTTTCCTTAAAACTGCTGTTCATAAGTCTCAGAGCTCCTATTTTCTAGGATTCCTTGTTTGCCGTCTGGCAGCTGCCTCCAGTTAATCTACATCTACATAAAAATGTGTCCAAAGCTGGGCCCAGACTTTAGCTTTTCCAGTGGTGGGTAGAGAAGAAATGTGACCTTTTTATCTTTCATTTGCATATGATATCCATCTCTTCACTCTCTGCTTGGCCAAACCAATTTAGATTCTGACGTTCAGGACCTGTCTTAACCTTGAGAAGTTGTGTTCTTGCCTGTAAAACCAGTAGGCCAAGGTTCGTATCAGCTCTGCAGCTCCTAATGAGCCACAATAAACACGCACGCCTCTCACAGTTGCTTTAACCCCACGGAGCAGGCAGGGACAGCCCTGTGTGATGGCATGGAGGCAACAGCATGGGATAAAATACTCTGTGTGGATAGTGTGAATGCTGCAGTGATACTGAACACTGGCCAGTGGAGGCAAATATTAATAAGCTGTTACAGTGCTTTTTTGTTAAATAGATTTCCAGAAGTGCAGGTTTGTTTTTTTCTTTTTTTTTTTTCCCCTTAGATAAAAGCAGAGTAAGAGTAAGTGCAATAGAAGGAATGAACACTTTTGCTGCTCACTTAGGCTTGACAGCAAACTCTGCCCAATGCAACTCCTCTGTGTGCTTACTATTAAGCATACTCTTAAATACTGTGCTGAAAGTAGGCTTGATTGCTGAGCACTTTCAAAACGAAGCCCTCTAGCCTTAAGACTTCTGGCGTTCATTCACACCTGCTCCACATTTTGTTTCACAGATTCCTATGTTCTTTTGGCAGACAAATGGAATATGTTATTCCTCCAGTAGCTGTTTTCTTCCAAATAGATGTCAGGATATAAAACCTGGTACTGAAAGAAGTATAAACTTTTGGGGATGAGTATGAAACAATGATATGCTAAAACCATACGGCTAAAACAATAAAACATACTGAAAGTCAAAAATTCTGGTGGTAAAGATAATTTTCTGTATAGGAGCTATTCAGCAATAAAATCTTTTGCAGGAAAGGAATAGTGAGTCCATGAGATTATATTTTTTACACATATCAAAGAAGCAGTGTTAGCCTTCTCTCAGATATGGATTATTTGTGTTTCATCATTTTACTTAGAAATAGTGTGACCATTTATACAGACACTATCAAGAGAAAAAGTAGTGCCAGTCAAGAAAGAAAATGTAAATAATTCACACGGAGCCAAATACTCTATCTTTGTGGTGAGAAGCTTTTATTGGATCGCCACCATATTTTGGATTAGTTACACTACGGGTCTGAAATATCAAACTATAGTGTAGTCATTTTCCCAATAAAAGGAAAGAAAATAAAGAAGCACAGTGCATGAGGTTTTGCTCACTGAATTAAGCTGAGTTTTTAGAGCCAGTTCCATTCCGGTACAGAGAGGGTACTTGTTCACACTCTTTCATAAACTCTAGTGCAGACAACTCCTTTCATGGCACATTCCTAAAACATAAAGGAAAATATTAATATAAACCTTTCACTCACAGCAGGTGTGTCTCCTGCAGTAACCTCTGAAGCTACTGAAAATCCAGATGTTGTGTTTTACATCTTTACGTATTTACAGAACTTTTAGAGAAAACAGCAAAGCTATTTTTATATTGAAAATGGAGTTGTTTCTATTTTAACAGCTTCGGACTTCATTGAGTGACATTTAATGACAAAGAGATTGCAAAATTAAGCTCAACTTCCACAAACAAATTTACTTTCCTTGGTGTTATTGCTGGCTTGACAGAAATATTAGCCCCCTATTAGTATAGTGTTTATACCATGCCCACTAACACTTTCAAATTTTCAAAGTGGAGAGGTTTTTTTGTGTGGAAGCAGAAGTAGCCTGGGTATTTCATAGCTCAGGCTTCTGGCCTAAAAACTTTGTACTTCTGAGTCACAAAATATTTCTCTTGACCTTCTCACCCCAGTGGCCTTCAGTGACTGCTGATGACTCACAGACACAGGATGCATGCGACAAAGGCTACGGGATGTTAAAAAATACCTCCTTGGTTTGCAAAAGAGTTTGTGGACTCCTCCACAAACCTGTATGAGGCAAGGGGCAGACAGCAGGATGCCAACAGAAGACGGACCTTACCTCTCTCCTTTCTGAAGATGGTTTAATAATTAGAAAAAACTGACACAGAAATTCATCCATGAGGAGATGCAAAAGCAAATCATCCTTCCTACCTAAAGGGAGGGTTCAAGGGAGCTGGAGATGGACCTTTTGCAAGGGCATGTAGTGACAGGACAAGGGGGAATGGCTTTATATTGAAAGAGTGTAGGTTTGGATTAGGTATTAGGAAGAAATTCTTTACTGTGAAGGTGGTGAGGCACTGGAATAGGTTTCCCAGAGAAGTGGCAAATGACCTATCCCTGGAAATATTCAAGGCCAGAGAGTGGGTGGGGTATTGTGTAACCTGGTCTAGTGGAAGGTGTCCCTGCCCATGGCAGTGGGTTGGAACTAAGTGACCTCTAAGGTTCCTTTCAACCCAAACCATCCTATGATTCTATGCATGAGAGTTTATAAAAAAACACAGTCAGAACCTGTAAAGGTGTAATGCTGATGACTTCAAATAAGTTGCCAAAATTAGTTTGATTCCACTCTTTAAAAACTTCAATGAACGAAGTGAAATCTTAATTTTAATAGCAACCATTACAACTGTAGTCCCTAAAATGTGTTCTCTCGCTGGCTTGGCCAACCCATGGCTTTCCCATGGCTGCTAGAGAAAGGAGCACCTAATGGGGAGGAGGAACACTCAGCAATCTCCTGTCCTGGGGAAAGACACAGTTCCCTCACAGAAGTGGGCATTTTGGAGGGGCTGTTGGGACCTGCCAGTCCCTGGTGCAAGTCACCACACAGGCAGGCATGGGCACAAGAGCTTCTGGTTTTCACCCTACACCTCAAGAACCTTCATTGTGCTCTTAGTATGCTCACATTTAAAAAGCAAAGAACAATGTGTGGATTGGTGGTCTCTAGTGGAAACAGATGTGTGGAAAGGTGTAAAATGAGTTTTCTAAGGTTGGACAGGCTTTATTCCAAAGATAGGGAAAAGGAAAGAGATGTTCCAGGGACAGCAGTACTCAGCTTGTAAACTTTTGTTCACACTTCATGGGCTTGTGCTATTTTTAAACCTCATTTATTTTAAGAACAGTAATGTTGAGAGCAGTAAATATGCTGTCAATTTATGGCAGCTCTGTCAATATAGTCACTTTAAAGACAAGTCAGTGTATGGAACAGTGTTTATTTCCTTCCAGCTTGTTTTCTAAGGTTGGTTCCCTTTGTCTTCCTTTTAATTTATCTCATAATTCAAAGAGTAAACCAAAACTGATAGTCTGTTTAGACAGAAATGTACTTAAGGCTGCATCCTTCCGACCTTTATCAGAGCACAAGGAACATGAACTTACCACCACCATCTTCCCATCAACAAGTCTTCTCTTTATCGTGGTCTCTTTACCATTCCACTTCTGCACTTGCACCAATGACCCTTTCTCCAAGGTTACGACACTCTGCAAAGTCCAAGAGAAGAGTTTCAAACTGCAGTCAGAGCTTTGCAGATTAGAGTAGCAGTTCACTTTATGTTCCGCAAGATATGTGCTCCCGGATAATGCCTTACCTTGACTTTCCGGTCATCTGCTGTTGTTTCATCAAACTGCTGGCCCAGTTTGAAAGAGATCGTTGTATTTTTGAAAGTACTTTCAGTTCTGATGGTCACTATGTCCCCTTTCATACTAATGATCACATCAGGCCTTGCCAGACCACCCAATTTCCGGGTAGCTAAGCCCACTCCTAGAAATCAGAAACAAAAAAATCATTACATTCTAGCAAGCAAGAAACTCAATATCCTCTCGTGATTCTTCAGTGCAAGTATAAGGAAGAGTTTCTTCTTGAATACTTCAATGCCTGATTTAGATGAGACACTAATTACTCAAATATGAAAGTAGGATGGGAACGTCAGCATTTAGGGCCTCAGGCAGCCCCAGCTGATAGAGTGCACCTTCAGCAAGAAGATAAACAGAATTATAGCCCTGTGCACATTTAGCTAAGAAGAAACATAGTTCGTTACAAATGAATTTTATAGAGATCCAATATGTAGAAAAATTCAGAGGAAAGGTCTGCTTCTCATAAAAACTTGCAAAATTCCTTTTTAAAAAATCCTTGACAAATCTGAAAATTTGCAGCATGGAAGAAACTGGATACTGAACTGCCAATATGCTGGTGCTTCTTCATTAAAACATATTGAAGACTGGGCAATTCCTAAGTTGCTATTAAGATCCCTTAAGGATCCTTACATCTAAACCTCAGTGAAAAGTACAAGTATGAAATATAAAACTTGTTGAGTCATAAGAGTTAAGAGCTGCAAAGAGGTTCAAGGAAAATCCCACGTCAAAAGGCTTTTGTATTGCCTAGTTCTTTCCAGTCCAGTTCATTGTCTACAGGTTGAGAGGTTTGTGGCAAGTACGAACGAAGGCCAGAGGGGATGTACCGCTGCTTTGAAAAAGCAGAATGAGGATAGCTGTATTTAGTGTCTTTGTTAATGCTATGCCATGCTCAGATTAAAAGATCTGTAAAAAAGAGTGTAAAATTATTTGCAAAGTATAACACTGTTTGCGGTAGTTATTCCATACTAAACCATTCCATTCAGATATTCAGGAAAATGTCCACTGATGGACTTTCATCCCACATTCACTCTGGTTAGTTAATTAACTGCAATTCTTTTGTTATTCGTGCTAACATTTCAAAGAAAGGGAATCAGTGAGTCATTTATACAGCAAAAGCCATGCAGTAGCTGACTGTCTGTGCACTTGCTATATAGGAATGAAGCCAGCATTAAAATGAAAAACAATGCCTAATTTATTACATTCCTGGCATTCTTCAGTAACAGATAGATTCATTCATAGTATTTAGATGTCTGAAACTAAAGTGTCATGAGACATCAGCTCCATTATATATTGTAAATTATCATAAGTCACAAGTTTAATGGTGCAATCAAGAGGAACATAAAAAAATCTGCAGCTCCATAGATTACTCTCATGACAGAAAAACAAATTACATCAGTTCAGATCAGTTTGACAGAAGTAGATATATTATAGTAATTCATCACCTACGTTTTTCAATTTAGATGCTAAAGAAAATAAATTAAATTATGTTTGAAATGTAGTGAAGCGCTTTTTTGGCCATAAAGAACACACCATCCATGAGCAAAGCATTCCCAAAGGAAACTAATTAACACACCAAAAAAAAAAAAAAAAAAA